>JAJMGI010000006.1:0-518563 GCA_030568615.1 Suhomyces bokatorum
GCTTGAAGGTGGAGCACCCGATGAACTAGAAGGTGGAGCACCCGATGAACTCGAAGGAGGTTCTCCAGAAGAGCTTGAAGGAGGTTCTCCAGAAGAGCTTGAAGGAGGTTCTCCAGAAGAGCTTGAAGGTGGAGCACCCGATGAACTAGAAGGTGGAGCGCCCGATGAACTCGAAGGAGGTTCTCCAGAAGAGCTTGAAGGAGGTTCTCCAGAAGAGCTCGAAGGTGGAGCACCAGAAGAGCTCGAAGGTGGAGCTTCAGATGAACTCGAAGGTGGTGCCTCTGATGAACTCGAAGGTGGTGCCTCCGAAGAACTCGATGGTGGAGCTTCAGACGAACTCGATGGTGGAGCCACTGATGAACTCGATGGTGGAGCTTCAGATGAACTCGAAGATGGTGCCTCCGAAGAACTCGATGGTGGAGCTTCAGATGAACTCGAAGGTGGTGCCTCGGAAGAACTCGAAGGTGGAGCCTCGGATGAACTCGAAGGAGGTTCTCCAGAAGAGCTCGAAGGTGGAGCTTCAGATGAACTCGAAGATGGTGCCACCGAAGAACTCGAAGGTGGAGCTTCAGATGAACTCGAAGGTGGTGCCTCGGAAGAACTCGAAGGTGGTGCCTCCGAAGAGCTTGAAGGTGGAGCTTCAGATGAACTCGAAGGTGGAGCTTCAGACGAACTAGAGGGTGGAGCTTCAGACGAACTAGAGGGTGGAGCTTCAGATGAACTCGAAGGTGGTGCCTCTGATGAACTCGAAGGTGGAGCTTCAGATGAACTCGAAGGTGGAGCTTCAGACGAACTAGAGGGTGGAGCTTCAGATGAACTAGAGGGTGGAGCTTCAGACGAACTAGAGGGTGGAGCTTCAGATGAACTCGAAGGTGGTGCCTCTGATGAACTCGAAGGTGGAGCTTCAGATGAACTCGAAGGTGGAGCTTCAGACGAACTAGAGGGTGGAGCTTCAGACGAACTAGAGGGTGGTGCCTCTGATGAACTCGAAGGTGGTGCCTCTGATGAACTCGAAGGTGGAGCTTCAGATGAACTCGATGGTGGAGCTTCAGATGAACTCGAAGGTGGAGCTTCAGACGAACTAGAGGGTGGAGCTTCAGACGAACTAGAGGGTGGAGCTTCAGACGAACTAGAGGGTGGAGCTTCAGACGAACTAGAGGGTGGAGCTTCAGATGAACTCGAAGGTGGAGCTTCAGATGAACTCGAAGATGGTGCCTCCGAAGAACTCGATGGTGGAGCTTCAGATGAACTCGAAGGTGGAGCTTCAGATGAACTAGAGGGTGGAGCTTCAGACGAACTAGAGGGTGGAGCTTCAGATGAACTCGAAGGTGGAGCTTCAGATGAACTCGATGGTGGAGCTTCAGATGAACTCGAAGGTGGAGCTTCAGACGAACTAGAGGGTGGAGCTTCAGACGAACTAGAGGGTGGAGCTTCAGATGAACTCGAAGGTGGAGCTTCAGATGAACTCGAAGGAAGTTCGGATGAGCTAGATGGCTCGGCTGACGAACTCGATGGTGCTTCGGAAGAGCTGGATGCTTCGACAGACGAACTGGACGATGGAGGAGCACTAGACGAAGGTGCTGCTGATGATGAATCATCTGTTCCAGGGGCATCTGGGAAAGGTGGACATACTCTGCATGCTTGTGGGGAAGCACTAGGAGGTGGTGGTCCAGTATAAATGACACCACCTCTTACTACTGTAGTAATCAAACCACCGTAATTTGCATTGACAACTTGAAATTGGTTAGGATTATACCCTTGACCAATTGCGAACCTTTGCGAGAGAATTCCCGTGAAAAGTGTCAAAATTCCAGTACCTGGATTGTAGGTAAATGGGGTAGAAATTGAAGTTTGAAGATTGAGAGGCAAACTCAAACCGATTAGATTTCCATTTCCATATCCTTTGATCAAGAAGGTTTGGGTCAAACTGAGCGCTTCAACTCTGATAGCCGAATTGGGGGTCTGTAAGTAGATTGTTTGAGTGGGGGAAAACGCCAAAAGTGAATTTTGAATCCAAATAGTTGATTGCAACCCCACTGTGATACATCCAGATCCACTCACTGGTGAAGTCTGTACGTAAGCTTCCTTGTACAAACAGATTTGACCGTTGTTGCGAATAGGGAGAAGAGCACCAAGAGTGACCACACCATTCGATCTTGTGTTTTGATAAAAACTCAACAATCCATTGTTGGTCCACGTTGCAGCAGTTATGGACATAATTGGTACGCCAACAGAACCATCTCCTCCCAAGAACATTTCACCATTGTTGGTGAACGATGCTCCAACTAATTGGTATACAGGGGGAAGAATCGATTTGAAGGAATTGAAGGCAATGATTCCATCATTTTGAATTGTGTTAATCACGCCAGCAAGACCAACAGTTAATCCAATTAGATTAGAGGTAGATGTAATGTAGAATCCACTTCCAGTTCCAACACTTAATGAGCCACCAATGGTAGTAACAGCATTGTTGACTATGGACCAATACACTCCTGGATTGATAATAACGTTACCAATGCTCACCGCTATGGTTCCATGAGTAACGGTGTCCAGTGAAATTGTTATACCAAGGACAGAAGCAACAGGCAATAGAGATGCAACAAAAAAGTTGCGGACCTTCATATTGACTATTGAAACCCTTGATTCTCTTGATTCTCGTGATTACTGTAAAGAAAATTGCAGCTATTCTCGTATATTTATATCAATCTGATTGTTTTGCCACAACATGAGTTATTCTTAGTTTTCGGACGAGAGCCAGAGGTCAAGGGTCTAAAATTAAAGTTTGTCCGCTTTCACGAATTTTTGTTTAACTTGTCTAAATTGGAGAGAGTTCAAGCTTATTCTCGTACTTTTTGCAGCCCAATTGTACCGATTTAGGAGGTTATGAGCATGTGCAAGTGTGCATGCATGTATTTTTCTGCGCTATCTAAATTACACGCATTAATTAGACTCTTCTGCACATTCGTCTGATCTCATTTTGGAAAGTAACAAGACATTTGGGTCATAGTAGATTAAGGTTAAGTACCACACCACCTCAACCACCCGCCACCTCCTCAATAGGTTGAAGGGGTTATCTTAATAATATTTGGAGTGGAAGTTAAGTTCGATTCTGATTATAGATCCAGTGAGAATACCTGATACTTGCCACTAGTGGTTAGAGAAAAGAATATTTCTTCCCAGAAAAGATTTTGCAACTTAACGAAGTCCCTGTCGAATATCAGGGTCCCTCAAAAGTTCCTTCCCCCCAAAGATGTGATGGCATTGATTTCGACATCGAGCTTTAGGACCCGCATTTATTTTTAAGCTTACCTGTTTCGGCTCGGTCGTGAATCCCTAATGCAGCATTTTCTAGTTTGTGGAAATATAATGCTTATTTTTACCAAGATAATAGGCAATCTAGATCATGACGGCAACTGAGATTTGGTGTAGTAAGTATGAGGAAGTATACTACAAGTTGTACAGTCACTAAGTGTCTTATTGAAGATTGTTGTGCTTGCAGAACTTATGAGGAACACAGACTGGAATTGTTCACCGTTAATTTACGGAGAGGGCTTAGCAGACGATGATTCGAGAATCTCATTTCAGCCCCATTTCAATAATTGCCCAGATCTGCAAAATGGACTCTCATTGTTTTCATATTCTCGACTACGTATTCAGTTCAAAGGGTAGGGTTGATGTTGAGAGTATGTTCCACATCAGAGAGGACCTTCATGCGATAACCAAGATTGCAAGCTATGCACAAGCGTTGTTGTATACCCGGTGTATCTCTAAGTTCCCCCAACAATGAATGATTTTGGGGAAAGTATCAACGAGGCTAACTTTGCCGGAATCCCGAAAGAATTGTTGAGTCCGTAAAAACAGGTTCATTAAAGCCGTAGATTTTAGGCTATTTCATGAATGCTAGACATTTTCTTGGTGTTAGTGAACTCAAATACAACAATAAGCTAAACTATGTTTGCATACTTGGAAAATGAGTACTGCGAATACCGATTATTACGAGAACGGGTAGCCTTATTTTCAATAGGCTGGGGGTAATTGTGGAGATTTCTTGTGCAGAAATTCTTGCAGTCACCGAAATTTGGTTCTCTCAAATTGTCATTATTCGAAATCATAACTTGTCACTCTTCCAATCAATGACAAGTTATTACACACGAGCAGGTTATTGCAGTCTATGTGCTACTTCAGTACTACTTCAATAATTCCTTCGCAAGAATAACATATCTAAGCATTTTATCTTAATTATATTTAAAGTGTTACCACGTTGGCAAATTGTGCAGCAATTATATGTGCCAGTGTCACGCGGATCAAGGTTTGCAGGGGATAGCTGTCTCTAGATTAGATCACTTGTTTCCTAATTCAGCCTAGTGAAATATACCTGTGAAATTTAAGAATAACCAATGAGCATCTTAGTCGAGATCATCAATAATGTCTAGAGAAAATAGGAATAGAAGCTAGAATTGGCGAAGACAGACAATAGTTGGTTTAGTTTGTCGATTTCATCTAGTTATAATTGCTCTGGGCATAATCATCCCACAACGTCTTTCTGGCAAGAAATATTATTTTGTAGAACTTCTAGCGAGTGCACAACATTTTCTCCACACTTAATCACAAACACACATATGATCAAACACTTTACACTCTGGAAATACTTCATATTGAAGATCTTGATTGACATACTTCTAGATCAGATGGTAATCTGAATCAGTGTCTGTTGTTTATTTGACTAGAATAGTGACTTTGAATTAAATATTCATAATTATCCTTACCTAGCCAACGTGATTATCACTTTTCTAAAATTATGCATTTATGCTAAAAATTTAGTTTCTTAAAACATGTGAAATACCGGAGTATATCAAGGAAGAAATTTCAAACCAAGAATAACCAACACCTGAAGAGTGTAATTTGAAATACTAATTAATAATTTCAGCCTCAGTCAACATTACATTTGAAATTGTTGACTTGTTGAAAAAGGCAAGGCGACCAGAACTTTTGTAATAATTGAGCTGAGTCGGACACAATTCAAGCAAAGTAGTCTCTTCAGTCGTACAGATAAGCATTGAAAGTACCGAAATCCACTCTATTTGCCGCTATCCTGTTTTCGTAATTGTCCCTTTCTAAGACTATCAACAGATTTGAAGCAAGACAACTAACACTCTAGACATAACATTCTCAAGCATCTTAGAAAGGACAATTGTGTTCGAATCTCACCTTTTTATTTTTGCCTCTAACTCATTCCCCAACTTTAACTTAGCACAATATGAATCATCTTTGATTACCCACGGTTTGCATCATATTGATATTTTTAACTGTATGAAAAGTAGCTGCATTAGATCTGGCCAGTTTGCATTTTGAACATTTGTGCGACTTGAATGGGTATTGAATGGGATGTAGATTCTCGAGCCAATTTGACTATTACCGAATATGAGAAGAGGAACTACAAAGCATAACAAAGGGTTTGAACTTAAATAATAGTTGAGATCAATCGGATAAGCCATAATGTGACTGAATTACTCAAAGATAGGAAACAATTTTCGTTTAAGAATATGAATTATGCAACGCACCAAAAAGGGAAATAAAGGTACATAGAATTATTCACATTACAGATAAGTAATAGTAACGGTTCTTCCTTACTCATTACACAGACAATTCAACACAAAGCCGAGGGATTGGGCGACTCAGTAATAGTAGCTGTGAGATGCTTCAAACGAGAATACGCTTTGAGTTGAGGATGAAACAGTGGTAAAATGTAGTCCACAAGTAAAAACCCAGGAGATAATCAAACAACTTAGTCAAAATTATTTGCAACATATGATATTATTGAGGTTAGAACAATTTCAATACCTACAGTAATTTATCAGAGATGCGTATGATGCAAATCTTTGAGTCAATTTGAAATCTTATGACTTTAATACAAATTCCCGAACTATGAATTTCAAGAAACAAGGAATATCAAATAGAAATATCACAAGACGAACCGAAACTAAATATTTGGTATCAGAAATTCTGTTTCTGCCAGAAAATAAAGCTTTTGGCTGAGTATGCACACAATTCTCTACACAACATGAATTATGTGGATACTATGCCTTGCCAAAGAAGGTAATTATATCAATTTAATTCAAATAAAATTACTTGTTATCTCCCCATAGAAACGATTCTGGACTAATGGTGAAATTTAGGGGCAAAATGGAGATCTTGAATTGCTCATTTTTCTAATCGAAATTCAACACAGTTGTAGAGGTATTCAATCTTAGAAAGAAAGTTTGAAATTCAGCTCTTCAAAATTTAAAGACTCCAGTAGAAATTTTAAATTTGATTTTTATTTTTAGAGAGAGAAGCCTAGAGGTGATATAAAAGGAAGCAAGGAAAACAGTGAGATCCACTTGTTTGATGAAAGTAATCTAATTCCTTGGTGTTACCATTTGATAAAAGTGGGTACGGGTAGGTGTAGCTTTTCTAACAACTTGAGAATTGAGAAATAATGTACTTCATCCATTTACACTTCTATACGCATGAATCTTTTGTATAGAGATGTCAGACACTTATTTTATAGGAAAATACATCTTATTTGATCTTGTAGTAGCGATTATGTCAAAATAAACATTCACCAGCTGCGTATCCACCTACCTGCGGTGATATAATGACTAACCATAATTTTCGCAGTGCTTGGTTTGCACAAAATACCTTACTACGATTCCTACCTGGTGTAAAGGTGTACTCCAGATATATATACTGGACCAAAGCTGTACTTAAGATGCCGAATTTACAAGGTATAACTTATGCATAATTCATTTTCTAATAACTTTGTAGATTTCAAAGGAGAGACTAGAGTACTATTGAAACTTAATAAATGATATAGATCCTCTCAGAATAGAGTTCAAATATAAGTCAAAAATTAGAAATTTGAAACAAGCTTTATCTAATTTAGAAATTATATATGAGAGATTGATCTGTTCGTTTTCTTGCAGAACTAAAACATTCTTGATTTTATCCTATTTGCGTACAAATGTACACAAAGGATATTTCTGGAGATTGAAGGTGACTCGAGGCACTGAAACACTTCCCTTCGCTTCTGGTATCCAATTAACAAGAATAGTTATATAATGTCAACCTGCATCGCAGTGATATAATTCCGAAGACTAAGAATAGTGGAGAAAAGCCAGTGGTCTGACCACTGCTTAGATACGCTGAACGGTTCTATGCATCATGTGTAGAAACTTTGGGCGAAAATGACCGAGAACATGGAACATTTCTGAGAAAGAAGGAAAGCTGTGTCCGTGCAATAGGCTACCGTTAACTCTCCCATCGGAAAAATACAACCATTGTCGGAACTGACTGCCATGAATTTTCGGCACTAGCCCCTGGGTAACTCGAAGTATACCTGCGCCTTGTTTGAACCAGGGAAAATTAGGAATGGTAATAGCAGAAAACACCTCATACTTGACACAAATTCGAATTAGTACCTGTAATTGAGAAAAATAGTCTAGGAACATTTCTGATAATTTTCCGTGATTGTCGGCATCTATTAACGCAGACTAAGCACGCAGTTCGCTGTTTTGTGGATGCTCCACAGCTGGTGGTAGGTAATTCTCGAATTACAAGTGGCAAGAAGCGGAAAATCAAAAAGAAACTCGGAAACGACTTGAGTGAACGTAAAGATAGGAGATGTAATGTTTAAGATTTTGGACCTTGCAGTGCAAGGGCCAGACCGCGTAATAAAAGCACAAATTGTTCCGTAAATTGGCTTAGTATGGCCAAGAACCATACGAGTCAAAAACTCCAGCCGTGTCACATGACAAGGGTCCCTGGATCCAGCGGACGTTGGATCCAACACCGGTATTTCCACTGGTGCAGCAACATGCATGCGAGAAGTAATAGTGGGGGAGCCCCAACTGATATATCCACCCCGATCCATACGTGGCTGTCTATTCCCAGATTTCCTGATTCTTCTGATACATCGCCTATCTCCCGATCGTGGTAGCAATTTGTGGTTTGTGTCACCGACTAAATTGGCGGTATCACCGTTTTGAGTTTCTGCCTTCAATTTCCTGGCTTCCGCTACAGAGACAGGCCCCGATCTGGACATTCTGGGGCTAGAAAATACACACGACACCGTAGGCTTGGAGAACTCCGTATTCTAGACTTCCAAAGTCCAAAAAACCCATACTTCAACCGACCATAGACCCATATCATCGGGTCTTCTCCCACCTCGCGTTGTGACGCCCTTTGCATGGGTCGCACCGGCGACTCTGGGCACTTGCCAATCTGGGCACCGGCCACACCCACGGTGATCGTGATTGGTGGCACGTCCGTTATTACGCCTCCTCTTGCTCCGATAATGTCCCGGTAAGTGCAGTTGTCCTTGTAGGGAGGGGCGGGCCGCCATTGGTGCCAAGCTTGCGGACATTTCCTTTTGAGGCAAGCCCCGGTCGGCACTTAGCAGGAAACCGCATCGCGATGACCCCACCAAAAACTATAAATTGCAACCAAGTCCCCTTCTTTTTCCCCGGCCATACCACATCCATACCATGTCTCCTGTCAAGTCCGTGGCCATCATTGGTGCCGGCCCTTCGGGCGCAGGCACGCTCAAGGCCATGCTCAAGGAAAACCACTACTCCAAGTTGGTGGCGTTCGAGAGAAGACCCAACTTCGGCGGCTTGTGGAACTACACCACGGAAACCGACGTCCTCACCACGCCTATTCCGTGTGAAAGCCCTACATTGGACGTCCAGCCCATCTACAACTCCTCCTCCGGCAAGTACGTGTGGGCCGCCCCCGTGTACAACTACCTCGACACCAATGTGCCCAGAGACATCATGACCTACGCCAACACCCCCTTCCCCGAAGACACCCCCGTGTACCCCCACCGCTCGCAGGTGTTGAAGTACATGGTGGACTACAGCCAGGACTTGATCCCCTACGTGCGCTTCAACACCAAGGTGGTCAGCGTGGAGCTCACCGACGCCAACAAATGGCGGGTCCGCTCGAGATTGGTGGCTCCCGAGACCTGCGGCTCTGCCGTCAGCTCCGACGTGCCCGGCTTCGCCGACACTGTGGAGGAGTTTGACGCCGTGGTCATTGCCAGCGGCAACTACGACGTTCCCTACGTGCCTGACCGTCCGGGAATGGCCACCTGGAGCAAAAAGTACCCCGGCACCGTATTCCACGTCAAGTCGTACCGTCAGCCCGAAGACTACCTCGATTTGAAGGGCAAGATCGTGGTGGTGGGAAACTCCGCTTCGGGTGGAGATTTGGCCTACCAGTTGGCCACTACTTTGCAGAGAACCATATACAAGTCCAAGAGATCTGAGAATCATTTGCCTTCAGGTCATTCGAAATTCATTCAAGACGTGGCCGACATCGCCCGCTTTGACTCAGATAACAAGGCGTTGGAGCTTGTAGATGGCACCACCTTGGAAGACGTTGATATCGTCATCTTTGCCACGGGTTACCTCAAATCCTTCCCCTTCCTCGAGCAATTGAACAAGACCGACAAACCTCTCTTGACCGATGGCCACAAGTTGCACGGCATTTATGAGCATATTCTCCTCTACAATTATCCCAATCTTGCCATTATCGGTATTGCCAGATACGTGTTGCCTACGCGTGCTGCAGAGACCCAGGGATGTTGGTTGTCCAAGATTTGGTCCGGAAAAATCCCATTACCTTCTATCGAGGAGATGCAGCAATGGGAAAAAGAAGAAACCGTTAGACGGGGATCCGGAAAAACTTTCCACGACTTGATGTTCCCCAACGATGTGCATTACGGAAACCGTTTGAATGGACAAATTTATAAGTCTGTGGAAGGCTGCGAAGACAAGGGTTTGCTTCCAAAATGCTGGGACAAGGAGCAGACCTCAATTAGAGGTTCCATTAAGGGTATCAAGGAAGCATACATTCAGTACCGTGAAAAGACCGGAATAAGCGCCAGATCTTACAAGGAGTTGATCGACGCTAAGGTGATAGACGAGATCATGATTTCTGATGAAAAGTTGAAGGAATGTGGTTTTGAATTCAGCGAGGACTGATCTATATATACATGTATTATAAAGAAGTGAAACTACCACTGGTGACTATTACTGGTAACATTGTGACTGGACTTGTAGATCATGTTGATGCGGTGTGTTTTCAGGTGGTATTCCGTATGCTGGGTAAGAAATTCGATGGATGCAACTTAGGTGGCCTTCACAGTCCTTGTCAATCCTCCTGTTCATTGTGCAGTTGAATTGTGCATAGATTAACGCTCCAAGTTGATGTTGTTGCCAAATTTGGCATATAGAGCCTTCTTCAACAGGTCTAAATTCTCATCACATTCTTCAATCTTCTCATCAATCTCGCCAATTTTGGCCTCAAGCTTCTCATTTTCGGATTCAATTTTGGTAATAGCTTTGGACACCTTCATGAAGATGAAAACTTCTCCAATCTTGTACTGAATCTTTTCGTCTTCGTCCAAGAGTTCGATCTCCATGGACAAATCATCGAGGTATTCTTTCTCCACTTTCAACTTCTCAAGTGACACCAAAAGCTCATCTTTGTTGTTGATCAAAGTAGAGAACTTATTGATCTTCTGTTGGTCCTCCCAGGACACTTCTGTGGCTGTGTTTTTCTGGCCGTCGGGCAAGAGTTCCATGATTCTTTTGCTAAGAAGTTGTCGACAATTAGAACATCTTTTAATGTGCGATCACGTGAACCAGAGGAACCAGATCAGTAGACACATTGAACAGGTAGAAAGAGAGTGGGGCGTTTTGGGACGGCGAAAAATGTTCAGGATCAAAAGAGACACTTGAGAGGTTTAGATGCATCGTTTGGACTCAATTGATTTAGAGTCATTACAGGTAATCGTAAATGTGGTATAGATGTGCGTGTGGTCTGGATAATCTTGAACTGTTCTTTGAGTAGTACTTCTCCAGAATTTCTGCTAGTGGGTCATTCTATCCATCTTGATTTACTTTATGTTCATACCCGTATCAGTTTATTTGCCCACAAGACACTACTCTTAGTTTTCAGTTGAATCTTGAACAGACCCTTTCGCAGCCAGTAGTTAAAGGAACACCAATCCAGACGGATCTTGGTTGGAAACGAACAAGCTACAGGCTATGTCTAGAATAGTTTAACAGTTTGGAAGTAGAGCCACCTAGAGTGAAACATCAATGGAACGTAGCAGCTCCGTATCCATAATTGATAACTTTAGTAGTTTTAGATTTTGGAATTGAAGAATATGAGGCACCATTTCACCAATGCCTTTTCTTTCAATTCTCTAAAAATTGCAGGCAATTCCATAAGGTTCTAGAAATTGCATACGAGCAGCACTCTTGTCATCCCCAGGTTGCTGGTGTGGCTCTTGTTGAATTGGAAATCGTGAGTTCGAAATTAGAGGACACCAGTACTGGGGTAGTCAGTAAGATGCCGCCATTGCCGCAAATAAAGCATGCCTAGTGACGGCAAGACGTTTTTGGTCTAGCACAACACAGACAGTCATGTTCCGCCTCATACACAGATAAGTACCGGATATAGTAGTAGTGGTACTAGTTGCCCAGGTCCAGGCATGGAGTTGTGAGGCATTGAGTGTTAAATTCCCTTGGAAGAAGTGGTCTAGATGGGACGAGAGAGATAGAGGGCTTTTATCAGATTGGACGATAACGGATCCAATCTCCAGCCAATCTTGGCACTTGGGTTGGAGTTTGCTCTCCATTAAATGGTGTGAAATTTGATGGAAACGGAGAACTTTAATTTGGATCACCGAATTAGTGTGACAGTTCCATGGATATCCGCAAATGTAAGAGCATTGTTCAGTAATAGCAAGATTCAAAGATTCGCGATAGGAAACTCATAACATTTCAAATAATTGATTATAACATTTCAAATAACTGACTGTCAGTTGCTGTATAATTGGTGTGTGCCTGATAATTGCAGTTTATTGAACGTTATTAATGGATATCGTTTTATTCGAGTTAAGCGCATCTCAAAGAGAAATTAAGGTTGATTTGATTCTTAAGAGAGCATCAGGATAGAATTCTAGAAATACAGAAGGATGAAGAAAGAAAAATGCTATTGTTTTATGCTTCTAATATCTCAGGGTGGAATTCTTAGGTCTATGGAGAAGAACTATACGTGAATTGTAGAATACTTCTGGGAACGATTTTACGCGATTTAAATATTCTATACTATTCTTGTGGTCATTCCTGACATGCTACATCGAAAATAGATTCAAGCTAGTAATGTGGTAGACTTTCCAACTTCCAATCTTCTATATGCTGGCTTCATTCCTTCAAGGCACGCAGCTATGTGCCCAACAATGTCGCCTTACCCAGTGTTGGTAACGAACGGCAAACCAAACGGCAAACCTCCGATCCCACTGCCATAACCTAAGACAGATAAATGTTTACCCCGGGATTCGACATTAATCTTTTGCAATTCCACATTACGGGCTCTTATCACCACTTCTTCCATTTCCATAGTCTTCCATTTCTATAGTCTTCCATTTCTATAGTCTTCCATTTCTATAGTCTTCCATTTCTACCGTCTTCCATCTTCCTTTCCCTCTTCATCCTCTCATTCTACCTCTACTTACCGTTCTCTTACTCTTCTTTCCATTCTTTCCACCATTCCGTCGCTTTCCCTTTCTAGCCGTCTCCCCTCTTTATCCACGCTTTGCCCCTCTCGCTCTCTACACCCGTACACTGATTTCTTGATGTTGTGTTGGTCCTTCCCCACGCGCTGTCTGCGCTTATTTATCCCCTTGCGGCAAATCTGCCGCAGGGCAGGTCCGCAGTGTTCGCTAACGTCAAGAGCAGCCGTAAATAGACACTGGTTATCGCCATCACCCTGGGCGTCTATCTCAGTATATAAGTGCGTCTTTTCCCAGGTGGAGCTTGTATCCATTGAGTACTCCTTGTCTACTCTGCTTGTTCCTTCTCTGCATATCGCCAGAGTCCCCCTCATCGCTCCATCGCTGTCCTCCCGGTTGAGAGCACCGCAGTCCGTGTCACTGTCTGTCTTCCTCCGCATTGCACCCAGCCAGACCCTTTAGCTCATCCATCTCGTCCACTCCCTCCACAATGACCGCCTCTTCTCAGCTCGAGCTCGTCGAGGCCACCGACGCCCAGCTCGTCCACTACACGCGTCTCCGCAACAGCGAGGCCTGGAAGGGCATGCTCAGCGCAGAGGACTACGTCCTCAGAGAACACGTCTTGGGCAAGTCCAAGATGGTCAACGACCAGTTGACCGTGTTCGTGTTGCGGCGCACCGGCACCAACGTGGCGTTGGCGTCGTGCGAGTTGCTTCTCCGCAAGTCGTGGAAGTTTGATGCCGTTGACGGCGACGTGTCCAAGAAGGAGGTCATCGGAGCCTGTATCGGTGGCGTGTTCACCTACCCCGAGCACCGCAAGCAGGGCTTGGGCAAGATCATGATCGACAAGTTGATGGACAAGTGCCGGCTGGAACAGTACGTGGGCGCCGACGGCTTCACCATCTTGTACTCCGAGATTGGCGAGTACTACGCCCAGCACGGCTTCAAGTCCTTCGGAGTCCCCTTGGCCAACCTCACGTTGGACGACCGGGGCGACGAGTCCGCATTGCCCCCAGCACAGCCCATCAAATACCACCAATTCGAGGAATACTTCGACTACTACACCGCCCAGCTCGAGCGGAGCATTGTCCAGTCCGTCAAGACCGACAAGAAATCCCGTGTGACCATCGTCCCCGCGGCATGCAATATTGACTGGTTCCATTTGCGGTCCAAATACATCAGTTACAAGTTGTTCAACGAAGGCAAGGGCTCTGCAGACATTGATTTTGTCAACGCCTCCTACCAGAATATCGCAGATCAGCTCGACCACATACAGCCGGAAGTGTTCGGCATGAAGTTGATAGACGAGACGGGCGACTGGTATGCAGCGATCGCCTGGACCATAGACTTCACCAACGAGAGCAAGAACTATGCCACCGTATTGAAGGTGATTGTCAAAGACGGCCATGACATAGATCTGGCGACCTTGGCATTGATCAAGCACATGAAGAAGTACTTGAGGCAATTCGATAAGAACTGCATTCCCGGCCTGGTCACCACCAAGATTGTTGTTTGGGAAACCGAATTATCCGACTCCTTAAGAAAATACGTCAAAGACAATTGGGACAGCAAGCTCGGTTTAGAAAACTCGTCAAGATCGGCTATCAAGATACACGATGCGCTGGACGATGTCAAGTCCAAGAAAGGAGATTTGATTTGGGAAGGTAATGACAAGGTTTCGTGGTTCTAGATGGGGTATTCGCTACACTTGTGGTAAAGAGCAGGTTTCTATTACCGGCCAATGTTCTTATTTATTCTATTATTACGTCAATTAGCAATTGTGGGTCATAGGTCTCATTGTAAGCATAGGAAGTCCAATCCATGGGAGATTTTCAGGAAAACGCAGCCACATCATCTGTACTGAAGAAATCAACCAAGGCCTTGTCGATCCAGTCACATCCAGTGTCGGAAACTGGACTGGTTCCAACATTAATGGCATCATCTAGGAAGCCATTGGCATCCAAGATAATGTTATTCTCGATCATATGACTGTCAAGGCTGGAAACACTGGGGATGCCTTGTTCTGACATTTCCACTGAGTCTGTCGACTCACTTGTCAATGAAGGAGCTTCAGTGGACGAATGATGGATTGGATTTGTAGTCTTTACTGGTTGTGTCTTGGGGAGTTCCTTTGAAATAGACACTTGTACTTCTGGAAGGAAGTCCTTCAACTTGGTGTACAATTCGGGTCTCAAGGCAGAGAGCGAATCTCTGATATGTTTGGCCAATTTTCCCGAAAGAATCCAATGTTTGGAGATGGGATAAATGGCCGAAAGGGTCAACTTGATATTGTCCGCCAACGAATCCAAGTCGTTTTGAGTTATTCCTTCCTCTGCGGAATTGTTATCTTTGAGGACCAGCTCTTCCCAAATATATGCACTGACTTGAACCAATGCCGAAAGGGCAAGGGCACAGGCAAACACCGGAGTTCTGTCACAGACACGTGAGGAATTCGTGTTGATCAACGTTTCCACGATGTTATCTGCAGCCTGGATGGTTTTCCTGGTATCAATGACACTGGAGACAGATTCCAATTTCCCTTGAGGAATCAACTGTTTCGAAGTGAGACCTTCTCCCACACTGCACTGTGGATTCTGAGGCGAGTTGATTCTCCAGAGATTCAGGAACGGACGATATGCAAACACACTGGCGTAATTGAATAAAAGGTGGGACTGGTGGACTCCTTCGTTGACTGTGCCGTCCTTGTGCACTAGGGTTGGAGCATTGAATAGTTTGGGGTCTCCCAACTTCATTTCCCACGAAGATAAATTCGATTTGAGTCTATTTCTGGCCGATTCAATGGGTTTCTTGGCCAATATCGTTTGGTTCATTTCGATGGCTTCCGAGACCAAGTCGCCTGTTTTAGCTCGTCCGTCATAGTCAAACACGTTTCGTGGAGGATTGAAAGGAGGATTGACCTTGTGCTTGAGACGGAAGAGTCTGCTTAGCGACTTTCCATCGGCCGACCCTATAATGACATCAAAAAAGTACATTTCCCAGTAGATCCGCCGGGCACTGTCCCGAAGCAAATCGGCAGGGATGCCCTGGATACGGCGACTCTCGAGAAATTTGGGATTCAGGGTGCCGTCGACCATGTGAATATCCAATTGGACAATGAGATGTATGCAGAAGCACCGGATGTCTTTGCTGAGGACGTGGAGGGAAGAAATGTGGGCCACTATGGAGATCAAAAGCAACACCTGGACGGAGATGATGTCCAACTCGGGGTTTTCCTTGACGAGATTCAAGCACTGGAGCAACACGTCGGAAATGACGTCCAATTTGGTGAACTTGTTGGTGGTTTGGCCCTCGCCAATGACTTTCATGAGCAAGAGCATTTCCTTCTCGATGGAGGGGTCCACAAAGAACGTCGGGAGCTGCTCAAACGGCGGAAGCACGGGGTGGGGACGGTGGAACCGCGAGTAGTAGTTCTTGAGCGTGGTGTCTCTGTCAGAAAAGTCTGTCTGGATTAAATGGCCATAATTGGTGTAGAAGTTCTGGAGGTTCAAGTCCTCGAACGAGCACACCTGGCGCTCCTGGCTGTGCTCGGTGGTGAGGCTGTCGAGCTGGCGGACCGAGCTCTGGAGCTTGGTCCGCTTGTGGAGGTTTTCGAGCGTGGAACGCTCGTCACTACTTAATGGCCTGGTGGGCGGACGCAGGGCAAAATGGTCGTAGACGGACCTGGTGGCACAGGTGGCGGCATCCTCGCACTCGTGGCCGGCACTGGCACACGGAAGCTTGTCGACTTCCTTGAGTAAAAGGGCATCTGAGCGACGTATACGAGAACGATGGGTCGAAGCAGAAAACATGCCTCCGGTAGGAGGTGCGATGTGGTTTCGCTTCATGAATGAGATGTTGGAGGTGCCGTCCAGCGGGGGAGCAAAGCTGTCGGGGGAGTTGACGGCCAGGGACGCAGCTTGCTGTGGTGGAGGAGCCGGAAGGTTCATCGCACGTTTGGTGGAAGCAATGTCCTCAATATCAGGCAAGTGGGGCTTAGAACGCAATGAAACAACGCCGTGGGCCTTTTTCTTCTCCAGAACCCCCTTTTTACGGGATCCACCTCGATGGCTCTGGACATACGTGCAAGTTCTGTTGAGCTTGACGCACTTGCGGCACTTGGGAAGGTCACCATCACATTTGGAGTGACGCAGACGGCACTCGAGACAAGCACGGCTCACGTGCTTGCGAGAGGGCGTGTTTGCTTCCGGGTCGACGGCCAAGGACCTGGGGGTGTCGTCCATGGCTGTCATGTAGTGGTAAAAAGACAGGTACGGGGTTTGACAAATGGCAGACCCCGTGGCTCGATATGGTTGCGAGGTCACGTGTGTGGCGCGTGACCTGGGCTTCTATAGCACGGATGGGGCCATTAGGAAGGGTGGAATGGCCGCTGGGCCGGGCGAAGGAGGCGTAGGTGCTGCGAGATGGCTTCCGTGAGGGAGATCGCCATGCTGCTGGATCCGGACAGTGGCCAGACTGCTGGCCGTGAGCGGAGGCCGGGTTATGAGCTCGCGCCCGTGTTCCACCACGATGGTGTCCAGGGCTTTAGTGTGCAGCATAATAGCTTCTAGAAGGCGTGGCTCCAAGTTGACAGCACCAGCGGCTGCTTGGACAAAGCCCATTCCGTCACTTCCCGAAGCACAATGTGACCAACTCGATCTAAACTGGCCCTATTCCTCTGTCTCGGACTTTTCAACAGTGCAGCTTGACAGCATGCACATTTGACACCCCTGCACAGTGCGGGGGTGGGGGTGATGTAGCCGGGGCCAAAGGGCCCAGAAGGGTCCAGAAACGCGTCCTTTCAGCCTGGACAAGGGAATCACGCCTTTGGTGGACCAGGGGAAGTTGTCCCGTGATAAGCCCCGTTTGGTTTGTGGTTTCCGGCCTTTGGTAGCTGTGGATTGGCAGGAATGTGCTGGAGAATGCAAAGAAGCTTGTGGTGAGATGAGATGCATGGAAAGGGCCAGAGCTTGGCGACAATAGAGTAGAAGGACCAGGGTTGGTGAGCCGGAGAATGAAGGAGGCTTGCGCTGAAGTCTTGCAATGTCAGAGGGTAGGTAATAGTGTATTTCAATGGTGATTTATGCGTTGCACAGTTATGCAACGGTAGAAGAGAGTCTGGTGAAAAATGCGGAATAGCGCTGTTTGAGACTGAGAGTGAAGTCTTGTAGATATTAGTGACGAGAGGATGAGAAATCTACGATAATTGCAATAGAAGCATAATTGCAATAGAGACATAGGGGCAATAGAGAGAGTACCTGACCAATCCCATTATTTCAGAGTGTCGCTTTCTATGCCTGAATATCTATGCAGTTGGTCCGTTTAGTGTTGGAAAATGAGGGAGTTAAGAGTAGTCGGATGCAGAGCCATTTTGGGTGGAATGTCTAGGTTATTTTGCCCTGGTCGAGTAGAGATTCTATGCTGAAATTTGTCCGTTTTTCTGTCCGTTCAATCCAACGATTACCTAAGTTTAGAATTTCCGTTCACATCAAGGAATTTGAGCTAGTCCGCTAGAATGGAGTTTTAGCAAGTCAAAATTTATATTATCTTTGAAATAAGTGTGACTTAACTCAAAGCATTCACCTATTGCCCAATCAGTTAGCCAAAATCACAATTCTAATGTTCTCTGAGATTGGGTGATAGAAAATACAGCCAAGGGGGTTAACATTGAAAATAGTGGGTTAATCGGTCCCGTTTTGACAAATAAATGGCATGATCGTTAAAATCAGAAGGCCACAAGATGCAACTGAAGAATTATGGGGTGAGGAATACATCATGACGAGATACATTAGTATTAGTTGGGTTATAAGGAGTCAATAATTATATCTCTCTCAATACTGAAACCATAATGAAAAATGAGGCTATTCCAAGTCAATGTAGCTCTTTCGAAAAGAATTACTGCATGGGATTGTAGGGTCCAAGAGGGTCCTGTTCCTGTTCCTGTTCCTGTACATCTTAATGATAAAATCTGCTGTTGAATTTCCCCAATGCAAATCTTTCGGTATTAGAACCCATTTTGATAATCTACTCTAATTACCTAGCTCTCGAGAATATCAAATTAGACTTGCTAATTCAACTATTTGGTCAGTAGTATCAGACTTGTATCATTTTCCCATTCCTTTGAGTTCCTGTTGGAATTGTTGTGATGATTGTAGTTCTACAAAATTTATTAGAAACAAAAATCTAGGAAATTGCCTTATCTTTCGAGCATTTTTCATTTCTCATTTTTAATTTTCACATTCAAACTTTGAAGCAAATCTAAACAAAACCCTGGGATGCTGATGATTCTACAGCGTGAAAATAGCAGACACAGCCTCAGGATGATGCATATGCTTTGCCCACCACAGGCTGCAATTGGCTAATTTTACCACGACGAATATTATACACTCACGCGGCCTGAGCTCCTTAGCGTTTGATTCTAATTAATAAACTTAGCCCTTCGGCCGTTCGAAGAAGCATCCCATCGCCATGATCCCAGCCGAGCTGAAAAATACGTCCAAGCATGTACCACATAACCAGGCTCTCATGCAGCCGAATTCCTTCGAGTCTTCTGTCCCATGCAGCCTCACATCCATGCAGCAGAGTACTTGGGAAGCTACTTTCACATGCTGACTCCATCTCATGCATGGAGGTTTCCAGTGCAGTTAGATTCTCGTGCAGCAAGGTGCTTGGGCATCCCCGTTCTCATGCAGCCATGTGCGTACGCGGCGAAGTTCTCATGCAGCCCGATGCTTCTGCATTGCGTGAAGCAAGATTCTCATGCGCAAGCTTAAGTATACGATCACCCATAATAAAGTTTAAAATATCCTACGGCTGCTTGCATGGGTTACTGTCCCCCCAGGACTGCTGCTTTTGGTCATATGGTCGCCCGCTTAGGCATCTGGCAATACAAAGAGTAACTACGGACCGCCTCTCCGTTGTTTCCTTCAGATGAGGGGGTCTTGTAGCCCCTGCCTACCCAATAATTGCCCAACCATTGCAGATGTTGGGCCAGTAATATCCGACCCCGAAGAATCCAACCTCCGGCTGCCCAAAATTCTGGCGTGACTTCGTGCAGACCGGACCAGAACGCCGCAGGTCGCCTTAGGCACTCCTATTGTACTCCGCAGTATTATTGCCTGCTCCGCTAGCCATACGCTAGTTTGGACACAAAAATATAATTACTGGTAAATAATATCGGCAGGTGCATTACGCCCGAAGGAAAGCCACCAGCACAATGCACGTAAATTCCCTAGTTTCTGCAGAGACTACGTCCCTGTGCTGGAAATACTGCTCCGGCGATGGTCCGCAGCTAAACTGCTTTGTGCCCCTCCGAAATTTCACTCATTGCTTGTGCAAGTGTGAAAACTCGAGGCCTGGGCCCTTCTCCAAGGTCTTCGCTCGTGCATAATAATATACTGCCAGAGATATCCTTTAAGCTTCGCACCTGCACTGCGCCGCAAAGCTGAACACATTGGTGCTTAGTCAGCAGCAACTCCCCCATCACGAGCTTCAGGTCATGTGACTGAACATCCCTATAACTTATGGCATCTACTACCACCCTTCCTCCACCGCCCTACAAGGTGGTGCTTCTCGGTGATTCGTCCGTTGGTAAGACCTCCCTTGTCAACCGCTTCACCACCAACAAATTTAATCAGCACACCGCCAATACAATTGGTGCTGCCTTCATAACAAAGGAACATACCGTCAATGACCGCACCATCAACTACGAAATATGGGACACTGCAGGCCAGGAAAGGTACCGGTCCTTGACTCCCATGTATTACCGCAATGCCCGTGTGGCATTGGTCTGTTTTGACATGGACAATATCCAAGACACGCTTGCCACGGCCAAGTACTGGATCGACCAGTTGGCTGTGTATGGCCAGATGGATTCGGTTCCTCTCTCCGTTAGACTCATTGGAAACAAGTCCGACTTGTTCGGAAGACACAGTGAAGACGAACGAATCGAGCAGCAGCAGCAAATAGACCAATTTTGCAGAGAAAACAGCATAGACAAGGTATGGCCCACCAGTGCCAAAGAAGGACAGGGGGTTTCACAGCTTTTTGACAGCATCGTTAGCGAGATCAGTCCGGAATTCTTCTCTGACTACGAAGAGCAGGCCCTGAAGGCCAGTGCAGCCAAGAGCCAGGGCCAAATGGGGCTTATTTTGAACCCTAGACAAGGCAAAAGCTCGTGTTGTTGAGTTAATGTGAACAAGAGCTGGAATAGAGGCAATAGATAATAACGAAGGGCTAAATGGAAGTGAATGTGGGACGAAGACTGTGCTTTGATGGTCAAAGGAACTGAATATCACAAATTAATAGTTGTAATGTACGAAGTAATTATGCAAGTAAGATTGTGAGAGAAGTGTTATTAAGAGGTGTTGCTATTGCAAGTTACAGGGAAAGTCTAGAACCTACATGTCTGATTCAATTGTGGCCATAGCACCGCAAGTAAAAAGTTCGAAAGCTGGTCATTTCTATTACAGTAAAATTCAATTCCACACCATTACATAGAAATCAATTCATCCTTCGATTATTGCAATTTAATTCCCATACATAGAAATCACTTCATGCCACTTCATTACATAGAAATCACTTCGTCCCACTCCCTACTGCAATTCTCGTATTTCTGCGTGTTTACATCTAATATACGAGGTTAACCACATAACGAGCCCAGCAAATACGTCGTAACAAGGTGACAAAACAGAATTCTTCTATTGTAAGCAAATTTCAATTTACAAGGCCAATTCTTCTACTTCGTAGTCTAAATCGTGAAATTCCGTGTGTGGTGAGACGATAAGTGGGAAAAATAGACTATAGAGACGAAGACTTGTGGTAGCATTGTGTTTTAGAATAAAGGAAATTGAAGGAAATAAAGAGGAGGAAATTTCCAATTGTTCAAGGATGTTGGGGTAAATTTCTACGGAGAAATAAAAATATCCAAGCCTGGTTCTTGCTATTCCTTTTTCCATTTCCCCATTTGGAGGGTGTTCGTGAAGTGGATAAAGTTCCGTCTAAGAAAAAACACTCGGTGTGTGAATTGAACCGCACACGACTACGTTCAATACGGCCTCTTCTTCTCTCTTCTTCTATAAGCACATAGCTATCTATTATACATGACATGCCGCTATTATACAGGCATCACAACTCGAGTCCCTTCTGTCTCCAGTAGTCTCTTCTCACGTCTTTTTTCAACGAGGATTTTTTGACGGTTTCTTGATGTTCCTCGTCGTCGTTTTGTTCTTTTCCATTTTCATCTCCACTGGGCTCTTCATCTTCTTCCAAGCCTAGATAGCCCGAGACCACGCGTTTAGTCTCCTGTGACACCTTGGGGTCCTTCTGGGCCTTTTTGTTGTTTTTCTGGGTATTTCTGGAGTTGCCGTTGCCCTTGCTGACATTTTCATGGGGAACTAAAATCTCATTTTCACTCTCAACAGTCATGTCTGAAAAGTAGTACTTGTCATTTCCTTCTGCACCATCGCTCTCGCCACTTTCATCTTCTTGTTCCAGTTCTTGAACCAAAGCATGGTTAGTCACCTTATGTCTGTCGTCGTTGAAATCACGCACAGAACCATGGATCTTGATGATATCTCCCAAGATGGAATTGGCGATCCTGGACTTGTACGAGGCAGAATTCAAGGAATAGCACTTCTCCAGCAAGAGTTGGTACGCTCCTCCAAACGCCTTCTTGATATCTCTCAAATTATACGAGGACCTGGAAATATTGTTGCTTGGATCCGAAGGATCCTGGATGATGATGGAAAAGGTGTTTCTTGCGGTGTCCAAGAACTTGTTTTTCAGTTTCAGCAAATACCGAGGCAAGTCTGTTTCCGGATCCAAGGAAATGATCAAATTGTCGTAGGAAAAGTTTCTTCCGTATAATTCGAAGAATTCAATCAACAACGGACCCAAGTTCTCCATGGCATCAATTGTGTCTGTGGAAATCTTGGGATGCAATTTTAAAAAGTGGTAACAAAGAATGATCGTCGAGTAGCCTCCAAGTCCTCCCACATGCACGTTATTCAATTTTCTGGATCTCAAGAATTGCTTGACAATTAAAACCAATTCTCTCAACCCAGGAGTAGTCGCAAGCCACTTTCTGATCTTCTTTGCTGCATCGATACCATTTCTTCTCTCAAACGAAATGTCGATGTGAATGTTGGATTTGGGGTCCACGAACTTGATGATAGGAACTTTGGCACCTGCTATCACCTCGATGTTTTTCGCCAACTTCATATTTCTCAAGTACGACGAAAGCTGGTACAACCGCGATCTTTGCTCGTAGTCTCCCGTCTTGGACAAAATGACCATGTCAATATCAGAGCCTGGCAAGTACAAGTCGGTGGCAGAGGAGCCAAAAACGTAGGCGTCAGTCGAGGGCCAAAATTCCTTGATCAGGTCCTTGAGCTGGTTAATGACGCCGTTTCTCGTGTGGATTTCGTCCGATGACGGCGAGATGTAGTTGACAAAATCCTTCATTTCCAACGTGAGCCAGTCGGCGATCTCCTTCTGTTTGGAATGGTCGTGGTCCTTGATCCAGGGGTATGGATTATTCACAGAGCCCGTCGATTTAGCCACTTCGCCATTCTTGTCCAACACCAAAATGCCCTCTTCTTGCTCGTCGTCGTAGTGGTCTTCGTCGTCTGACGAGATAGCGCCGAAGCCGATGAAATCGGCATTTTTGGCAAGCTCGTTGGTTTCGATCTTGGCTCTCTTATGGGCCGGTTCTTCTTCGGCATTGGACTCCCCTTGGACCTCGTTGGCTTCGCCTTCCGATTCCACAACCACACCGTCGCTGTCCTCGTCCGAATCCACCAATACTATGTCGTCGTGGTGTCTGTTCTTGCCTTCATAGTCGAAGATGAAGTCGTGATGGTCTATGTCGTCTTCGCTTCCTGGAAGCACATTGAACTTGTTTGAAGCCGGCACTATGCCCTTTGCGGCCTTCTTCTTCAGTTTCTTCGACTTTGGCTTGGGAACCGACGGTTCTCTCTTTCTTTTGTTGGACATTCTGGTACGAAGAAGTAAATCACTATGGTGATGAGAAAGATGGGTTTAGTGTGTTTACGTAAGCAGAAGGAAATGGGTTGGTACCTCCAACACCGCCGTCAACACGCCTCTAGGGCCAGTAGTATGTCTCCACAGTGAGCACCGCCGCCACCACCACGCACACAGCCACTAGTCCGGCATTTTTGACTCTTCTGCTTTGTGATGTCAATTCTCCAAAAACAGCTAGATAATTTAATACCTTGGCTCCACGAAGAGAATAGGAACAAAAGGGCGTCGAGCAGTATTCCAATAGGAGAAAGTTGGCGAAATACACCGCAATACTCACGGAAGGAGTTATCCACGGCTTGGGCTCAGTTTTAGGTGCGCTTTCAACCGGAGAATCGCTGTACACCGTCAAGTCAATAGCCTCTTTATCCTCCAACGATTCCAAACTATCCACCACCATTCGACCAAGCGGATCGTTGTTTCCCAAACTTAATCGCATGTTGATGGGCTTTGGCTCCTCATCGATGACCTCGGTCACCTGCTCGATTTCTGGAGAGTATTCTTGAGGCTGTTTGAATTTTTCATTTCTCAACACATCTAGAGCTAGAAGAATCTCGTGAGCCGAAGCCCTGCTTCGGGGAGAATATTCGTCTTGCTGGCCATCTTCTCCTTTGATCATCAAATATATCAATTTCTCAAATTCTTCCTGACAATCAAACGCTTGCTTGGGATCCCGGACTTGGATACTTGCTTCAACAAACCATTTGTGGAAGCGTTCTCTCGTCAATGCAAAGTACCATTCGATGATGGTGGCCCGTACAACTTGTGGGTCGGCTTCGCTTTGGATCAAGTCTGAAAAAGGTAGGCGTCCCACCACCAAATAGCACAAGATCAATCCTAGCGAGTAAATATCACTTTCGTAGGTGAATTCGTTGATGAAACGCTTATTTTCCAAGCCCAAGGCCGGGTCGTAGTTGGAAAATAGCCACAACTCAGGTGCCGTGTATTCCAAGGTTCCTGTGTTACCTTGTCGTTCGTCTTCGATCTGGAACCCATCCGGAAGGGAGTGTTTGTCCATGAACTTGCCTTCACCGAAGTCAGACACCAATACTTTGGGTAGATCTTGAAGAAGCTGCTCTAGATGCTCGGGTCCCTGCAATTTCTGGATTTGTTCTGCTTCATAAACTTCACCCAATAAACAATTCGAGGGCTTCAAGTCCCTATGCAATATGCCATGCGAATGTAAATACTTCACACCATTGACCACGTCCCTGAACAATTTCCATATCTCCACGTCATTCAACCACTTTCGAGGCTTTTCGGGCTCGATCGAACCACGACGGGAATTTCTTCGGTGGAGTCTTTCTCTTTGGACCTTTTCTTTCCACGAAAGTTTGAATTCTGGCTGGAAATTCTTGGTGATCAAGTCCTCCAAATGCCCTCCAGCACAATATTGCTGTAGGATAAACACATAGGGAATGGCGCCCGTGGGTTGATGTAATTCTTCACCCACATCCGGCAAGAAGTAAGTATTCAGGTCGTCCATTTCACCCAACTCCATCCACACGTGGTTATAGCGGATTAAATTGTTCTCGTTGGCACCCTTGACGGAGAGTTCGTAGAGAATCAACACCTCATTCAATACCGGCTCCAATAGTTCGATATTGTTACCTATGCTAATACGCTTTATGGCGTATGTTCCGAGCTTGATATCGTTAAGAACATGCACAACCTTGTAGACCTGGGCATGGGCACCCGATCCCAAGACGTACGGAGGGATTTTCTTGAAGAAACGCTGGAAGTAGCCGTCATTGAACATGTTTTCGGGAAACAGCAGATGCACATGAGAAGAAGGACTTTTGTCCGCCAAATGGGGCAATTGGCCCAAGAGCTTGAAGTAATCGTGTCGGATGAACTCCTGAGGAGCCCCGTTGTAAGCCAATGCCGAAGAACTCTCGGAGAAGTCCATGTTGGGACGGTGTCCGATACCTGAATCGGAGTCACCCGATCTCCTCCTGGGAGGACGGGTGCCCCATACGAAGCCACAACTGGGGCAGGTCGTTTGTGTGAACCCTTCGAAATCCGGATAACTATGGTTTGAGCCTCCATTGCCCCCGTGAAAGCTGTAGCTTCTCCCTGTACTGGAACCTTGTCCTTTTCTGTTTGAAGCAGGAACACCAGGAAGGGCGTGGCTCTTTGTGGAAAGTAACAGGATGGTGTTTTGCTGGTTGTTATGGAGAACTAGGATTCCATGGTTTGGATCGTGATATAGGACATCGTTGTTGGCGTTGTAAGGAACTATTGACATGGATTCATATACTGGGGTAATTTGATTTTGTGAGTTTTTGATGATTTCAGAAGTTGCGAAAAGTTAAGAATCTGAATATGAAGATAAAGGGAAATGAGGGATTGTAAGAAGAAATGAGGGAAGGATCGAGGAATTGAGAAATTAGGATTAGTTTGGTATTTAGGAGAATTCTTTCATTTATTGAAGTTGTAACGAGACATTTGGTGTCAATATGTATAGATTAGTAGTTTTTTTGAATAATCTTGTTTGTCACAGACGTATAATAGTCAAGTCAGAATTACAAGAGGTATGTGCACCAATTATCATTTGACTACACCTAATTAATACTCAGTCGTTTGACAGCATATCTATTATTTTATACTATAGTCGTTAAATTAATACTCAGTCGTTTGACAGTATATCTATTATTTTATGCTATTTTCGTGATATTTTAATTTTATACATCCGTGTAACTATGAATTGAGATTCATCACTCTATGCGTCAATCCCACCAATTGGACAAGCAAATCCTCTCTATCTTTCTTGCTCATTTCGTAAATGTCCGAGTCGCTGACCAGAGGAATAAATGCAGCCAACTTTTTGATACTCATTTCGTCATTTGAGACGAAACCGACAGTATTATTTTCTTCATCTTTAAGGTCAAGAGCGCCAGAAACAAGACCCAATTCAATTTGGCGGTCGCTTTCATTTGAAAACGTATCCTCTTCGTGCTTTATTGAAATTTCTCTCTCAAAACTAGACGTCTGGTCAATTTGTGCAACAGATTCAATTTCGTTAGCAGAAGCAGGCTCAGAATTTGCCTCAACAGCTGCCATTTGAGATGTATCATTATCTTCTTCCTTTGAAGATGTGTTTCCAGATTGACCTAAATCAGGATCTTGCTTTTCTGTCGAATCTTCGATTGCATCATGAAGAGATTCTTCGAGGACTGGCGATTCATCCACAATTTCTTCATCAACCTCAATCATTGAACTTTCACCCATACTTTCAAACTCATCAAGTTCTTGCGTGTTCTTCACTTCATCTTCCTCATTATCCTCAATTTCTGATTCAATAGTCGGCGCATACTTACTTCCTCTGGTCCTCTTGCCAACGACGATATCCGATTCAGAATTCAAATTCGAGTCAAGGTCAACTTCTTGATTTGGAGATCCAGTAAATTGACTCTTTCTTGTTCTAGTTGAGTTCGATTTAATTGGGGTTGATTCTTGACAACGCAAACGAGAGCTTTTCCGTTTCTTTGGACTATCTTCATTTGCTTTAGTCTCTTGACTGGCAAGTTCTATCTCTTGAGAAGAAATGTCAACTTTAATTTCTTGAGATGGCAATTCAGACTCAACAGCATCACTGTCAATTATTTGACTGGAGTCATCCACCTCACTATAATTTTCTTTCCTCAACTGTCTCGCCTTTCTTCTGGTAGTTCGTTTAGACTTTTTCTTAAGTTGTTCCAGTTTTCCTTCTTCGTCTCCATCTGTCGAATTCTTAGTCTTCAGCAATTCTGCACTTGGAGACTTTGATTTCTTTCTTCTTTTCCTTTCCTCCCTTCTCTCCTGCCGCGAATCCATGGATCTCGTCTCGCTTTGATTTTGGCTTTCTTTTTGGTCTAGATCAACTTGGTCCAACTTTCTTTTTCTGGGGCTAGTTCTTTCACTTCTTCTGAGAGGTGAACTGGCCTTTTCAAAGCCATTTTCCATAATTTGGCTGTAGTTAACCACCGACCTTGATGTAATTACTATATCATCTTTGTCCTTATCAAGCGAAGAAGGAACTTGTACTTCGGCCTCCACAATAGGAATTGCTTCATCACTCACGGTCAGTGACTTTCTCCTCTTCGGCTTTTCAGACTTTGTATTTCCTAACTTCGAATTTAACATTGCAGTGAAAGAATGAATATCAAAAGGCTGATTGGGAGCTTTTCCATTAGACACTTTTCCGCTAGAAGTTTTTGATTTTTTTGGACTGACTTGGTCAACTTTTGACTTGGACCGAGTTCTCTTGTTTTCACTTTTCGATTCAGAAGCTGGTTTCGTTGATTCTTGGATTTTTGCCACACGTTTAGACTTCCTGGTCGGCGTTGAAGCCAATGCTTCTTTTTCGCTTTGAAGTTTGATTAAAGCTTCTTTTTCTAAGATTTCCTTCACCAAGCTTCTTGAAGGGGTAGTGACTGCTACAGCAGATTCCCCAGATGTCTTGTCCAAATTTGTGTCTTTTTTAAGGTCACTTTGTCCGAAAGTTGCAGGTTTTAATGAATCAACAGACTCCAGACTTGAAGAATCAGCTTCATTTTCAGAATTCTTTGTAATGCAAGGAGCAGGTTGCTCTGAATCCAAGTATTCCACATCCAATATCTCTCCTTCATTTGAGTTAATTGAACTAGCAGCATAGTTCTCATCATAATACAATTCACCTTGAGATTCCAACCATTTAGCTTTTAGCAATGGAAGGTCTTCCCAGCGATTTCTGATGTATGGTTTGACATCAAAGCCATCCACATCTGAAAAGTATTCTAAGAGTTTGTCAACAAGCTCTAGGTTGTCAACATTTTGTTCTAAGAACGCATTCCATATGTCCAAAGAAGGAGGCCCAGAAACCACTTTAAATATTTCTTCAAACAACTCGCACACTAATAAAGTGAAGTTGGAAACAATCAAAAATTCAGCAATATCAGAAGAAATTTGAGGTTCTGAAAGTTTGATTTGCACTTTGTTCTTCAAAAACTCTTGTATATGTTTGCTAGGTGCATTTTGTAGAAGAAGGAGCAAGTACTTGAATATTTCAATATCCCAAAGATCAACCTTGATGATTTCCAAATTATTCTTAAGCTCTTCTGAACTCGTTGAAGAGATGATGCTTTGCATCAACTTCTTAACAAATGCTTCATAGTTTTCCGCATTCAATGTGCATAATTTGGAATATAGTTTTAATTCTGTTTGTCCTTTTTCAATTGACCTGTTGTTGAAGAAAGAAAAGATGACTTGATTAATTTCAGGTCTGTAGTAGTCACTAGTTGTCATCGCATTGAGCAAATGAAGTAGTTTTTGATTATTCAAGGACGAGGTTATCAAAGTTAAGAGATCTTTGACTTGATTCAAACCCAAAAACGGCATGCACAGTCTCAAAATTACTTGATAGACACCCTTGGACGATGATTCACGCTTGTCACTATCAATAACAAACAAATTTGCATCGAACGTATCATTCAACATAATGACCAATCTGTAGGCTAAATCAAAATTGTTCTCCTCATGCTTACAGAGTTCTGTTAGCAATGTTGGCAAATTGTCAATAATATCGAATGTCAAGTCAGATGGCTTCAATTCTTTCTTGGAGATAGTCTTGACACTACCCAAGAAAGCATTGAAAACAGTTATTTTTTGATCCAATCCAAGCTTTTTCAGATGAAAAACAACGGCAATATTGTTAAAAATTCTGTCAAACTTCGCAAATACCCATCTAGTAGGCAACGAGTTTATTTCTGCCAATGTCACAGGATCATTGTTTAAGCATCTTATTTCATTGAAATTTCTTTCTGAAATACTCATGGACGAAGGCTTAAGTAAATGTGTCAATACTTTGAGTCCCAAATTCTGCAATCTTGTAGATTCAGATTCCTTGTTGAAGAAAAAATTAAAGAAAATAGGCTGGATGATCTTATCCCAATATATATGAAGATACTTTATGTTGGATTTGAATGAACAAGGATTCAATAACATGTAAAGAATTGAAAGGAAGATATTGTACAAGCAGTCGATAACTTCATTCTGGCATTGGCCCGATTCAATACTCGAAAAGAGATGTGTAAGAAGCCTTATCTTCTGTTTTAATGATGCATAAATCAATCCTCTAGTGTCACTTTGTGTTGAGGATTTTCCTTCGTTTTTGGGCCTGTCAGAAAGTTTTTTGATTTCCTCTAAATCATTATGGCAGATGATGTAGATCAAACATTTCCAACTATTCAAGGCATAAATTTTAGCCTGTAGGTCGGGTATGTTTAAACACATTTGAGGAACTCTCAACCATTCACTCAAAAAGCCCCATTTTTCGAACGACTTATGTTCTCCAAGAATCAAAGTGATCGAAAACCAGATATCCATACTGGCCTTGTAATTTTCAGCAATGATTGTATCTTCAAGTTTCGATATAACATATTCGATTGAAGTGCTAGGACTCAATTTATCTGAGTGTGATTCATAATTATCCAAGCTGATTTCTTGATCTGAAGTTAAAAGTTTGATCTTGCTTGGTAATTGGGATTCAAGAAACTGCTTTGTTATAGTCTTAACACTCCTGTTATCAAGAAATACTTTCGAAACTTCCAACAAAGTATTGATGGCAATCCCCACGCATTTTGAATAATACAAAGAAGCAGAAAGGTTACAGACACTTAAAATCAATGCACCAATCCAGTGGTGCAGATTTTTGGCCATAATGCTAGGGAAATTGATAATAAAGTTTCTAAAGCAAAGAAGCTTTTCTGTGATCACAGAAGAAGAGTTGAAGCTCTTCATATTCAACAAACTCATCAATAATGTTTCTGGAATTTCTGAGTTTTCAAATAGGCTCTTTTTCCTCTTCACGTTGAATTTACAATCCTTAATTATCAACAAGTAAGGAGAAACCAATGCTTTTGAGATTCCTGCTTTGGTTAACATTTCGGAACTATGTTTGTAGAACCATCGCACTTCGTCTAAGGGGATGAAATTGTTCAATTCTTGATCCAACATGAAATTGTTGAGAAGCTTGAGAGCCTGGCTGATAATTCTGATTCTGAATGGATCGGTTTTTGGAGGAGATAAGTATTCTTTGTCTGTTTCTAGGTGCATGCTGAAAATTTCCTTTTCTGTAGTCAAGATATCCCGTTTTATAAGTTGTGTTAAGACGATGATATGATTAGATGAGGATTCCCGACTAGTGGAGTTGTTGATACTGTTCGAAGGGCCAATTGTGAAGAGTTTTGCCAAAGTTTCTGGCAGGTTCAATTTGTACAAGTTATTGAGTGTAGCATAGACTTCGAACTTCATGGGGAAGTTCTCTTTATCTAAAACCGACACACAACCATCGACCAATTGTTGTAGCTTTGGAGAGTTTGCAGGAAGCTGGATGATAGTGCCTTGGATCCAGAAGTTCGAGCTTGCAGGGCCATATACTGTTTCGGAATTTGAGGGAGACCAAAGACTGGTGTCGTTAGGATCGGTGACCTTAGGAGAATACTGAAAGTTGAGATTGTTACACTTCAAAATGGACTTTTGTGGGGTGTTGGGATGGAGCGGAGAGCTGGGAACTTCGGAAACCAAGTCGTCTGAGAAGGCCACTGACTTCTTTCGCTTGAGTGGAGACGAGCTGAGGAGCCCTCTCCGTATGGGTGAAAGGTCGGGAATATCGGAGTCAAGCTTTTTGATGGGGGACGAATTGAGCTCTTCTTGTGCCGAGAGGCGTCCTCGCCTGAGGTTGGGCACTGCCACTCCGAGAATGCTGCATTGGGTGGACTCTTTGCTGGCTCCACTGACGTCGATGGTGGATATGGAATCGTCTGAACTATTGGGCGTACTGGAGTCAAGAGACCCGTCTATGAGCATCAAATGGTCGTGAGGTTCTACGCTGGCCTCTTTGTGTTCGGTTATGTCCATTTCCTTCTCTTTTACTTTGTCAAACAGACCTTGGACGTGGTTTGGTTTTAATTCGGTAGTCGAAGCTGATTGAGACTTTTCAGACTTTGAGGGTGTCAGATTTGGAGAAAACGAGCGTCCAGGACTTTCGGATACAGTTTCAAGGCTGCTCTTTCGGGCAGACTTTCCTTTTGGTGTCATTTTGGACCCGTCATTCCTTTTCCTGGATCCCATTGATGAGGAAAGTGGTTGCAAGTGACGCGTCTGATTCTTGACGAGCATCGCAAAAAAAGTTGGAAATTATGGTGAAAAATAGAGTGAGAGAAAACGAAATATTGAGATAATTCGGCAAGAAAGCATGGGTGAGAGTTCACAGTTGACAGGTGTACTGCTGTGAGTAGTTTGAACTAGTTGAACTTTTCAAAATGGCGATTTGTGTCGTTTTGGTATTTTTGGCGAGTTATTTGGAGTTCTCTAACGTGAGAAAGGGTGCAAATTATAAGTGAGAGTGAGAAAGTAGATAAAAGTCTCTCAAATTGGATAATATGTTTTAAGCAGATAATGAAAGATCACAATTCATCCTGGGAAATATAAGTGCTTTAAAATGGCTTCAATTTGGACTACCACAATCCATACTTCAATTCATAAAATTCATACTTCAATTCTAGCAGCTTCACTCTACAGTCGTACTACAACATTTTCTAAAACTTCTGTGCATTATATGAACAAATACTATACATGTGGCTTTTTGGAAACTTGTTCTTCAGAATCCGACCCCGACCTTTGCCGTTTTACTCCTCTAGAAATTTCGTTTTCAACAGGAAGGTCTTCTACCTCCAGAGTTGGCAAAGATTCATTTGCTAGTTCTTTAGGCTCACTAGATTCTTTGTCTTGAGTATCCTCAATTTCTGGAGTTTCTTGAGGAGAGATATCCGACTTCTCTATTTCGACCTCTTCTGTTACCATGGAATCACCCTCTTTGTTCTCCTTCTCTGTATTCGCTATTTCTGTATCTGGTTCAGCCGTGGCGACTTTGGAATTCACATCAAGTACCATTGCATCGTTTTCTTTGATTTCTTCGGTTGTCTCCACTTTTGCTTCTTCCTCGTCATCAACTTCCATATCTTCCTCAAAATTACCCACCAACAATTCGGGTGTAATGGTTTCGCCTAGTTTCAACCAGTTGGCCTGTCTTGCCGACTTGGAATTTTTCCAGACAACCGCATTTCTTTCCTCTAACAATTCTCTCTTCTTCTTGATGTCGGTGGTTCGTTCGATCTGCTCAGACAACAAATTCAAGTTCTCTTCATAGTCATTCACTGTGTCTTTATTTAACAAATTCTCCAATCCTCGAGTTCCTCTCATTTTCCTAGAAAGCTGCGGGGTGATGAATGTATTGAAGTACTTTTTGTTCTTGAAAGGAAATGATTTCTTGAAATTTTCACTCACTTCACCCAACTCCTCAGAGCTTAGGAGTCTGTCCACAAAGAATGACTTGTTCGTCTTCAGATCTTTGCCGTAAATCAACCAGCACCACCAAATCTTTTCAGATAAAGCCATGTGTTGTATCAAAAATGCAAATTGATTGTCTATAGATTTTAACGTAGTGAACAACTCCTTTTTCACCTTGATAAAGAATCCCTTATGCGATTCCGACAAGCTTTCATCTGTTAAGTGTCTGACATTCTTTGGGGCTCCAATGGATGAAAGAAAATCCTCCTTATTTGAAGGAGTAAGCTCTAAATACAAGTTCGCGATGATATAGATCATGAACAAATATTGAAGTCTTATCTTAGAATTAGTAAACTGCTCATTGAGGTAAGCCTTGTCTTCGTCTCTAGAAATATCAAACTCTTTATCATTTGGGTTTTCAAACAGAGAATTCCAGTACTTTTCTGGAAAGTACTGGTATTTGGAATATTTCTTCTGTAAATGTTTCTTCTCTTCTTCCGAAACAGGCTTTGGTATGGCAAATTGATCAATTTTGACTGTTTGCTGGTAGGAAACTTCTTCGCTGAGGAGATACTTGTAAACACTTTGGATGCTGGCAATCATTGAGCTGAGTTCCGAATACTTGTTCTTTTTAAGATAAAAGTACGGGTCATTGAATATCTTGTGGATGTAGATAATGTCTTCCAAGAATGGGGACTTGACTCGTGGAAATTCGGGGGTCATTCGGCTTGCCACATGGAAGTACTTGTTGAGACCAGTGTTATCTTCAAAAGCAAAAATCTTGGACATGAATGCTCTGATTCTAAATTGAAATCTATCATTGAATGTATCCTTGTATTTCAAGTTCTTAAGACCCTTGGAAGTCTTGTAAATGTACTTGTCTGTAATTCTATTACAAATTTCAAGTAGAGAAATCCTATCAGCCACTGTTCCTCTATCAAATAGCTTAGTAATAAACAAGCTTAAGCGGGATTCCATATAATACCAGAACTTTTCGACTTCTTTGGTGGAGATCTCGAACATAAGACGCAGGATCTGGGAAATGCTCTCGTAGTAGGAATGCTTGATAAACAGGTAGTGATTTATGTACAAATACGCCTGGAAATCGAGTAAGAAGGCGATCTGGTTGTAGAATGCAAGTTCCGAAATAGTGAATGTGGCATCTTTCAATGAAATTTTCACTTCTTCCTCTTCTGTCTGTGGTTTTGAAATGTATTCTGTGATTAATGTACTGATGGCACGCTGGAAACTGAAAGATATCAACGAGTCCTTCGTTCTTTGCTCAATATCGGAATTGTACTTTCCAATTCTTTGTAAAAGGTCTTCTGAAGCCTCTTCCTTTTGGAGAGACTCGATCTTGTAGTCTGGCAAGTGTTTGTTGATGGCATCTTCCACTAAAGTGTACTTGCTGAAAACTTCAAAATCGAGTTCCTTTTCGAGCAAGTTATGCTCATCAAATGGATAAGTCTTTGCCAAAGAGCACAATGAGGCAGATAGCTCCTCAATGGGAAGACTAAGCTTGCTTTCCATGGTGTGACACTATGTAGTATAATTTCGATTTGAAAATTGTACGACATCTACACGACATCTCTGCGACATTATAGTTGATGGATTCCAAAGCCATCAAACCGTCATGAAATCATAGCAAAAAACAGGAAAATGGGAAATCTACACGCTAATATCAATAATTCCGGTACTTTTATTCCATGAATGTTGACTGTGTCAGCGTTCTACGACTCTTTTTAAATTAATTTTAATTGTTTCTGATATTGAAGCGATGGAGAGAATTACATCTGGCAGTAGCTCCTCTATGTACATGGAAATTAGAAGTCAAACTTCTTGGAACGTAACTTTTTCTTGTCGCTATCCTTCTTCTTGTGGAATAATCGCTTTTCCTTGGTTACCTCACGAATGTCTTCCCACTTCTTCTTGTCTTCTTCGCTAACTTCGCCAGCAAAGAAAGTCTTAGCCTTGATTTCCTCCACCAATTTCTTGAAACACTCCTCGGTATTGACGTCTCTATTTCTTGTAAGGTCACTCTGGATCAATATACCTCCCGACTTTGTCTCGTACCTGATTTGACGTTCTTTTAACTGGGCTCTCACAGGCTCTGGAATCCAGTAGCAGAACTGGGGATTAAGCCACTGGTGGGGTTCAAGAGCAACGGTCGCTTTGGACGAAGTCTTATTGACTTTCTGGCCACCAGCACCCGAAGATCTGCTGTAGCTAACATCAAAAATGTTGGTGGGAACTTCGGTGAAGCTGAATTTTTCAATCCATTCTCTAGCTTTGGCAATCTGTTCTGGAGTGTATTCTTTGGATGAGTAGTGTCGTATGCGTTGTATGGACGTGAAGGGAGTAATGGAATGGGTAGAACAAGGTACCAGGATATACAATCCTCTTGGTCTTAGACCATTTCTATAAAGAAAGGAAGACATCTATGGAGATGAATTTTTCATGCGAATGATAATAGTGAAAATGGAAAATAGTGAACTCAATAATAACCTGTTGAACCTGGGAATGAAAATGGAACTATTCATAATAGCTGAATACAATGAATTTGGTGAGCTTGAATGGGATAGTGAAACGGCTGTATGGAAATTACCTTTTGACTAATTCAATAGATATTAAACTGTTGTGTCTATTAAATGTCCAGACATAATTGCAATCAGATTCACAATACAATGAAGGAGTTACAATTCTATCCCATAATTACTCTACTTTAGTCACATCAATTCTACACTTAAGTCACATTTATCTGTAGTGACATGATATTCATTATACAGTGCCACTCATTTCCTATCATTTGAGTAGTTTTTATCCGATTCCGAAATACAAGTGCCAGTGAATACCCGCATTTATTCTTTCAGTTCTGCTCCTGAATGTAGTTAAATATATGTCTGTTGAAGAGGCTCAAGTGGGTACTAGCTGTTATTCACTTCCCCTTATTTCTAGCAACACATCACCTAAGCATCCTCCAACACCTTGGCGGCGTCAGAGACATCGACACTGGTGTTATCGGGCTCAACGAAGGTCTTGGTGACCTTTCCGTCCTCAACCAACAAGGCGTATCTCTTGGATCTCTCGTTTCCAAAGAACTTGGAGGCATCAAAAAGCAAGTCCACGGCCTTGGTAAAATCTCCCTTTGGATCGGCCAAGAATCTGACGTGGGCACTGCCTCCGTTCTTCAACAATTCCTCACCCCAGGCCTTGGTGACAAACGCATCGTTGACTGCAACCACGAAGAAACGGTCGTATCCCTTAGCATTGAAGCCTGGCAATTGCTTGATGTATCCGGGAACATGGGAAGCAGAACAGGCAGGAGAAAAAGCACCTGGAACTCCAATGAAAACCGACTTTCCAGAGGCAGCTTCTTCAGCCAAGTTAACGGCATTGCCTGGAGAGCCCTCAAAAACCTCGACTGAAGGGATCTGGGCACCAATGCTGATGGAACGAATGGCATTTCTGATTCCAATGGAGGAACCGAGGGAGTTTCTGGTCAATTGGAGCATTTGGAAAGAAGAAGGAGTAGTAGATGGCAAATCATAGCAATTAAACTGTGGTTCTAATATCATGTGCACCATGCAGGACACTTAATTGGGTCGATTGAATACAGGTAAAGTGACCACAGAATTGATTGAAATGGCATGGAATGGGTAGAGCGGATCTGGTCTAATGGCTCTGACATTTTGGTTTCATAGAATTAGTTGTTTTGGAAGATTCTGGTGGAGATATGATTTGAGTAGGTTCCAGAATAAGTATCCAACAATAAAAATTAATGAATAGTTTTACTGATATAAAAATAAGATAGCTCTTGAATTAAATTACGTGCGAAAACCTCCAGATTCTACTTCCCGATATACACGTACATTCAATTCATTATTGGTGCATTCATTATTGGTGCACGTCCAATTCATTTACTTGCAAAAAAATTCGTAAATACCGAACTTCAGCACAATAAAAGACAATTTTGAAACATCTAATATGCTATGTAATTACTTTCCATCCTTACCTCCTCTTTTATCACATTTCACCTTTACTTCTACTTATCACCATCCACCTGATTAACTACTTATATGCAGGCCGCCATTTATATAACCATTTCCAAATAAACCAACGTCACCACTTCTCTTCCCATGGCAGCAAAAACAGCCAAGTCCAGCGACAGGCAAGAACAAATAACGACACAAGAGGCCATCGGGCTCTACAGAAATACCCTTAATTTCAACGTCATAAGCAGGTACGATCCTGCAATCAAACAACTACTCTGCCACACCTCCCATGGAGTGATATACAAATTCAACAACGACAGCCAAGAATGGGTCAAAACAGAGTACCAGGGCACCTTGGCGTTGTACTCTCGTGACTTCCACATCCCACGTCCCGACCAGAAACCTACCTACAACGACTTACAGCAACTCTTCTGCTACGGCTTGATCTTGTTGAACCGGTCCAACCCCAACTGCTTTTCGATCGGTTTGCTCCCCAACAAGGTGACCAAGCACTTCTTTCCGCAGGGCGTGGACGGCTCGGGATGCACCGAGATGGATGTGGAGTTGAATGACAACTTGGTCATAGTGAAGAACTTATTGGGAGAGATCTACGGGTTGTGGATTTTCAACGAGGAGGACAGACAGAAGATGCACAAGTCGCTTGAGTACTGTTTGACGGGCGAGGCAGGCGCCTGAAGCGGCGGGATCCCGATTTAGACGTTTTTCATCGCCTTGTTGAACGGTACACTTCGCATCTACTTTCCACACAGACCCGGCCAAGACTCGCATTTTGCGACAGAAAACAGGACATATGTAATTATTAGACACCCTCTGACAATGCAGGGCGGCTGGCTGGCGATGTTCTGGGCCCAGGACCAGGAAACAGGTCGCCATACCATCTGGAGCACAGGCGTAGAAGTGTGGTCACGTGACGCGCGTCACGTGCCACAGAGCGCTAAACCCCAAATCCTTAGTGTAGTCCCCGTTCACATCCTTCACGTTTGCATCTAACGGCAGGTGTCCCATTCATCCCAGCGGTCGAGCCCATCCTCTTGCACTGCTCCTTTACAACCACTCACGTCAAATTTTCACGCGTTTTGCCCCACTCCTTGCCAAGTTGTTGATGAATCATGAGCAATAACAACAGAAGAACTGTGACGGCCCAAAGGCCAGCAGGTCAGCTCACTCCGGCTCAAATCCAGCAGCTAAAGCAACAGCAGCTCTTGAAACAACAACAGGGCCAACAACAAGCGCAAAACCAGCAGCAGAAACGGCCCAGTGTGCTGAACTACCAGTTTGCAACTACCACGCAAGAGATCTTGAGAAAGTACTCCAAATACCCGGCGTCCATAAGCCTACACATCTTCGAATCCCACTACCGGTTCAACAACTCGCTGGATACCAACGTGATACCCAAAAACTCGCCGATGATCAAGCAGTTTCTCCACCATGTGTTGAAAGAAGAGATCCCCATAGAAATGAGCGAGCTTCTCAAAGACTTCTCCATCCGCTCGTACGACGGGTGCTTGATCTTGCAGGTGTACGACCACCGCAATCTCGTGCCCACGTTGAACGCCAACGCAAAAGCTTCGGCCAGTAGTCCTAGTTCGGGAACTGAGACCACACCCAAGGCTTCTGAGTCGAACGGAACAAGCTCTCCGGCGCCTCCAAACACAGTCAACAAGCCCAAGACATACAGGACGCTCTTGCGCCCGACGCAGCTCTCGTTGTACTACGATTTGTTGTACCATACCGACTCCGCATTGACCAAGTTCACCGACCAACTATCGCTCCAGATGGAGTCGGAAATCCTTACCTTGACGAACCGAAAATTGGACCTTTCGACCCCGTTGAACCCCTACTTGTGTGCGGACTATCTCCAGCCAGAGCCAGAATACTCAAAGAAGGTCTGGAACGAGAAGAAACAGGACTACGAGATGCAATACCAACATCGCGATGCCGTCGAAAACGAACCCCGCAAGTTGCGCCAAGACGAGCTCGTGTTGCACAAATCGTCAGAGTACGAAGAACTCATGCTCTTGTTATCCAACAAGTACAAACGCTCGGGCGAAAACGAGGACAAGAGATTGGTGGTGGTTGGGTCCAACACGTTGTCATCAGTTACCGCAACCCCTCCTACTGCTCCTTCGACGAAGCCAACTGGCAAGGAAGGAGCAACAGGTCCTGATGGTAAGCCCAAGAAGGGAGATAACCCCGTGGGTACCGCGCAACAACCTTCCACGGTTCATTCCACACAAACATCCAGTAGAAATACTGGTCAATTCATGAGGCTAAGATTGATAGAAGAAATCAGAAAAAAGAGAGATACCAATAAAGCTAGACAGGAGGCCAAGATCCAGGAGCAGGCCAACGTCATTAATCAAAGTAACACCAGACCGATTGTTATGCAGAATGACAAGAAGATCATCCCTGGTAATGGCGCTCAGCTTGTCCAAGAAACTCTGTTAAAACAGCCGGCATCTAGCGAGAACTTGAGTCAACCACCTCTTAAAAAGGTGAAAGTGGAGGGTATGGCTTCTCAGGCCAATTCCGTTCCTCAGGCCGGATTGCCAATGAACAACAACTTACCTGTTGGAAATTCACAAAACCTTGCCCAACAGAGAATGGCATCCAAGCCATTAGCACCACAAGCGGTTCCAGCCCAGCCACAGCCAGTCCAACAGAATAACAACCAACAATCGACCCAACAGCCCGCTGCCAAAGCTGCAGGAACTGAGAAGGTGCAGACAGTTCAGCAACAACAGCAGCAACAGATTTTCCAGAATTCCTTGACACCTGAAGAACAACAGCACTTCCGTCAAATGCAAACCAGAATGAGTGCTTTTGCCCTGATGAGTAACTCGGGCGTGGCACCTAACGGACAACAGTTGACTCCACAGCAACAACAACAGTCTCTTCAACAGGCCAAGTTAATTCAACAGCAATTGGTACAGAAATACCCTGTCTATTTCCAAAGACTTCGCCAATTCCAGTTGATCCAACAACAGAGACAAAAATCCCAGCAAGGCCAACAAAACCAAAAGAATGCCCCAGGCGCTGGAAATCAAAACCCAAATCAAATGAATCAAAGATCCAATGTATCCGGACAATCTATTCCGGGAGGACAACAGCAGTTTCATGCCGATCCAAAGCGATCAATTCCTTACAAGAAATAGGACTGTATTTTAGAAGCTCAAGACTGCTCCAAATAGAAGTGTCTTTATGTACTTATTAGATACTACAAAGTATTGATTCGATAATTCAAAGTCGTAGCATTAAATCCTACAAGTTGTAAAATTACTGTATATCCATCATTAAAACATAAAAACCTAAACCCAAGACTGAAACCGAAAACCCAAAGTAATAGAACCAGTTCCATCATTGTTGTTCGTCATTCAAAGTTCCGCCGTAAATACCAAGGGCGGTGATCGTTGCAACCACATAGACTAAGCCTTTAGCAAATTCTTTGGCAATGGTCTTCCAGGTAGAATTAGTCTTCCGTTTCTTCTCAGGTGGCTGAGACACGTCCGAATCAGATTGGGATTCGGAACTGGAATCCAATTCGGATTCTGAGACGGATTCCTCGTCTTCATCTTCATCTTCCAGGTCTATTTCTGCAAGTCTTCTCTTTCTGCTCTTTGGAGTCCAGTCGCCCCAACAATCAGACTCGGAATTATCACAAATATCGTCATTGGCAAGCAAATAATAGTTATCCCCGATTCTAATGGGGGCAGTATCATAATCTTCGGAATCAGAGTAGGAAATCAGGGAAGTGTCTTCAAACTTCAAAATGTCGGAAATCAAGCTGGCATCGCTGGAAATGGAGCTGCCGTCGAAACCAAGGCCAGAATCTTGGTCTGCCTCGAGCCCCAAATCAGAATCAGCTGCAGAGAAGCCAATATCGTTGGCTGAAACGAGTATTGAATTGGTATCCAAGCTCTCTTCGGCTGAATCTTGTACCTCTTCCCCCAGGCCGGAATCGGGGGTATCTTCCTTCAGGTAAGACTCTTGTTCCAGGCCCTCGTCTACGTCGTCGTTGCCATGTTCTTCAGAAAGTAGATCGTAGTCCGAATCCTCGTGGTCGTCACGAACTGAATAGTAGCTCGTAAGAATTACCTTTGCTCCTGTGGGTTCAGCATTGGCTCGTGTTTCTGGGAACACTTTGCTGGATTCATTCTCGGGATCCGCAAAGGAACTTGCCTTGGTGCTATTACTCTTGGAGAGCCGGTCCAAGAAGCTATCAAACAGCAGAGAGAGCACCGAGTCGCCAGTCTTCGTAGGCGGCTCGTAGTTCGGGATGGTGCCGGCCAGTTTGGGGCAGCAGTCGAAGTGGTAGAGGTTGTCCAGAGTGATTTCTTCGTCGTCCTCGTCCTCCAGCAGAGAGGCATGTACCTCGGTCTGGAGGTGAAGCAGAGGCGTATCAACCGCAGCAGCTTCGAGAACGGGTTTCTCGTCTTCTTCAATGGCTTCAGTCCCGTCCTTGGTGTATTCAGACACGCTTGAGCTGTCCTCGGTCTCGTCGGCCGCTTTATCGCCAGCAACGTCAGCGGGAACAAACTTGATCACGTTCTTCAACACCTCGACCTCGAACTTGAGGCCGAGGCTGGCGTCCTTGAACTCGCTCATGGGCACCGTGGCCTGGTCGTGGTGCTGCAGCACAACGCTCTCGATGACCGCCAGCGGCTTGGTCACGATAAACCCGACCACGTTGCCGGTGGAGAGCCGCACCCACGCGCCGTCCAACAAGAAGTTGGAGTTGACCACGGTGCCAAAGGTGGACCCGCCGTCCTTCATGTAGAAGCTGCCGTTCTCGTACTTCAACAACGCATGGGTCTTGGACAAGTGGGTGTTTCTGAAGTTGAGGTTGGTCAAGTCGGCGATCCGGTCGGGGTCTCTGGTTGATGCTCTTCTGATCAACACTTCTTGACCCTCATTGAGGGTCACGATCCGCTCGTTGGCGGTTTTGCCGCCATTGGTGGCAACTAGGGGATCCAATACCATGTTAAGGGGTAGGGGAACAGGGGGGGAAAGTTGGAATTGTAGGAAGACTGAGTGGAGGGAAGTTCGTTAGGGAGGAGTAGAAAGAATAGTGGTGTATTCTGGTCAGAAAAGAAGGGAGTAACCAGGTAGGTTGTAAATAGGGAACCACCCCTGACCTTTATCTGCCACGATAAGCCCGGGTCACGTGCGAGGGTCACGTGCGCTAGGCACTTGGAACAGACACTGATCCAGGCCGTAGAGCCAATCCTGAAGGACAAACGGGACTGGGGATGCATCCCATACTTCCATACTCCCATTTGATCCCCGTTTCATCCATTCATTTCCACAGCTACCACCGTTCTCCCCTAGCTCCGTGGTCACGTGACGTGCGTCACGTGATGCATAACCTGATCTTCGAAAACCCACACTTTCTACCCACCCATGTCCCAACCTCTAGTCTACTACGGGCCCCGCCCTCTCCAGTCCTTAAACGACAAGATGCGGCACGGCTTCGACGAGGACTACAACCTGGCCAATTTTCTCAATCTATTGGCCAACACCTTCTACATCTACTTCGATGATAAGCGCCACAACACCTCGGGCAATCCCATCTCTGCAGAAATGAAGCAGAGTCCCAAGTACTACAAGAACTACCAGCCGATTACGGACTGGAAGGTGATGAAGGAACGACAGAAGACCATATCTGCAGTTCTCGTGTTGTGTCTCAACCTTGGAGTGGACCCACCCGACATCATGAAGACGTATCCATGTGCCAAGTTCGAGGCCTGGTGCAATCCCTCGTCGTTTTCCGACACCAAGAAGGCCATTGACCTGATCGGCAAGAACCTCCAGTCGCAGTACGAGACGTTGTCGTTGAGAACGCGCTACAAGCAGTCGCTCGACCCGTGTGTCGAGGACGTCAAGCGCTTCTGCAACACCTTGAGACGCAACGCCAAAGACGAGCGCATCTTGTTCCACTACAATGGCCACGGCGTGCCCCAGCCCACGCCCAGCGGCGAAATCTGGGTCTTCAACCGCGGCTACACCCAGTACATCCCCATCTCGCTCTACGACTTGCAGACGTGGTTGGGCGCCCCCGTCATCTTTGTCTACGACTGCAACAGCGCCGGCAACATCGTCCACAACTTCAAGAAGTTCGTGCAGAAGCGCATCGACGACGACAACGAAGGAAACCACGACACCAGTGCACCGTCGCCCACAGCAGCATACTTGGATTGCATCCAATTGGCCGCCTGCAAGAGCAACGAGTTGCTCCCCATGAGCCCCGACTTGCCGGCCGACTTGTTCACCTGTTGTTTGACGTGTCCCATCGACATCAGCACCAAGTGGCTCATCATGCAGAGTCCATTGAAGAAAAACTACTATTCGCTTCTTCCCAGAAACTCCGTGGGCAACGTGATAATTCCAGGCAAGCTCACCGACAGAAGAACGCCCTTGGGCGAGTTGAATTGGATTTTCACCGCCATCACCGATACCATTGCATGGACGTCGTTGTCTCGTCCCATTTTCAAGCGACTCTTCAGACAGGACTTGATGGTGGCTGCCCTCTTCAGAAACTTCCTTTTGGCCAAAAGAATCATGCCGCACATGAACTGTAATCCCATCAGTGACCCTCCATTGCCGGATTCCGTCAGATTCCACCCCATGTGGGACTCGTGGGATTTGGCTATCGACCAGGTTTTTGCTCAGCTTATTAAGAACAACAACTTGGCCGATCCAATTCCCGTAAATCCGTCCATTCCAGTGCAACAACCCGTTTCTGCGCTGGTTCCTCAACAGCAACAAGGTAAGTCTCAGCTGTCGTTGACTACGCCCCAATCACGTCCGTCATTGCAAACTCAAAACTCATCCCAAAAAACTTCTAATTCTTCGGTGCCTTCGGTCAATGGTGCCATAGCGCATGCCAATACAAACATCGCCCAAAACTTCACTAATTACCAGCACTCTACGTTTTTCGAACAACAATTGACAGCATTTGAAATATGGCTCAAGTACGCCGGAGCCTCCACCAAAGACCTCCCAGAACAGTTACCCATCGTGCTTCAAGTGTTGCTTTCTCAAGTTCATAGATTGAGAGCATTGATCTTGTTGTCTAAGTTTTTGGACCTTGGACCTTGGGCAGTCTACCTTTCATTGTCAATTGGTATCTTCCCCTATGTCTTGAAGCTTTTGCAGAGTCCGGCACAAGAATTGAAGCCAGTTTTGATTTTCATTTGGGTCAGAATTATGGCAATTGACTACACCAGCACTCAGCAAGAGTTGTGCAAGGATAAAGGTTACAACTACTTCTACTTGATCCTCAATTCGAACTCGGGCACTTTGAATGGTACGCCTGGTATTCTGGGCCCTCCTAGCTCGACAAGTTCTCAACCAAACAATATTAATGGTAACATCTTAATTAACGATGACCACAAAGCAATGAGTGCTTTCATCTTAACGCTTTTCATAAAAGACTTCAAAAATGGCCAAAGATTAACTTTCTCCGTTGAAATCATTAGCAATTGTTTAAAATTCATCCAGAACAGTGAAAATCCTTTGTTGAGACAGTGGTGCAGTTTGTTGCTTTCCCAACTTTGGTATAAATACCCAGATGGAAGATGGATCGTTTACAAGGATGGCTATTTGAACAAATTGCTCACCTTGGTAAACGACCCCATTCCTGAGGTAAGAACTTCAATTATTTTAGCACTTACCAATTTCTTAAGTGATGATAGCACTCAAACACCAACCCCACAAAAGCAACAACCACAAGCTGCATACAATCAAAACGACATGAGAAGAGACGAATTCAAACAACAAGATTTGAAATTGGCAAATACTATTCTCGTTCTTTTGGGAGACGGTTCTCCAATGGTGCGTAAGGAGATTGTTTACTTTATCAATAGATTTATCTCAAGCTATTCAAAGTTTTTCTTGGTGGTGGCATTCAATCAGTTGGAGGAAGAGGTTGTTTTGATAGATAATTCCAATTTCCTTAACGATTTTAGGAAAAGATCACCAGCTTATGGCTCAATTTTCAGTTCTATCTGGAAAGCCTTGTTAATTTTGACCGAAGATCCACATTTGGAAGTAAAGCAATTGGCAGAAACATTAGTTGACTATGTCATGGTCAAACTAAATGAAAGTGAATTAGGACCACTTGCAAAAGAAATTCAAGAATATTTGTTGAATAAGTCAACCATCAATATTAGCAAGAGCTTTCAACCAAACAAGCCAATTATGAACCAGCAACTTGGTAACGGTCCAAGAAGACAAGTCTCAACGAGCTCGGTCAATCCAAGAAGGAATAATTTGATGATAAATGGATCTTCCATAGCAACTAGATCGGTTTCAGCCAATGATTTGAACTCACACCTTAGAGAAGACAAGAGTGATACAGAATCCATCTCATCAAAACTCAAAAACTTGTCCATTTCAAAGATTTTCAGCTCCTTGAGGATCAATGAAGACAATGATTTGAAAACATTCACTAGGATTTTGAATTCCGGACCAGTACAGAACAATTACGGTAGCGAGTATAAACCAAAGACTCCTTTCTATAAACCTAGAGACCTTTCTAAGCAGCCCTTCTTGACGGCCGAATCTGGTTTCTTCGAGTACAGTTGTGAATATTTCCAAGAGCCACAAATGTCCAAGAATGAAGTGGATGAACCTGGATCGAAAGAATATGTGAAGAGATTATGGAGAAGAAACAGAAACGAATCTATAATACAAGAAACACAGCCGCAGAAAGAATTAGCCATTAGAGGAGAGTGGATAAAAGATTATAACACGTTGAACAATAAAATTCAACCAAAGTTAATCAAGTTTACTCAATTCGAAAAGATTTTAGTTGCAAGTGACGAAAAGGATACTGTCACCGTTTGGGATTGGGAAGGAAACAAGATCATCAAGAGATTTTCTAATGGCAATCCTTTTGGTACCAAGACCACCGATATCAAATTCCTCAATGAAGATGATTCTCCGTTATTACTCACCGGTAGTTCTGACGGTGTAATCAAGATTTACAAGAATTTCCACAGCGAAGGCGGTGAAGGTGAAGATCTCTCTGATCCCCATGGAACAGATTGGAATGATGACGGTCTGAGGCAGATTGAGATGGTGTCTTCTTGGAGAGCGTTGACAGACTTGCTTCTTACATCCAAGAGTTCGGGTTTAATTTCCGAATGGCAACAATCTCGTGGCTCTTTATTGGTTAGTGGAGATGTCAAGATCATTCGTGTCTGGGATGCTCCACGTGAATTGTGCTTGGTTGACATTCCTGCGAGGTCGTCGTCTTCCATCACCACTTTGACTTCCGATCAAGTTGCTGGTAACATATTTATTGCTGGCTTTGACGATGGAAGCTTGAGGGTATATGACCGTAGATTAGATTCACGTGAATCCATGGTCAAGACCTGGAAGGCTAATAGAGCTGGAAACTTGCTGGCGAAATCTGGTGTGGGTTCCATTAGACAAGTACACATGCAAAGAGGTGGATTCCGGGAATTAGTCAGTGGTTCATCTGACGGATATGTGAATCTTTGGGACATTCGGTCCAACGACCCAGTTTTGACGTACAACACAGGCGAAAAGTCGATGCGGTGTATCAGTGTACATGAGCATGCGCCTATCATCACCACTGGCTCCAAAGCAGTCCATCTTTGGACTACTTCGGGCGATCTACTTTCGACATTAAAAAATCCTCACGACAATTACTTGAGCAATAGAACGTCCAACTATTTGCTGTCGACAACATTCCATCCACACAGAATGATTCTTGCCACCAACTATAACCAGGATGGACAAATCAACATCTATTCATGCCGTGACACCATTCCGGAGTACTAGGCAAAAAATGTACAATTCATAAAATAATAGACATATAATACAGGACAGTCCATATTGAAGATTGTGTAAGAGAAAGCGAGACACTCTGGCCATGTGCCCATTTAAGCACCTAAAACAAGAATATAGAGGCGAATGTAATGAAAGAGAGAACCAAAATATAATACAAGAACAGACTATTGAACTTAATAGAGCAGAGAGAGCAATATGGATTAATCACATAATACAAGAAGAGACTAATGAAGAACTTAATAGAGCAGAGAGAGTCTGAATGTCACCTAGTGGCACCCAATATCTCACCATGTAGAAGACCTTTCACATAAATTGCCACTCCCTGAACTAAATTCGTGAATTCAATTGCACCCAGACCACTAAGCTAATGAGGTAAATTAATTAACGAATTATCTCTAATAATTCATTCAATTATCGCTAATAATTCATTTAATTATCTCTAATAATTCATTCAACTATCGCTAATAATTCATTTAATTATCTCTACTAATTCAGACCCAATTAAAATTCATATTCAATAATCTCTAATAATTCATTCAATTATCTGTAATAATTCATTCAATTATCTCTAATAAATTATCTCTAATAATTCATTCAGTTATCTCTAATAATTCATTCAGTTATCTCTAATAATTCATTCAACTATCTCTAGTAATTCAGATTCAGACGAAATAGCTCTGTAGTGGATGCTCATATTCAACCATCACATTCTCATTAACTTCCAAAATTTAGATAGACTACATCTGTATGTTCTTCTACTGTAGATAGATTAAATTTATCCATTTAAATCTTCATATTACACATGTAGTCTCCATCTCGGTAAGAATAACCCCACGCAATTAACCTGTATAGACAACTCCGGGCTTACACCCACACAAACCCCTAAACCAGGCACCGAAGGGGTCAAAAATTGCAGAAAATACATGGAGCCCCAGTTCCAGACACCCAGTGCCTATTTCATCCTATTTCCAGCCTAAAAGAGCACTCTTCCATGCACACATCTCTCTACTCTACAACTTCTACATACAGTTAGAGCCGAATTTCGACCAGAATTTTTCACTGCAGCCCGGAGATGGTGGCAATTACCAGGGTCATGGTATTTGAGGGTGCCACAACATGGCGAAAAAAGGGCGAAACCGGCCCGTTTCAACGGGAATCCGCCAGAAACGGCCATAAGACAACACATGCCATTTTTTGGTCAGTCCAAGACGTAACCTGGCCCTTCTGCAGTGTCCCTTATGCTGGACTCCCGGGCAGCCTGGGCCGAGTCGGATATGAGAACGCGCACTTGACTAAGGCCGCGTCACGTGACCCCCGGATGGCCCAAGCGCTAAACCCTCATAGTTGCAACAACTTCCTCTTGCCACTTTCCTTCCAGCATGTCCGTCACCTCCATCTCGTCGCTTCTGCTGAAGGGCGAAGCAGGTCCCCCCAGTCACGTGCTGTCGTCCCATGCAGTGTCCCGGCAAAATTCCGTGCCTGACATCACCATAGCTCAACGCATGCTCTCTGCCTGTCTGGGGTCCTTCATCACCTCCTTGGTGGTAACGCCCTTTGACGTGATCCGAATCCGGATCCAGCAGCAGGAGATCATGCCCAAGGACACGCCCTGCTGTTCCACCCACTTTCCCGAAGCCGGAGCCTCAACCGCTGCCAAAACAGCACCCTCCACTCTCAGGGCCACCAAGTTGTCCCCCACGGCGCCCGAGCTCTTCTGGCTCCACAAGAGCTACTGCGGCGTGGATCCCCACTGCACGCGGATCACGTCCACGTTCCAGGGCTTTGCCACCATCGCCCGCCACGAGGGGCTCGCCACGTTGTGGCGGGGCCTCTCGTTGACGCTTGTGATGGCCGTGCCGTCCAACATCGTGTACTTCACGGGCTACGAGTACATTCGCGACCGGTCGCCCATCCGAGACAGCTCGTTGAACCCGTTGCTCTGCGGCTCCGCTGCCCGCATGATGTCGGCCACCATCGTGTCGCCCATCGAGCTCGTCAAGACCCGGCTCCAGTCCATTCCGTCCGACGTGAAGGGCCAGCCCAACATCTTGAAGAACTTGCTCACCGACACCGTCAACTTGGTGCGGACCAACGGCGTGCGGACCATGTTCACTGGACTCCAGCTCACGCTCTGGCGTGACGTGCCCTTCCTGGGCATCTACTGGTACTCGTACGAGTTTTTCCGGGCCAACATCAGCCAGGCCCTCAATTCATATGAAAATACCTCATATGGCATCAATTCGCATAGCCAGATCAGTTCAAACTGCACAGACCACGAGGAAGAATGGAAGGTCTTGACCAGCAGTTTCCTTTCAGGCTCCATCTCCGGTCTCATTGCTGCATTTGCCACCAATGCGTTCGACGTGGGCAAGACCCGGCTCCAGATCACCAGCCACGAGCATTCCACCAAGGGAATAGCGTTTGAGGAGCCCTCCATGTTCCGTTTCTTGGTCGACATATACAAGAAGGAGGGCATCGGGGCATTATATGCCGGCTTCGTGCCTCGTGCCATGAAGGTGGCCCCAGCATGTGCTATCATGATCTCATCGTACGAGGTTGGAAAGAAGCTCTTCAAAAATGGAAATATGAAGGAAAGGACAGGTTGACAAAATAGATTTCATGTATATATTAAAATCGCCCCGGAAAGGGTCTAATGAGATATTACGACAAATACTTTGTATGAACACGTTTATTGAAGTAATATTTGTAGAAAGCAATGTCAATTAGTCGTCTAGACAGTGTAATTAACTGAAGGATTCAAACATTTTACTCCAATAATCATCATCAATATATGTAAATGGTACCATTGCGAAGGAAGGATCATAATCATCATGATCAAAATAATTATGAACCTATGTAACAATAATATTATTCGGTTAATTTAACGATTTGCAATGCATACGGACGTATGAATTGTTAAATTTCAAAAAGAGTATAAAGAGATTTTAAATAGTGTTTCTGGAACTACAGATCCTAAAGAGTATATGCAAAGATATCATACAGACCATTTACTCACTCCTGCAATATATTATACACTCGGTTTATTGACCCATGTAGATTTACTGATCCAAATAGTCACCCATGAAACTTTCACATACTCTTGATATACTTAATTTTCATCAGTTCACCAGTTTTCATCAGTTTACTAATTTACATCAGTTTACCAATTTTCATCAGTTTACCAGTTTTCATCGGGCATATCATTGGCAAATGATAGCGGATCCTTGTTAGTTGGTTGATACTGCGATCTTTTGTCGAGTTTCTCCATTCGGGGCTTCAAGAGCGGAAGTTCGTTGGGATGAATGGGTTTCTGGCGTCCCATGTGTGGAAAGTAGTTTTCGTCCATTCCCAATAAGGCTTCTGATGGGCCCTTGGTGTATTCATTTTGTTTGGAGGCAGCTTCCACCACTTCACCAGTAATTTCCCCTTGCCTCTGTTCTGGGTCTGCTTGCAAATCAGACCCTCTATTTCGATTTTGCACCCATTTCAACGAGTCGTCATGGTCCCAATCTATGGCTAGCAAGATGTGCTTGAAATCGGCAACTGCCACCAGCAAGTACCGTAGGCTGGTATGGAGCGAGTCGGCATAGTCGTAGATCGACTCTTTCAACTCCGTACAGATTGCCCGGGTGCAATGGGCACTCAAGACCTGGATGTTCATTTCGTTTTCTTCCAACTTCTCACTCAACAAAGTGGTATGGGACGAGTTCTTGCCGTAGCGAAGCTCACTGTTGCGTAGATGTTTGAGAAGCCTTTGACGGGCAGTGATAAGGTCTCTGTGCTTTTTCTCCCGTTCATTGACGGAATGGAGGCTGACTTTGATGTTGGCCAATTTCTCCATCACGGCCTGGTCGAATGCGCTCTGTGCCACATAGAGAGTGCCCAATTCCTTGATCATCGCATGACATCCGGGTTTTTTGATGTTGGAAGCCCATAGCACGAGCTCCTCGCTAGCTTCTCGTTGGATTCCTAGGCGTCTCAGCTCCAATCGGAGGATTTTATCTAGCCTGGACGTCAAGTGGTGAGCCAGAACTGATTGAAGAGACTCGGTGTCTTTGGAGGCGGAACTTGCGCTGGAAAAGGAGTTTAACTTGGAGGAGTTGATGTTAATGTTTGAAATTCGGTCGAGGACCCGCTGGAATGCTGTGGCGGGCCTTGTTTTGGTGTCATAATCCCCTAGAGAGAGGTTGGACGGTGTAAAATATGACATGAAGTTTTGCACCCATTTGTGCACTGCGAAAGAATATGTACAAGGACAGAGTGAAAGGAAGAGTGAATGATAAGAGAAAGGTAGAAGATATGCATGAGACAGGGAGCTGACACTTGTAGACGATAGAGGAATTGATAAAGAATCTGATTTGGATGTGTTGAGATGCAGTTGGAAGCACTAAATTGATGAGTTGGTGCAACCAGCACTTTGATGGAATCCACGATATCGAGTCTATTACTATATTGTGTCTATTACTATATTGTGTCTATTACTATATTGTGTCTATTATAATATTGAGTCTATTACTATATTGCGTCTATAACTATATTGAGTCTACTATATTGAGTCTATTACAATATTGAGTCTACTATATTGAGTCTATTACTATAATGAGTCTATTACTATATTGAGTCTACTATATTGAGTTTATTACTTAGGAATACCGGGGTTGAATGAATGGCAAACTTCTCCATCTATCTTTAGCATCGTTCTAAGTTAATACGTTAATTCTCTTTGCTATAAATGGTTCTCATTTCTTCGCTTTTCTCTCCCTCTTCTTCAACAGATGCTATCATTATCACCTATGGAGGTATCTACTACTTTAAATAATATAGAGCCCATTAATTGAGCTCTGTGTGTTTTTTGCTGCTATTAAGTTGCCTCTTTGTTATTGTCGCCGCTCACTTCGTGAGCAGCTCTACACTGAACCATAAATCCCACCTATTTCTTCGATACCTCCTCGTCCAAGTTCAAGCCAGTGACCCCGGCCACCGACTTGCGCAACGAGTCCACGCCCAGGGCCACCGATTGTCTGCCCAGCTCGGTGGTCAGACGAATGGACTCCACCAACTGGCCGGCCTTGGCCACGGCGAGCTCCTGCTGCTCCGCCACGTGGGGCACCTTCTGTTGCTCCAACTTCCAGAGGAAGCCCGTGGTGTTGCCGAACGACTGGGGCAAAAAGTACCGGAATGCAGCTGCTCCAAACACCAACGGCAACACGCCTCTGGCCACCACGCCTCTCTGGCGGGCCGCAATGTTTCCTGACAACGCGGCAATGACCACGTAGATCGAGTTGGGCAACAAGTCCTCGTGTTTGTCGTGTAGTTCCGCCACGGTGCTGGTCACTTCTCTCTCTGTACGACTGTACTTGGCGTAGCCTTGGTCCACATACTTCTGGGCCCCTTCGACCGCAGAGTGCACACCTTCACGGGCAGTCTTGAACACGTGCTCGAGACTCTTGTCTGAACGGACAGAAATGCCGTCAATGATGCGGTTGGCGCCCAAGGCCTCGATCTCGGATGCTGGAGCCGCCAACACAGTGCCTGGAATAGGCACCACGGCAGCGTCGTCTTCGTAGAATTTTCTGGTCAGTTCGTTTCTGACGGGCGATTGGCCCGTCACAAGAACCGAACTCACGACCAACGGGACAGATAGGGCGAAGGCACGTCTGGCAAACATGGTATGGAGGGTTCACCATAAGGTGAGCGTTCTATTCGCTGTAGTTGTGATTACGTAAGCGCTGACTCAGCGATGTCTGCCACAAATTTTCCACCCTCCAGGCTGCAACTCCCCAGTTTATGCTCCGTTATTCCGCCACCCACGCCCGTTTGGCGCTTTCAAAGAGGGCCCCATGTGCTTCGCGGCCGCTGCTTTGCATGCCGCCCTTTTTCCGCGTCGAAAGAGCCCTTCTGGGCTCTCGGACCCTCCTCAAAATGGATGCTCATGACTTCGACTTCATCACCAATCGCCCAGTTCCCACGACTCCAGGCTCTGATTCGCCCGTATCGGCAGCTCAAAATGGTCACAATGACCCATTCGGCCACACTGTCACTTCAAATAATCAAAATAGCCCGCAGAATGCCTCAGAACTGACATCTCATCACATTCCATCAACTCGAGATGGGGCCCAGAACGTCTTCTACACCGAGTCCATGTCTCCATTCAGAAACCTGGACGGCTCCTTCATCAAGGGAAGAAACGCCGAGGAGGCTCGGCTCCACGATTGGACCTTGCAGGGAAGAACAGAGAAGGGAGTGGCTCGCTTGCCCTACGAAGTGGCCAAGGTCATCAACAACAACATCCTCAGCAACGCCATTCCAGACAAACTACGCGAGCGTGCAGCCGCCATCTACCAAAGTCTCCTGAAAGAACAGATCCAAAAGGCTCCCGAAACATCCCTCGATTGCGATGCCCATATCGCAGCATTATTCCTTCAAAATTACTCCCATGCCCACCAAGTGTTGTTGGAATTGCAGAAAAGAGTAGGAATAGATAATTTCAACCCCCGGCGTGTTTTGGACGTCGGATATGGACCGGCTACGGGTATCGTCGCTTTGAACGAAATAATGGGCGATGACTGGGTCCCAGAAGAAAAAGAAGCTTATGTGGTGGGTAGAAAGAACCACCAGATGAAGAAACGGGCCAAGATCATTTTGTCCAGACAACTCAATGAGAATTTTTCTGGAGAAGAATCCGAGATTACAGAAATCATTGAAAACGAGCAAGTTGTCGAGGAACAGATCGTGCAAGAAGTGCAAGAAAACGACCACTATGTCGGCCCAATTAAGACAGAAAACATCCACATCAGAACACGGTTGAGAGATAGTTTGCCAGTCACCAAAAAATACGATTTGATCATTGTGAATCAGTCCTTATTGACCAGAGAATTCAATTTCCCGAAAGATATTGATACCAATATTCATTTACTCTTGCGGCTCTTGAGTCCGGGTGGACACATGGTTGTGATCGAAAGAGGAAACTCTCTCGGTTTCGAAACCATTGCTAGAGCTAGGCAGGTGATGATTAGACCAGAATCCTATGAAACTGAGGTTGGAAAAATCCCACGGCCTTATATCAAGGGCTCTTCCATTAAGCCACAAAGACTCAAGAAGGAGGATCAAATGATATCTGAAGAGGATCTCATATTTGAACAAGAGCTTCTTGACAAATATGAAAAAGAAGACCTGGAAATTAGTGAATTTGAAGAGGAATTGAATGAAAAATTTGGCAAAGTCACTGAAGATGAATTGAAATTCGAAGGGGAGGATTCTGGCGAGTTTGAGGTTCTTTCTACTGATACAAAAGAAGAAGAATTGAGCTCTGAAAGTGTCAATTATCATATCAGCATTCTTGCTCCCTGTTCACATCACCGTACTTGTCCACTTCAATTGGGAGACCCCAAATACTACAAAATTCCTTCGCATAAGCACCGGTTACAATTCTGCTCCTTCAACAAGGTTGTTGAGCGGCCTAAATTCACCATGGAATTGAAGAAAGGTAGAAGATTGGCCACTGCATGGGATAGAGGTGCTGAGGATGGTTTTGGTTTGGATGGAATTTCCAAGAACACTTTGAAGAAGCTTGAAGGAAGCGGACGTCCAGGAGGTAGAAACACAGAAAATGGATCCTATTCGTACCTCATAGCCCAGCGGAGTGCAAACGATGTGTCCACAATTAATTCCATCGAGAAGTCCAGAGAATACAACAACTATGATTTGAGAAACGAGACGGATATTAATACCTGGCCTCGTATTCTCGATACGCCAGCCAAGGTAAAGAATAATGTCAAACTAAAGGTCTGTGCACCCTCAGGAAACATCGAATCGTGGCAAGTTCCAAAGAGTCTTGGTAAACAGGTTTATCATGACGCCAGAAAGGTCGAACGAGGAGACTTGTGGCCCTTGGGAAAGAAAAGTGTTCAAATTAAGGGGGCCTTATCTGACAAGGCTCGTGAAAAACTAGAAGTGTTGTCCAAGACTCAAAAGAAGACATTCTTGAAGGAACAAAGGAAGAAGACTTGGAAGAAGATCACCAGCACTACTGAGGAAGCGTTTGATGATGAGCTCTACACTGTTTCAGATGCTATAGCTGCACAAATGGAGCAATCTAAGAAGTATAGAGATCAAGGACGTAAAGCAAATTTCGATTTTGATCCCAGTTCTTTGGATGGAAGATAAAAAATGTAAATGTATATAGTGCTAAATAGCGCCAAATGTAAATAGAGTTAGCTATAAGGTTCCAACATATTATCCATGCATGTAATTGAGAAAATATAAAATTATGTCGAGACAACTAGATTTTAGCATGAAATTCCGTCGATTGGCTCATTTCAAAAATTAGATATTGCCTTTGATCTTTTGGTGCTGTGCTCACAATTTTTTAAAAATATGTAAAATTCACATCAAGCGAGCGGAATTCATAAAATGTTGATGTATGATGGTATAAAGGTACATCTGAGGCGTTTTTATCGATCTTGGAGAGAGATCGAGGCGATAGAGTGTGTATAATGGCTTAGTTTGTCAAAATAGTGCAGATATGTCAATTGGTGGATGTATGTATTTATAACCATATCTGAAATTAAAGTGGAGGAGAGCAAAAAAATATTGGTGATGATATAGTGTCAGCCAATTCTTATGAATTTGTAATTAAGAATAAGATTACTGATTTCAAGGCCATCTATTTTTCTGAGTATAAAACGTGGGCTAATACCTTGTGCCTTGAGTCAGTCAAGAACAAGAAAGTTTATAGGTTTTACCTTATACTTGCGGAAAAACCCCGGAGTAAAGTGAAATTCACAAAATTTCCTCATATGCCAAGATGAATTTCCACACCTAGTTATGGTTAGTTGTGCTTGTGCTGGATTTTGCAAGGTCAGAATAATATAGATGATAATAATTACAACAAATGTATAAAATCATCTTGAATATTATATTCGTATTTTTTCACTCAAGGTATAGCGGATAAGCATTTCGTGGAAGTGAGAGCTAAATCCCATAGCAATGTACATCTGATGAGCAGTTCAGTTCACGAATAGTTAGAGAATATTAATTCATCGCCTGCAGAAATATTTTGCAAGTGACATTTTGTATTGCAGTATGAATTTTAACTGTCAAAGAAAAAACCATTGGCTTTTGATTATGTCATTCAATAAGGTAGCGGAACCAAACACGCTAAGAGCCATTCTAAGAATATAGCCTTAGTGAATGAGGGAAAGGTTTATATTTCGAGTGAGTGTCACATACTTGAATGAACGAATTGATACTGGGCGATTGTTAACTAAGTCAAAAAACTTCAACACAATTTAACTACAATATTAATGCTATTAAAATGAATACTTGTACATTATTATGACTTTCCAACGGGCAATTCACCACTTTCATTTCTTCATCCTAGGACTACCCACCATCAATACGTAGGTAACAACGTAATTTTTGCAACAATTCAGAAATAAAGCAGAAAAGAATAATTCTTACTAAATCAAGGCTGAATCTATATCTAACTTCTATTATCGAGTTAGATTTTCTATCGAGTTATTGAAGGTACCAAGGAGCAAGTGACATCAACTTATTGTTTTAGTAGGAGCGGAGCATCATAATTAGCATACATAAATTTCTATACAGCTCTAGAGAGTATCAATCAATTTTCCGTAAGAATTGATGTAACACGCTTGTACTGAAATTTATAGTACTTACAAGGAATTAATTGTCAAATTAGCACTTGATAGAACTGCGGATTGAGATTTTGCAGTCAAAAAACATTCTCCTTATGTAGTCCAAAATACACGGAAAAAGCAATCGCTTGAATAATTGACTATAATCTTTACTAATTCAATATACAGACCCCATATCCCAAACATTGTCCAAGTACACACCGAACTATTATTTATTGCTCAAGTCTGTTGTATCTAACTTCATATCACCATATCACATAGCACCATAGCACCACCCTGAATGAGCCATAGCAAGGACCTCACTCAAAGCATGTCAAAAACACTAACACTATAAGCACACCAAAGAATATCGATACGCCATAATTCAGCTTTTATGTCATTGAATCATCAGTTCATTACTTGACTCAGATCAAGAATCAAATCTATGTTGGCACCAAATTGAGAATCCGGAATTGCACCAAATTAAGAATCTGGAATCGCACCAATTTGAGAATCTGGAATTACATCAGATTTCAAGAAACGACTCCACTGATTCAATTGACAACACCAGGCTCCAATACGCCATTATCTGCAATTTAGCCTCTATCCTACATGTGCAGGCCATTGGCCCCTCTGGTCATGGATGATGTACCTGGATGAAGATACTTCGTCGATCTGCCTATTACCTGCACACGACATAGTGCCACAACCACTACAGTATTTCAAATCGCCACCCCGTGAATGGCCTAAAGAAATGGATAACCTTGATCATGCACTCCATTCACTCCATCACCATTATTCACTACTCATCACTCATTACTCATTAATCATCACCATCACGCTCACTCCATCTACAGTCATCTAATCCAAGTTTGTATTACCTAATATATGGACCCAAGAATCTATAATACATTAGCCGATCGCCCTGGCCTGTCTCTCTCAACAAAGGCACACGAGTCGGAAGTTCATGCTATCGCAGTCATGCTATCCTAGTAACCACAACGCCGCTTACTTTCTTCTGGTGGCACAGCCCTCAGTCAACTTGGCCTTACCACCGGTGGGGGTGCACAACACGTTGGAGCAGCCGTCACAGGTGACGGCGGTCTGGGCGTGGGAGAAGACGGTGGTGATGTTCAAACAGCCCTGGCACTTGACGTCCATGAAGTAGGATCTGGGGGCCTGGACCAAAGTGGTCAACTTGTGCTTCTGGGCCTCGGAGGCGGGGGTGGGGTGCAATAAGTCTTGAACTAAAACCATGATGGACGGGCTGTTTGGCGATGGAAAGAAGAAGAGAAGAAAAGAAGAGGAAGGAGAAGAGGAAAAGGGAGTGAAAAAGAGGGTGAAAATTTTCAGGAGGGGGCCTGCCTGCAGGACGGGCTCCGCATCACGTGCGCAGATAAGGGCCGGTCACGTGACATGCACCTCGCACTAGCACATGCACCAGTGCTCATCTCTGTTGCGAGAACGGCCCGTGGATCTGGCCCCGATAGTCGAGCCGATGTGCCTCCAACTGCATTGTTGGCAGCACCAGCCACTGCACTGCATGCAGCCCCGTTTCTGGCCGTTTCCGGCCATTTCTGCCCGTGTAGGCGCCGTGTTTACCTTTCGCAGTCGTCTGGTCACATGACAGTGGTTGCGAGCCCGCGGCCCTAATCACCGTTTGTGCACTCCTCCTCTTTGGCTGCCACATTCTTCACCTTCTACAACAACAATTGACTACTGTTCTTCTTGCCATGGACGGCGCTTCCCACGGCCTGTCCGCACCGTATCTGCCCGATTTGGGCCCTGTCCAATCACGCGCCCTTAAAAAACACGTCTCCCCTACTTTTTCCGCTCCTTCTACCTTCCCCAATGCCTCCCCATCAGACGCTCCTGTTTATCTGAGCACTTCCAGCCCTTCGGCTACAAATGCCCAGACGCCGCCTGTCCAAAGCAATGCCAATTCCGCCTCCCCCAAGCTGCTCGAGCAGCTCGTTCGAGAGGTCCAGCAGGCCATCACGCCGTTCACGTCAAAGGGCACCCGAGATAATATCCCCAACGATAAGGCGGCTAAGTACTTTATTTACACGGGGGTGTTTTTGCCTGCGATCCTCGCCGTGGTGACCCCCGAATTTATTTGGAACAACTTGGGCGGCTTGGACCTCGCCGACTTGTTCTCCAACACCTTGCTCATCCTCCTCCTCGGCTACTCCATCAAGGTCGCCATCGAATGGCCCTGGAGGTGGCTTCGGCGCATCCGTACGTGCAAATCCAACTTGATCCGAACCCTCGAGTCCGCCCCGGCGCCCGACTCCGCCGTCCCCTCCAAGTTCTTGCTTCTCCGCAAGGTTGTCCACCACGAAAACCTTGCCCTCATGGCGTGCTTGGCCATCCCCGCCTTGGAGGTGCTCTTGATGGTGGTTTCGAGAAACCTCATCACCGTCCAGGAAAAGCGCAAAAAGTTGATCTTCAATAATTTGAACATCGTGCTTTTCGCCGTGTGGATGTCTTTCAGGTGGGCAGCGGCCATATGCGACACCTCGAGCAACTTGCCCACATTGAAGCCCGACGCGGCCCCTGAACTCACCCCGGAGCAGAAGGTAGCTCTTCCCCAGGGTTCGCTGCTTGGAATTTTCGCGTTTAGAGCCCTTAACACCTTAGTGCCTCTAGGACACCAGACCAAGCAACAACAGGACTTGATCGCTGAGAAGTTGTACACTTTGGAAGCAAAGTCCGAAGAACACAAACACATGATGGACTCCCTCCTCGAGCTACAGGAGACCGAGTTCACTGGTTTGGCGTCGTATCTCTCCAAGATCGAGCTGTCGATAAAGGATTTCGCACCCACTGCGAATTCCACGTTTAAGCGAGAGACAGAGCTCGAATCTGAAACAGAAGCAAATTCGAAAGTATACGTGAAGCCATTTCCGTTAAACTTTAACCCCGAGCAAGAAATGGAGAGGGATCTCTCTTTGCTGCGAATGAGTACATTACAGACGATTGTCGAGGAATCGGATTCCAACGGGTCCAGTCCTTCGACCAGTTACGAAGATTTGACGCAGGTGGAGTTACAATCTCCTTTCTTTGGGGATAAGAAGTTTTCTTCCAAGAGAAGGCACGCGTTGAACTTGACACTCCAAGATCTCACGAAGCCGTCACAATTGAACCAGATTCCTGCGAAACCGCAGGATTTCAAAGATCAGTCGCAGCTGGAAGAACTAGTTTCGGTGGTCGAGACGAACCCGCGTGCGCTGCAGCATCTTGATCGCGAAGTCCGTGCATTCGTGGATTACTTAAAGGAGAACGTCAGCCTAAGACAATTGGTTCTTAATCCCCGAAACGTTGCCAAATCCATTCTTCGTGAGTTGAAAAGGCAACTTCTCAGATCTCAACCCAACCTCATACTCCAGGAGCCTGGCATCCTCAGGCTCTTAGCATGGCACATTGCTAACAATTATTTATTCGCCAACCTTGTGATAGTACACCAGACCCTCGACGTCGTCCAGAAGGTGTTGATCGATCCCATATGGAGGGTTTCTGCATTTTTGTTTCTCGTGACAGTTCAATTCCCCTTTAATCTCTTCAGACTATGGCTCAGCTTTCACTTCTTCATTCCGAAGATCTTGTTCAAGCTACTTGTGCTCTATCCGTTGATGGTGGTCAGGTCACGCTTCAGCTTCCGGACCCACGATCCGGCCAAGATGTTCCACGAGTTCCGGCCACGGGCGTCGTCCCAGGTGAGGACGCCGGCGTTGCGGCCGTCGCGCCCCAACTCGTTCGACATGAAGAAGTTCCGGCTTCTGCCTGCGTTGGAGTCGCCCACGCTAACTCACGACTACTTCACCAACGGCCGCAGCCTCAAGACGCGCGGCGCACTCCTCAACAAGGTGGCCAGCCACTACGACTTCGACCTCGAGTCCCGCATGGCCTCCATCATGGCCCGCCGTTCCTCGTCCACTGACCACCACCATCACCGGTTCCATACTCCAGTAGATCTCTATAGTTAGCGATTTACAGTTTATGTCCCATCTCCCGTCTTTTTTTGCAGCTTTCACCGGTACCACATATCAATTTGCACATTTTTAGGACACCAATTTACCACTGATGACTACCCGTATCCTTTGCCACTAAGCCTCCAGACAGTGCTTCCATCTACTCACACTTCCCTGCATTCAACCACCATCGACCCTGTGTTGTCGATCTGGCCCTTTTCGGCCCCATCTCTTCATTAGTCAGGCAAAATAGTCAACAAGCGAAGACCCAAGAAGACCCGTCCTCCGTACCGGAGGTACGTGTACGGATCGCAAATCAATCACGAGGGCAGCGATTACGACGATGACGACATCGAAGACGACTCTGCTGCTGCAAAGAGCGACATTTACGGCTCCAATCGCCAGGACTTCAACGTTTCCACCAACCTCAACATCACCTCCGTCTACATTCTATCAGGAGAACAGGATTACAGCGGCAAGGTGTGGCCCCGATCGCAGTTCGAGAAGTTGGACGTGCTCAAGATGTGCATTTACGGCGACACCCAGGCCAGGGCCCAGAAGGCCCTCCAAGAAGAACAGCTCCTCCAACGCCAGGCCGAGGAACGCTCCATGATGAGGCTCCCCCTTGAGCTCATTGTCCAGGTCATCGAGATCCTCTATCTTCAGGGCAACCTCCGCCCCAAACACATGCGCATTTGCAAGCTCTTGCACGAGGTGGTCAAGGCGTTCCTCTATCGGCGTCCGGTCCTCAAGGCCACCAACTTCTTTGCCTTCGTCGACACCATGTCCGGCAACAAGACCATCGGCAACTACGTGCACGAGCTCGACCTTTCGTACATCATCCAGTCGGGCAAGAACGCGTTCGTGGCCAAGTTGTTGAAGCGGTCCAAGAAGCATCTCGAGGTGTTTGTGGCTCCTCAGACCAGTTTCGGCTTGGGCCCGTTGCTTGCCTTGAAAAACTGCAAGAACTTGAAGATTCTCGACTTGCGGTTGGTGTCGGAAACGTTGAATCTCCAGGAGCTCTTCAACTCCATCAGCACGCTCAAGCATCTCACCCATCTTTCATTTCCTCGGTCTTCCATCGACGTGCAGAAGGTGGAGGCCATCCTGTGGCCTCCAAACCTTTCGTATCTTCGTATTTCCGGCGGCATTTCCGACGAATTCCTCATGAAGACCCATTTTCCCCAGACCATCACCCAGCTAGAGTTTGCTCACTGTCCTGCCATCAAAGAGGCCGGACTCCACGACATGCTCATCAAGCACGGCCGCAACTTGAAGACGTTGAAGGTGCAGTATCCCATGCCTGGCATCAAGGACAATTCGCTAGACTACGTGTTCAGTTTCTGTCCCAACCTCTTGGTGCTAGAAATAGCAGTGGACTACTGTTCCAGCTCATTCTTTGACGAAGAGAATCTTCCTGCAATGTCGGTGCCCCGGCCGTTGAGAACGTTGTACATAGAAAGCAGTGGCATGTTGGGAACGTCCACCAAACTAGAGCCGATCGACTTGGCTGTTGCACTTAACGAAGACCGCTTGCCCAGCCTTAAGAATGTTCGGTGTACGGCCAAGTTAGGCTGGGACCCCAAGTCCGAGTTCGTGGAGTTCATTGTGGATGAGCTAGACCAGAGAAACGGAGGGCTCTACATTGGATACTAAGAGAGTTCTCCACATCATGAATTAGTATATAGGCTGATTTAAATGCATAGAATTAATTAGAGGCAAGTAGAAGAATTTATTGAGTGAGTACAGGCTGATATAATGGATAAAATCAATAGAAAGTAAAAGTAAGTAGATTGAAATTATAGAATTAATTAGAGGAAAGTAGAAGTAATATTGAGTGAGTACAGGCTGATATAATGGATAAAATCAATAGAAAGTAAAAGTAAGTAGATTGAAATTATAGAATTAATTAGAGGAAAGTAGAAGTGATTTTGAGTGAGTATAGGCTGATAAAAAATGGATTGAATCAACAGGTACGGTAGAAGGGTAGATTGAAATTATAGAAGTAATTAAGAGACGGTAGAAGTAAAATAGAATTAGATAAAGACTATATTTTCAATCAAAGAATTAATAATACAGTAGTAGTAGCTGAATAGTTAATTCAGCAGAAGTAATTCGAATTAACTGAATTAGAATCATATGACTAATAGAAATATTATAATGTAACTTGTTCAGAATGAAAAATTAATTGATATCTCGTATCTACCATCAGTATAATGTAGCTTCTTCGTGTAGGCCAATTGAGAGACACCTTTGTTCCCAAATGATTTGTAGGTGAGAACTTCATCGTTTTTCTCAAATTTTCACAAAATCTGGAAATATTCCTTTCTGATGTTCTAGATCAGGTACCAATAACCCATCAAATAATCATAAATGAACCCACTATTGAACCAATTAAACCCAACACGCATATCCCCCATTATTTCACCCCTTTATCCACCTCCCCTTTCATCTTTCATGCCTCTCTTTCCATCTTCTCTTCTACTTCCTTTCTGCATTCTGTGACATTTTCCATTGTAACATTTCAAAAACCGCGATTATCACCACTTCATTTCTTGATCCACGTCACATGAGCATATCCATAGTCCTTCCCAATAACTGGGGCCAGGAACACCATGATGTGAAGGGACCCGATCTAGTGGCCCAATTGGCCACTTCGAACCAGCAGAAGATCGCCTTTTTTGACGAAACCATCACTGGCTACATCGTGTATCAAGACACGCAAGAACCGGCAACAAAGCGCTCCACTGCATACATGGACGTGGCCATCGTGCCTGCAGACATTGCCGACGTGCTGGATCTCGAGAACTACTACCAGGAAGAGTCCAATGACAAGGACGACGGGTTTGAATCACCAGAACCCAGTGGGCCTAGTTTCAGCATTCTTGACTTGACCTTAGGCGAGGACGAAATGGTCTTCAGTGGAACCTACCGCGACAATTACTACATGGTGTGGAAGTTCGACATCCCCATCACCTATCCACGCCGCAAGTCGTCCAACCCCTGTGTTTTGATCAGCTGCTACCTCCACGCAGATGAAGAGGTCCACATCACAGAGACAATTCCGGCAGAAAGACACCCACCATCCAAGCCTTTGGCCGATTATCATCCAGGCAAGCCCAAGAACCTCTTTGCCGAGCTCAACAACCAGATCTCCACCAGTGGAGCCGATGCACAGCCGTTCGAGTTGTCGTCTTCCATCATCGAAACAGGCAAGCCTCGAAGCCAGCGCAACAGCACCGTGATCAGCGACACCCATCCCAGCGAGATCGTGTCGAAAAAGAGGCCGTCGGTGTCCAAAGATACGCTCAGTGCCCAGATCAGCATTCCTGTGTCGGTGTCGCTAGTGATCCGACTCAAATCAACCAAACCAGCAGGCAGAAATAACATTCTCTTGGCTACACTCAACATCGAAGCATCCGAAGACCTTCTCCGCATTCTGAACGAGTCGGAGTCGGACTTCCCGTTCCATTTCAAGATCTTCAGTCTCAACATGGACTTCAAGTTTGGCGAGATCACCGAGTTCAAGACCGCCGAGTACGAGTATCCCATACTGTTCCGCATAGGCGACGCCATCAACTTGACGTACAAACTCATGAACAACGAGTTTTTGGACAAGGAGCTCAAGAATCTCGACAGCAAGAACAACTTCCAGTTCTCCAAGCCCATAAACATCAAGCTCGTCTTGCAGGTCCAGACATACAACCAAACCAGTGGAAAATACGAGAATACCAGCAATGTCATCACGACGACGTGGTCGCCGTACTTGGATTTCAGCATAATTGCCCCTCCCATCAACAACTCGTTGAAAACCACAAGCAACTACTCCCAATTGCAGTCACAGACGGGCCTCGTCCCTCCTATGAACCGTGCCAATACTGCTCCATCCACGAGAAAATCCGCCATGATCAACAGTCTCTACAAGCTCAAAAGTCCCAGTGGAGTGTCTGGCAAAATCTCCAATTCCACAGGAACGCTTACTAGCAGGCATTTGAGCAGTAACAGCGTGGCAAACAAGGTTGGCACGTCTGTTTTTGGTGGCTCTTCTTCTTCTTCTGTCACCGTGAATCTCACCACAACCAATAACTCCACATTATCAGGAATGAAACTCACCTTCAAGGGACGATTAGACATCAAACTAGGCGAAATCATCAAATGGAAAGTACAGGCAATCAACAACTCCCTGAGCAGACTCAATCTTTCCTTAATCGACCAAAACCCAATAAATTTCAACCCCATATACAGCTCCAATTCAACCACAAACAATATATCTTCGTCCAACTTGTTGAATTCCAATGGAGAGAACGATTCACGTGGCGATGAAGTCATTGTATATAATAGACTACAGTTGTATTCCAGCTACAATGCCCTCAAGCTTAACACCAACGGTATTATTATTCTCGATAATGATATCCGGATTGGTCCTCTAGATCCAGGAATGGTGTTTGAGACAGATATCAGGTTGATAGGTATTACCAAGGGGATTTTCAATTTGGATGGAATCAAGATCTTCGACATCAATAGTGGAGATGGTTTGGACTTTGGAAAATTGGTGGAAATATTTGTGGTGTAAAGTAAAGGAAATGACATAGGCCAAAAGACACTTACATACAGAATAAAATGTATAGAATTATAAATTAATATTCATAACATAAGGCTATAAAGAACACTAGAATAATTGGAAAACGTCAGACATCATTCTAAACTATTCACAAGTCACTGTAGTTGAATTTTGTACATGAATTATAATTGTTTAGCATCGGTTATTGTAACTAATTTGACAAGTTGCACCCAAACTATGCCTGAAATAATGGCAAAGTATCATAACTATAAGAGACAGCTTTACGTACCCAATTCGAAAGATACTGTAAAAACACATCCTATGCTAAGCTCCACTGATTTGACAAATACGGCCATATCTCCATTTCTTGTATTATTCTCTCTACTTATATGAGAATCAATTATAAGTCGCATTTTATTTACTTCAAGACCACTCTTTTCTTTACAACAGAAAGACATTAGTCCCTGAAACTCAACTAATACCAATAAGAATACTGTGAAACTAGCACATCCACATCAACTCTGATAAAGCATTACGCCATTATCATCAAATCTTCCAACTATCTCCATTATTGCCCTTAATTTGCACATGTTGCAATTGCTCATATTCCATCTAAGCGCTGCAAAGAGGGACTAGAATGGTACACTCGCACCCTTTTACCTCCACAATTAGTGCCACAGTCATGGAAGAGTCATTAGGCGACATCTATGACACAACCGTTGTGACACATTCCGTTCCTTGCCGCTACTATCACGTCAATACAAACACCCGACGAATTCGGCTACGTTGCGTCGCTTGTTTCCACAACACTTGGAGTCATCTTGCTGCGCGTTTTTGCTGGCCGTCGTGGACCATTTGCAACCACCCGTTCTGGCAATTTAACCGCGGCTGGAAGGCAGTATATCCAGGACTGCCCCATTTGACTCATTGAGAAGTTCCACAAACCCGAAGGAGTCCGGAGTATATAAACCTTCGGAATCACGTAACTTTTCATCTTCATCAATAATCACCATGTCTACTCCAGTTATCCTCCATTTGAGAGCAGAGACCAAGCCCGCAGAGGCCAGAGCCGCCTTGACTCCAACTACCACCAAACAATTGCTTGATGCTGGCTTCCAAGTGTTTGTTGAGGAGAGTTCCCAGTCCATCTTCACCTCTGCCGAATACGAGAAGGTCGGAGCCACCATTGTGCCCGAAGGCTCGTGGAAGAGTGCTCCAAAGGAGAGACTCATCATTGGTTTGAAGGAATTGCCCGAAAACGAGACCTTCCCCTTGGTCCATGAACACATCCAATTCGCCCATTGCTACAAGGACCAGGGCGGATGGCAAGACGTCTTGAAGAGATTCCCAGCAGGAAACGGTACTTTGTACGACTTGGAGTTCTTGGAGAACGACCAAGGTAGAAGAGTGGCTGCCTTTGGCTTCTACGCTGGTTTTGCCGGTGCTGCCATCGGTGTTGCCGACTGGGCCTTCAAGCTTACCCATCCAGACTCCGAGAACTTGCCTGGTGTGACCCCATACCCTAACGAGGACGCCTTGATTGCTGACATCAAGAAGGACTTGGATGTTGCTGTTGCCAAGAACGGTGGCAAGTACCCTACCGGCTTGGTCATCGGAGCCTTGGGCAGATGTGGTTCCGGTGCCGTTGACTTCTTCAAGAAGGTTGGTATTCCAGACGAGAACATCAAGAAGTGGGACATGCAAGAGACTGCCAAGGGCGGACCTTTCCAAGAGATTGCCGACAGCGACATCTTTGTGAATTGTATCTACTTGTCGCAACCAATTCCTCCATTTATCAACTACGAGCTCCTCAACTCCGAGTCCAGAAAGTTGAGAACCATCGTGGACGTGTCTGCCGACACCACCAACCCTCACAACCCCATTCCAGTGTACGAGATTGCCACTGTGTTTAGCGACCCTACTGTTCCAGTCAAGACCACCGCTGGGCCCAAGTTGTCGGTGTGCTCCATCGACCACTTGCCTTCGTTGTTGCCCAGAGAAGCCTCCGAGTTCTTCTCCCGCGACTTGCTCCCATCCTTGTTGGACTTGCCTAAGAGAGACACCGCTCCAACCTGGGTTAGAGCCAAGCAGTTGTTCGACAAGCACGTTGCCAGATTGTCCTAATTCATTTCGAGTATGTATTTTATTTAATTGACGTTAAGAATATGCTCGTGTAGCTGGCCATAGGGGCCAGCGGTAACCTATAAACTACCCAGTTTACTCCAAGGTAATTTGCACCTTAGTCTTGTTCTTGTTCTTCTTCCCCTTTTTCTTGGGCATCATGATCTTTTTGATTTCTTCTCCATCGGTTTCGTATTCCGATTCACTGACTCCAGCATCTTCCCCGTTCATTTCTTCAAGTGAAGTGAATCTTCTTTTCATGGTGCTGGTCTTTTCAACAGACTCGGCACATGCAACAACACAGTTCAATCTTTCTCCAGTTTCGTACACGGCGACCTGGTCACGGACGTCTTCAGAAAGATCCCACACCACAATTCGACTGTCTGAACCAACAGAAATGAGGTAGGGTATGTTTTGCGTTTCTTGAGGATGGTGGAAGTACGAGATGCCCTTGATACGGTTGGTGTGGCCTCTGAACTTGAACTCTGGAGTTAACACTTGGGCCTTTTCCTCGGCCTTTTCGTCGGTAATGGCACTGATGACCTGCTCCTGGTAGTTGTAGAACTCGATCTCTCCGTTTCCAAGTCCGACCACCACGTATTCCTTGCCGTTGACGTTCAACACGTCCAAGGCCATCAAGGTGGACTTGAACTTGATTCTGAACACAATCTTGGCCGAGGCGGTGTTGTAGACCAAGAGCTGGTTCAACAAGCCCACGAGAAAGTGGTTTCCGTCCAAGGACCACTTGACATACTGGCCCTTTTCTCCCAAGTGGTCACGGCCCTTGATCTTCAACACGGCGGCCTTTTTCACCGTCATCAAGTTCCACAAGCGGATGGTCTGGTCCTGGGCCACGGAAATGGCCACACGGCCACTGGGATGAATGGCAATGTCGTTGATCTGGCCCTGGTGGCCCTTCAACGTGCCGAACATCTCCCAGTCCTTGGTTCTCCAGATGATGATCTTGCCGTCTTCAGACCCCGACAACAACCATTTTCCAGACTTTTCGGTGGACTCCACGTCGGTGTCGCCCTCGTTGGAGAAGCGCAACGCGGTAATGGTGCCCTGGTGGCCCATCAAGTCGCCCAATTCCTTTCTCTTCTGCAAATCGTAGATCTTGATGTGTTCGTCGTTGGAACCCGTCACCAAATACCGTTTGGCGATGTCAATGGACTTGATCGAGAGCGAGTGGGCCTCGAAGTGGAAGATCCGCTGGAAAACCGCCTCGCTGCTGCCTCCAAGCAACACCGAAAGGCACATGAGGTTGTGTTCGTACGAGCCAACCATGATACGGAACTGGACCCTGGGTTGGTCTTTTTTCTTGCTTGAAACGGGAGCAGGCACGGCGACGGCAGCTGCTTCGGCTGCATCCGCTTTTGGTGCATCCTTGCCGGGGCTCTGCTTCGTTTTGCTCTTGGACATGTCAGTGGTACGTCTTTAAATTTTTGGCGATGAGCATCTTTTGTACATAGGTGCGCTTACGTCAGCGGCGGCTACTAGACTGGGGAACAATTGGACAGGTAAATAACACCAAACACAGTTGCAATAGAGGATTGCCTTTGGGTTTAAAGAGAGCCAGACCAATCAGGAAGTGATTCCATGGAATAGAAGTACTGGAGTCCATCGTGTTTACCAATCGGGCAAGGAACATCCCAACAAGGAACATATTATCAACCATCAAGTGGATCAGTCAAATCAACGCAAGCGTTCAATTTAAAGATTCATTCGAAGATTCATTTCCAAGGATTACTCACAATTCCTAGTACTATATCCATAATCGGGATCAACACGTAATTCCTAGTACTATATCCATAATCAGGATCAGACTCACAATTCCTAGTAGTATATCCATAATCAGGATCAGACTCACAATTCCTAGTACTATATCCATAATCTAACAGGATCAGACTCACAATTCATAGTGCTATATCCATAATCTAACAGGATCAAACTCACAATTCCATAGGTTCAATACTATCTGGCACATATATCCACTCCATTATTCAATCTAGACCCTTTTCTAATTGCATTGATTACTTTTTCCATTCCTTCCATTCCTTCCATTCTATTACCCACTCTCTCTATCCACAATGGTCCAGAACCAGAAAACTCCGTCACAACACAACTCCACCCTCTTCATATCGCCCATGGTCAACAACCGGCGCCAGGACGTGTTCATCACGCCGCCAAACCCGGCGGCTACGCTCTTTGATACACCCGGCTCCGCGTCCAACCAGTCGCTGTTCTTCAATCTCGCCACAGAACCTCCACAGGGCCAGCGCCGCATGTCGGCAGCAGTGGAGCCTTTAACACAAGCAGAAAAGCTCCGGCTCTGGCGCCACGACGCGTTGATGCAACACCAGTACAAGACGGCCGAGTTCATCGGCGACAAGGTGTTGGCCCTCACCGACGACCCCAACGACGCGTTCTGGCTTGCCCAAGTCTACATCAGCGGCGGCCAATACTTGCGGGCCAAGCTGCTCTTGGTCAGCAAGCCGGAGTATGAGAAGTCCGTGGGATGCCGCTATCTTGCCGGATTGTGCTTGGTGCGGTTGGAGATGTGGGATGAGGCATTGGACTTGGTGGGTGAGACCAACCCGTTTGGCAAGGAGGACACAGCAGGAAGCGCCCGAGGCAGCGGCGACGGCGGCATCAAGTTGGAAGCGTCCATGTGCTACTTACGAGGCGTGATCTACGCCAACCAGAACAACTTCGAGCGGGCCAAAGAGTGCTACAAGGAAGCAGTGCTCGTGGACGTCAAGTGCTACGATGCGTTCCACCAGCTTGTGGGTAATAATCTCATGACGGCAGCAGAAGAGTGGGAGTTTCTTGCACAGCTCAATTACCGCGATGCCGACGACAACCACGAGTTGATCAAGTTGCTCTACACCGCCAAGACCAGCAAGTACCTCCATGTGCCTAAGTTCAACGAGGCCGAGGCGGTACTACGCGAGGAGTACGACTTGGGTGATAATTGCGACCTTCTTTTGGGGAGGGCCGACTTCCTCTACGTCCAATGCAGTTTCGACGAGTGCTTGGAGGTGTGTCTCCGTGTACTTAGCCGGGACGCCTACAACTTCGACGTGCTACCCCATTATTTGAGCTGTCTCTACGAATTGGGAGGAAAGAACAAGCTCTTCTTGAAGGCACACCAGATGGCCGAACACCATCCCTCCAGCCCGTTGACATGGTTGGCCATTGGTGTCTACTATCTCGCCATCAACAAGGTGGTAGATGCTCGCAAGTTCTTCAGCAAGGCTACTATGCTTGACCCCAACTTCGGCCATGCATGGATCGGGTTTGCCCACACCTTTGCCGCAGAGGGTGAACACGAACAGGCCATCAGTGCCTATGCATTTGCGGCCCGCCTCTTCCCAGGAACACACCTCCCCAACCTCTTCTTGGGCATGCAACACTTGCACATGGGCAACCTCGGACTTGCCGAAGAGTATCTCCTTGCAGCGTACCACATGTGCTCTGCCGACCCACTCCTTTTGAACGAGCTCGGTGTCATCAACTTCCACCGCAACAACTTGATCAAGGCCGAGTTGTTCTTGCAGGAGGCGTTGGCTGCGGCCAAGTACCTTAACTCCGACTCCAAGACGTGGATCTCCATCCACACCAACTTGGGCCATGTGTACCGCCGCAGCGGCCACCCTCACAAGGCGTTGGACTGCTTCCACCAGGTGCGCCGCATCAGCCACCACAACGACGCCAACATCTTGTCGGCCATGGGGTTGATCTACTTGAAGCAGGGTAACCACTTCAAGGCCATCGACGTGTTGCACGAGGCGTTGGCCATGGCGCCTGCCGACCCCGTGGCCGCCGACTTGCTCAAGCGCACGCTTGAAGCCAATGCCGCCAGTCTGGCGTTCTTGGAGCACGAGGGCCGTGTTGTTGACCTCAGCTTGCCTCGTTTGGCGTACAGGAAGAGCTCAAAGAAGAACCGGTTCACCACGCCGTTGAGCAATAAGACGGTGGACCATGGAGCGGGCGACGATACCAAGGACGAGGTGCGGCAGGTGGCGCAAGCGTTAGTACAGGGCGAGGAGTCGTCGGACGACGACGACGAGGTGATGGATCTCGAAAGTGATTAATGGCATGAAAAAGATAATGGATGCAAAATAATTTACATGCATATAAGTGGTGTATGAGAATACCTTTGACACACTCATGGTTGCAATTGGTTGTATGGGAAAGAGTAAGAAGTGAAATGGTCAGAAGTGGGTGCAAATTGATAAGGTGATTATAGAATTTGATGCATTCTGATTATAATCAAAATTTAACCGAGCTCCATCTGGTATGTAGGTGCAAATGATAAATTAATGAATAGATGCGTCATAATGGTGAAATTGTATAAGGGATGAATAGTAACCAAGCGCACATGAGTTAAAGAGGAAGTATTCGAGTTGGGTGGAATTTAATTAGGAGACATGTGGGTGCAAATTGACGACCAATTTAACGATAATAGTCCAGAACGGAGAATCATTGACGCAAATTCATTCACCACTATGATTTGCGAGTAGTTATGGTATTACAGTGATTCATTGCGAATTCCAGGACACATTGCCATGGGTGCAAATTCATGGACAAGTCCACATGCATATATACAACTTCGTGCATTGGTATTATAGCACATACTTCAAGGGAATTTTGCGCATCAGTGATTGCTCCGATAACTGCCACGCCTATTAGTCCCTGGTGCTGTCATGGAATTATGTCCTCGATTATGAGCCTGTATGGCGATTGTACGAGCTAATTCGAGCCAATTTTCGGATATTCACCTTGTGAGTGATGACTCCAATTGTGAGGACAACATAGTTTATCGGTGACTACAAAGCATCTACGCCTATAAAGCATCTACACACTAGCAAGATGGAACCTTAATTCGACAGAACCAGTCGAAACCTTCACTGCCACTCACCTGAGTGCACAATCCACTCACATTCCCGTCTCAAGCATTCATGCGACTTTCTTCCTTTTCGTCTTCGCTAGCAGAACGCAGTGTCAGGAATTTCCTCTTCAGGATATACAAATTGCGACCTCAACCCAGAACAACCGGCTCAATGCACCCGATAATTGGTCTGGATGCATGCCGTTGAAGGGTAGAGTGATGGTTTTGCCTGGTGGCGACATGCGCCATGCATGCATTAATGCTTTTACGGGTGTGTAGTTGCCTGGAGCTCTCCAACTGGCATGACATGATGGAGATGACAGGCCGGAAAAGGCCGAATGACGTAGGTGTCAATGAGATGAGATTCTCAATTGTCGAGATAATAGAGCAGATAAGGAACACCCCAAATCGTCAACTGACCCCGTTCATCAAATGCATCATTACAACCCTCCACCATTCATAAACATCACTATTCATTAAACATTCACTATTCATAAACATTCACTATTCATAAACATCACTATTCTCTACTATCCACCAATACCTCACTATTTCCTTGCACTGGCGTTCCATTACATATCACAACCATCGTCTAGCTCTCGTCTAGACACCCCAAACAAGCCAGATCCTGTTGTTTGCCCAGTAGTTCCGGCATTCTGCTGGCATTGTGTGTGATCTGCCCACAATACGCTGCCACCACGGCACAGCGGGTGCCCTTTCTACCACGGCGGGCTCGTGCGCATGGTGCCCCGCCAGAGCCACCGCCAGGCCATTGTTCCACCACGAGAATAATACCACCACCATCAATCTGTCTCGAGAATGACTCCATTCACCACTTCATTTCTCTCTGTATTCGCTTCATATCTCCATACATAGACACCGTGTCTTGGTCGCCACGTTTTCGACCCATCCAGTTGCCCCACTGCCCCTGCTATCTGGCGTTGTCTGCGTAACTGGCTGTTCCAGTTCCTTCCCTCCACACCGTGATTCGCGTCGTGCCACTCCCAATCTACTGGTCCCACCTCCCCGTCCGCAGTCCACAATACCTTTGTTTGTTGTCCTGTTGCGTATTTAGACAAGGACTCCGGCAGTTTTTGGAGTGTTTTTTATTCTCTACAGCCAGACGGCAGAGAAGGCTCCTCTACAGCAACTCTTTACTACACGTGCAGCACCAACGAACGTCCACCACAGGCACCGGCTGGAACATTCGATCTTCTGCATCTTCCTCCACTCCTCGCTACGTTCACGTCTCGCTACATTTCCTCCTCGCTACATTCCGGCTGGCCCTCTAGCGAGACTGATTCTAGCGAGACCTCACCACAACACGTTGACCAGGGCGACTGCCCAGATCGATACAGCACTTACTGCATTTGTCAGTGCCAGAATCCAGAGTCCTCATTGGACTCCTTAGACTTGATCCTTTGACCTGATCTCTGTTGACAGTTGAGATCGATCTGATTAGTGATAAGGGGTATTACTCAGAGGTGATTGTTATTGAGTGATTAGTGATCAGGGACTAGTTGACTAGATCTGTCAGCAAGTCATAGCTTTGTTGATCTGTCAGCAAGCCATAGCTTTGTTGATCTGTCAGCAAGTCATAGCTTTGTTGATCTGGTAACCCGTCATTCTTGACTATTCAATTGTTGAGTCATAGCGTCAAACTCATAAATACTCCACCATCAACCATTAGACCTCCATCATCAACCACTAGACCTCCATTTCATACATCCATAGGATCCCCTTGACCTTACATCCCATACATCTGATCCCCTTGACCTTACATCCCACTCCATTCACCTACATCATCACTTCATCGCATCTTCCCCCTTCACATCGCATGATTCATGAACACCCACTCGCCCTTGTCTAGTCCCTCCCGCGAGTCCCAGGTCCTCTGCATCAACTTCAACCAGGACCAGGGCTGTTTTGCCCTCGGCCACGAACACGGCTTCTTCGTCTACAACACAAACCCCATCGACTTGCGGGTCAAGCGCTCCTTCAACTCCCACAGTTCCTCTCACTCCAACTACAATAATCACCTTCCCTATGGCTCGGGAATTGGCCACATCACCATGCTCCATCGTACCAACTACTTGGCCCTAGTGGGCGGAGGCAAGAACCCCAAGTTCGCCAACAACAAGGTGATCATCTGGGACGATTTGAAGCGCAAGACCAGCTTGAGCTTGGAGTTTGCGTCGCCCGTGTTGAACGTGTTAATTTCACGGATTCGAATCATAGTGGTCCTCCGAAATCAGGTCTTGGTCTACGGTTTCTCGGCTCCGCCCAAGAAGTTCGCTACCTACGACACTATCGACAACGAGCTCGGCTTGGCCGACCTCCTGGTCAATTCCACATCGTCCTCGTCCCTCACCTCCAACGGCTTCGGCTCCCCTTCATCTTTCGCATCCAACTCGTCCAAGGACTCGTCCAAATACCAAACCTTAGCATTTCCTGGCCGTCAGGTGGGCCAGATCCAATTGGTGGACGTGTCGCCCCAGGGCCAAGAGAAGAACCTCGTGAGCATCATCAAGGCCCACCGCTCCAAAATCAGGTGTCTTGCTTTGAATCGGTCCGGCACCCTCCTCGCATCGGCCTCCGAAACAGGCACCATCATCCGGGTCCACTCCACCCACAACACTGGCTTGTTGTACGAATTCAGAAGAGGCTTGGACCGGGCCATCATCACTTCCATGAAGTTCTCGCATAACGACTCCAAACTCGCTGTTTTATCCGACAAAAACACCCTCCACATCTTCAACTTGGCCGACCCTTCGTTCATCTCCAATGGCTCCAACGGCTTGTCTCGCTCGCATTCGTATCCTATGAACCGAAGACACATCTTGAACAGCATGCCCCTCCCCATCCCTGTTCCCAACTATTTCAATTCCACGTGGTCCTTCTGTTCTGTCAACACCAACCAATACCACACCGAGTTCAACACTCCAGGCTCGTTGCTCTACAATTCCACTCCCATCAACGACGTCGGCGTATTGGGGTGGTCTGGTAACGACAGTGTGATTGTCATTTGGAAAATGAAGCGCATCTGGGAGAAATACATCATAGTGGATAAGGGTGTGAATGATGGCCCCAAGCCCTCGTGGGAGTTGGTCAGATACAGCTGGAAAAGTCTCGACAGTTTAGATGAATGATTGGATGAATAATAATTGGATAATAATTTATGGATGAAGGAGTTGGATGAATAATAGGATGAATAATAGGATGAATAATTTATGGATGAATAATGAATTGGATATATAATCGAATTGGTTGATTCATTTCCCATTGGTTCCACTACAGAGAGCGTTGCATTGAATGGTAGATTGAATGATTGATGAAGGTATAATGATACGTGTAATAGTAATGTACAGACTATATACAGATAGGCATTCGTAAGTCGTGGAACAGCATCTAGAGGAAATGATATTGCAAAATGGATAGTTTCAAAAGAATATAGACGGGTTCCATTTAAAAGCAACACTCCTCTTCTTTGCTTAAGATTGATATTTCTATGAAATTACTTTAATTATAGTGACTTAGCCGGTTTAAACAACCAAATCTTTTCCTCTTGCTTCAAATTGATATGATAACACTTAATAATTAAAACAACAGTAAGTTAGCCAATTTGAAACAACCAAATCTCTTCCTCTTGCTTCTGATTGATATGATAACACTTAATAATCAAAACAACAGTAATTTGAAACAACCAATCCTCTTTCTCTTTCTTCAGATTGATATTCTAAACACTTTAATAATTCTTTAATTGTATTCCGTATTGTGATTCATTTTGTGATAAATTAATTCTTGGTCATTAAGTTTATTGTGGTTGATAATCTCTCAATCGACCACCTCACACAAGATAGGCTCGTACAACTTCTTCTCGTCGTGTTGGTGCTGCATCGAGTCCCATTTCTTGCCATGGAAATTACGCACAAACCGTTGGGAGCCCCCTTCGTTCTCGAATCTGATGAGCTGCACATGGACTTGTTTGACAGGATTGTTGATGATGGTGGTGACAGGATTCTTGCGGACCAAGTCGTAGTTCCACAAGAGCCGTGGAATGGTGTGTTTGGACAAGCCAAACGGCAAGTTGCGTACGAGCACGCAATTGGCCCGAGTGTTTGCATCTGTCAAGCGGGTGAGAAGCTCGTAATTGGGGTTGACTTGGGGGTCTCGAGGGTCCACGTGAATTTGCTCGACCTTGTGGAGTAGTTCTGTCTTGTTTGGGGAGTAGCGAAGGATATCCGATACCGAAATGTTGGCCGAGGGTCCTGAGAGGTCATGGAATGGATTGAGGATGGATTTCTTGGTAAGTCCGTGCTTTTGCTCGGCGTTTTCGAGGAGCTGGCTTCCCTCGGGCCCCAAGAACGGCGACATCATGTACTTGAGCTTGTTGGGCGTGATGTCCTCAAAGCGGAGCTCGAGAGGCGTGCCGTTGACGGCCTTGTGCTGGGTTTCGGCGTAGTAGACGCTGGCATGGAGGTGGTTAGGGAAGATGAGGTAGTAGGCGTTGTCGAAGGCCAAGGTCAACGGGTCCCGGCGTTTCACGACCTGGAATTGGAGCCCGTCGCGTAGTTCGGAGGGAAGAAGGTGTCGTCTTTCTCGGTTGATGGGGAACATATTGATGAAATCGGAACGGGTGAGGAAGGAGCTGGCACTGGCGAAGCGAAGCACGTTGGTTCGAGGCCACGACGAGGGGATCTGGTCCAATGCTGACGCCATAGGCACCTGGTTCCACTCGTTATCCATGAGCGAATCAAGGGCCGAGCCTACGCCAGCAGAGTCGCCGCCGTAGAGATGTTTGGTGACAATGGGGATCTTGGAGGCCACCTCGGTGGCTGTGGCCAGCGAGAGGAGGTTGGCGAGCCGGTGGGACGCCTCGGTGGAGAGTTTTGTCATGGTGGTGGGCTTGGACGAGACGGGGGAAAGCGTGGTGTGGACGCGGCAGAAACGGTGGAGGCGCCGCCAAAATTGCTGGAGGGGGTAAACACGCCACGGGGAACACGTAGAGCCCACTATCGAGGCCGGAAGAGCGCTGGTTGCAGAGATATGCCCGTTTCACCGCGGGTCGCACTGGGGTGCTCGTGTCGAAAGTCACTAGCCGCCGTTTGTGCAGCCCACTCACACTCTCAAAAAATCCATTCTCGCCTCCATTTGCCTCCAGAACCCCGGTGTTTCTTTGTGCCCGGCCCCTCCAGCGTCTTTCTAATTGGCTCTACACGTTCTGCCACGTCGCTGTTCTGGCCAGTGCTGTTTTGTGATTGATCCGCCTTGTGGGAGCTTGCAAATCTGACCCATCTGATATCCCCCGTCACAGTACCACGAAGTAACCACAGAGTATTACTGAAGCCAAGAGTGAAGATTAGTTGCATCTGTTGACGTTAACCGACCCTCCCGACCGTGCAGATTCTGTTCATCGCCCTTGTTGGCCGTTTTTCCTCCATCTTCCCCAGCTTGCCCCATACTTCCCCTTCCCCCATGCCAGAAACCATCTGGTCCAATAGCGGCCTGCCCATCCAAAACTCGTCTGCCGCCCCCGCCTCGGCCCAGTACCGCACCGTGCTCGACCAAGTCGACCCCGAGGCCGCCAAGAGCCTCGGCCAGGACGTCTCGGGACGCCGTTTCTCCTTCACCGACGGCGCGGACCTCGACGGCTCCTCCCACCTCTTTGGCCTCAAGCGAGGCACCTTGTCCGCCATCACCGCCCCCGTGGGCTCCTCGGGCGCCAACATCAACATCAACTACAACATCAACGACCGCTTGAACTTCGGCACCGCCTCCATCAGCGGCGGCATCGCCAGCAGACACCCGCCCCAGGACAGCTTCTTGCAGAAGTTCTCCAGCGTGGCCGACTCCACCCGCGAGATCGAGCTTTCCAGCGGCCTCGGCAGTCTCTCGCTCGAGCACGCCGGCTCCCGGCGTACCTCCTTCAACAGCACCACCAACGGCGGTGCAGCTGGCGGTGCCCCCGAAGGCATGAAGCCTATTGATTTTGGTGTGTCTTTATCTCCCCACGGCTCCTTGAACGAGAACTTGAACATGCCGGCGCCCCGCAGCCTGCGCCACCAGTCCATCAGCGAGAAGATCGACCACTACAACTCCACGCTGCCCATCCAGGCCAGCGCCGCGTTGTCCATTGCGCTGGACTCGCTCCACTCCGAGTCCGTCAATGCTCGCCTCAATCCCCAGCAGAACTTCTGGAACCCAGCCGCTGCCGCCTCCTTCACCCCGGCGTTTGCCTACAACTACTTGGGCGACGCCGCTGGCGGGCCTGGTGGTGCCATGGCGGTGCCTCCGCCATTCAACCCCTATGGAGCCCGTCCCAATGGAGGCAAGAACGGCGTCCCGCCATACACGCCGCCGGCGTTCATGATTCCATCGCCACCGCCACAGTTCATGGACCCCGGGCTCTACAACATGATGGGGTATCCCGATATCAGGGGCGGCGTGGATCCTGCTAGTGCAGGGGGCGATGAAGCAGGGGTGCCAGGCGGTCCAGACGCCTCCGACGCGCCTGACACCACCGCTTCCGCTGTGCACGACCCCGACCACAAGGACGCCCCCAGCAAGGTGCACACACCCGGCATCGGCATGATCAACCGCCAAATGTCGCCTGCCTCCTTCATGTTCCACCCATTCAACCCCTATCCCATGTACCAGCAGACACCCCCACCCCTTCCCGTGGACCGCACCTCGCCCATACAGCCTCCCCAAGAAGTCGCAGCTCCACTACCACCAGCTCCGCCTGCGTCTGCGCCCTCCTCTAACTCTGCCCCCACCAACACCACTATAGGTCCAGGCGGAAAGAAGAAGGGTGGCAGAAATAACCACGACGGCGGTGCCAAGGGCGGAAACCACATCTACCGGTCGCCCTTACTCGAGGAGATCCGCTCCAACGCAAAGGGCAAGGAGTACTACCTTAAGGACATCTACGGCCACGCGGTAGAATTCACCAAGGACCAACATGGCTCACGTTTCATCCAGCAGAAACTCCCCGACGCCAGTGAGGAAGAGAAGGAGGTCATTTTCAACGAGATCAGAGACATCTCCTACGAGTTGATGAGTGACGTGTTCGGCAACTACGTGATCCAGAAGTACTTCGAGTTCGGCTCCACGACCCACAAGAGTGTGCTCTTGGACAACATGTTGGGCCACATCTACGAATTGTCGTTGCAGATGTACGGATGTCGGGTGATCCAGCGGGCCATCCAGGAGATCGACTTGAAGGGCCAGCTTAAGATCATCGAGGAGCTCCGCGACCACATCTTGGTGTGTGCCAAGGACCAGAACGGAAACCACGTTATCCAGAAGTCCATCGAGAAGATTCCGTTCAAGCGCATCAAGTTTGTGCTCGAGAGCTTGAACAACCAGATCTACCACCTTTCCACTCATCCCTACGGCTGCCGCGTGATCCAGCGCTTGTTAGACTTCTCCAGCATCGAGGACCAAGAAAAGATCTTGAAAGAGCTCAACCGGTTCATTTTCTACTTGATCCAGGACCAGTACGGCAACTACGTGATGCAGCACATCTTGGAGCGTGGTAAGGCCAGAGAAAGGGAAGAAATCTTGAAGGTGGTGTTGGGGTCCGTGGTGACATTCTCCAAGCACAAGTTCGCTTCCAACGTGATTGAGAAGTGTATCAAGTTCGGCACGCTCGACCAAAGAAAGCGCATCTTGCACGAGGTGATGATCGGAAACGAAGACTTCAAGGTGGAGTTGGTCAGCGACGACTCGCCTTTGGCCCTTATGATGAAGGACCAGTACGCCAACTACGTGATCCAGAAGTTGGTCGAGGGCTTCGATGCCAGAAGCGACGAAAAGCGCAGATTGGTGGTGAAGTTGCGCCAATACTTGAAGCAGATCTCTTCAAAGAATACCTACGGAAAACATCTTGCTTCTGTTGAGAAGATGATCATTGTGGCAGAAACTGCTTTGATCGAGGCCGAAAACAAATGAAAATCTTTTCTAGATGTGAATTGAGATCATCAGTCCTAACTCGATCTGAATTGAGATAAATGGACTAGTTTCGTATCATCGAGACTAGAATTAATGGTGAATCCCAGAAATTGTCTCCCCATCGGCTGCTTTAATGAACTAATAAAGGTCCTTTGACTTGACTTCTGCTCATTAATAATACTTTGCCTTCATTTGATATTAGACGACTTGGTATCCCTCTTCCATCCATACTGAATGCTTGATCGAATATAAATAGTGGAAGTCCAGGTACCCAAATACTAGCTTTCTAGATGGCCTGTTCCCAGCACAGGTCATTATTTATTCATTCTTCAATTTGTGTAAATACTTGTTCCAATTTATATATCTACTTCTGTGTCCATAGTTAACAAGTCTATATTTAGTTAAATAAATATTTGTATATATCCTATTCCGCAAATTAGAAGCACAGAGAACTGAAGAGTGGGTAATGTGTGGCAGAGTTAGATGCTAGTTTAAGTGCAGTTTAAGTACACCGTAAATCGTGAATTAGAATTCTAAGATAGAAACCATAGAAGACCCACAGTAATGACATGAACCGTCATTTGTTGCAGGGAGTGCAATTCCCACACAAGCGACGTCTATCTGGCAAGTAATAATCGACTTAATCGCCTAATCTCTCCCATATGAAAAATGCAATCGCATAGTAGGATCCCGAACCTGGGATATGAAGGTATCCAGACATAATGGACAAGCTAGAAAAATCGATGTAATCTAGGACAATATGGAATATATCCTAGGAAAATCACGTAATTTAAGACTTTTAGAGGATGATCCAAAATGTCGTAATCTAGTCAATTTGAAAAACTCAGAATCACAGTTAGTCTGCTAGGAACAATCCAGTAATAATTGACTAGCAATTATCGAGCGATCTTCACGGATGAACACAAGGATAATTCGAAGAGTATTTCCGAGCAAAAATGAAGGAATGCGATTTCTTCGATTATTTCTTCAATTAATTCATCCATATTAATTCGTCCATATTAATTCATCCATATTAATTGAGCACCACCTCGGTAAACGCATTGAAGAGACTGGTGTTGAACTTGCCCCATGCGCCGAAGTTGGCCCCAAACGACGGAGTGCTCAGGTCGTGGAGCGTCTTGTACATGCGTCGTATGTCTCCAGTACGTATGCCCATTTTCTTGACGTTGGAGTCGAAAATGATGTAGTCGTAGAGTGCGATCCACTGGAGCACCTTGAGCTCGCTCTGGCTCGAGTTCAACAGCTTGACTTCGATGAGCGTGGTCTTCAACACCTGGCGTTTGTCGGCCGCAAGAATGAGGTTGGAGAGCTCGGTGTCGACACCGGACAATTGCTGGGGTTTATTGGGGAGCTTGACTTCCAAGACGTCGCACTCGTCGTCGGAGGAGGTGACTGAGCTGAAGCTGGACTTGGCTGAAACGGATTGGGTGGTGTTCATCTCACTACGGAGCTGGTCGAGACTGAGGAGAGACGTGGTGCTGAGAAATGACACCAATGATTTCTTGTCTGAACTTGAGGAGGTGCGGTAGCTCGTGGTAGTGGCCAAGGCAGGACGCTCGCTCTTTGTCCCTTTGGAGTCCTTGGCCTCCTTGGCCTCTTTTGTTCCTGTCGCAGTGGTGGCAGCACCAGTCTGGTATACTTGACTCAAGTTGGCCCCGATGGAGCCACCCGGGTGTTTGATGGAAAAGAGCCGTTTGCGCTTGGCCGCGTCTTTCTCGATAATCTCCAGCAACGCAAGAATGGTGGCGTCGGCAAGCACCAACGACAAGGTGGCCGACACTGTAGGGGCAGGAAGACCGTGGATGGCATCCTCGTTCAACTCAGCGGGCAATTCGGCGTAAAGCAACGCCCGCACCTGAGGATGGGTCGCCAACTTGGACTCCTTGTTGCAAGTGAGAAGCACCACGGGAACGGCAGGCGCTACGTGGGTCAAGAGCTGGAGAAGCTCGGGCGTGTTGCCGCTAGCCGTCAACAACACGAGGCAATCACGGGACTCGTCCACGAGACCCAAGTCGCCATGAAGCGCCTCGGCAGGATGGAGCGCCGACGAGTGGATGGAGAGCGAGTTCAACGTGGCCACGAGCTTGTTGGCGATCTTGAACGACTTTCCGATACCCGAGACCACGATCTTGCCCCTGTTGACGTGGGCAGCGTTGTAGAGGATCTGGAGCGAGTGGACGAGGTTGATCTGACTGAAGAGGTCGGTATGGAACTGGAGGGCGAGTTTGGAGAGCGCCTGGCCCTGGCTGGCGAGGGTGGCGTTGACCGACGCCAACGCGTCCTGAGTAGGCGAGCCATCAGGCACGAAAGGGAGGTGTGTGCTCATTTGAGGCTATGAAGAGATGGCGTCAATGGAGTGAGACCAGAATGGAGTGAATGAGAATGGAGTGAGTGAGAATGGAACGAGAAGAGATGCTCAAGAAATGAGAACCAATGGAGACAGATTATATGAAGCGATGAGTAATGAAGAAAGCGTCAATGTAGTGAGAAAGTACCAGCGTATGTCTCTAGTCTGCGTCCCTGTTTGTAGCTGCTGCTGCTGCTTACTTCACTCTGCTTCTGGATGATGCTGAAATGGGAAGGCAGCTGCTGCCTCTTATAAATGCGCACTGTGACAGAAGAGCCCGTACTACGTCTATTAGCGTGCTGAGCCGTGTCATTAGTAATGACACCTGCACAGGTTATTAATGCCGACACCACGGCCACCACAGTCACGTGGGTTCTTATCATGGCACAGGCTGATTAGGAAGATCGTCGCCAGGGCTTGGGGCTGGTGATATGGTTAGCCGAAGATTTGCGGTGAGGCTTTATTATCTTCAGATTGTCTTCTGAAGTTGCTGTTGATTATGTTTGGAGTCTGGATTTTGCCACCTTGGACGGTTACATCAATAGGAAATGGATAGTTTTTGGGGTTCCGGCTTGACTCGATCCAATGTTGACTCCATCCATGATTCATGATTATGTCTATGCTGCTGCCCGTCTATTTCCGTCGTTGCTCCGTTCTCTTCTCGTCATTGCTTCTCCTCGTGTTATTGCTTCTCCTCGTGTTATTGCTTCTTCCTTCCTTCTTCCTTCTTCCTTCTTCCTTCTTCTCTTATCTTCGTCTGGCTCCTTTCTCGGCTTATGGTGCTTCCGTCGTATTGGCTAGACCAGTGTAGGCGGACACCTTCAGGGCTCTGGTGCTTCTGTGAAACATCCGTGCAGTTATGAACCAGAGAAGGCTCAGGACGTGGAGAAGCCGCCAATAGCACAAAGAACAAGAAGCGACAATAGCACACACGGACCAGGCCTCCTTCTGGTTCTAGTTTGTGGCAATGACGTCGATAGGTCGCTGGATATTAGATCCCCGGATAATTGTTTCCGCTCTATTCCCGGATATACAGATCCCGGCTCCAAGGTTGCTGGTGACATCACAGATCGAAGTACCGTCTCCTTTCTCCTCGCTTCTTTTGCCACCATCTGCTGCAGAATGTTCAGTATGCTGCTGCATGGAGTTGGTCATGTAGGTGTATTGTCTACTCAGCCGAATTGACAACACACCGATGAAGAGCCAACAAGATAGGACAGTAAACAAAGACATGACTGTAGTTAACAAGGACGTGACTACATAGTAAACAAGGCTATCACTGTATACTAATCAAGGCTATGACTGTAGTAACAAGGCTATCACTGTATACTAATCAAGGCTATGACTGTAGTAACAAGGCTATCACTGTATACTAATCAAGGCTATGACTGTAGTAACAAGGATATGACTGTAGTAACAAAGCTGTCACTGTATACTGATCAAGGCTATCACTTACAGTCAACAGTATCCAAAGCTATGACCAGTCGACCACGTTTCTACCCTAAGGCCACGGGGTAATCCGTTTTGGGGCAATTGGAACAGTTTCGTCTTCTGGAACGCGATTCATCTATAGAAAATGGGCCCTAGATGCAACACAGGCAATTAATTGATATGATACTATTAATATCAACAGGCTATTATTCGCCTGTATGATAGTTTGCGTTAGTCTCTTTATTGATAAGTTCTAATTAATATCGCTATTATTAACCAGAATGATACTCTCCGTTAGACTCTTTATGGAAATGTACCAATTAATATTAATCACCATAATATCAATCCTCAGTAGTTTATCTTGGTTAGAATATTAAAAACCTGTACTATAATATTAATTCTCAAGCTATTAATTATCAGTAGCTTCTATTTTATTGAATTTTAATAAACACCTTACTATAATTCAATAGACTATTAATTATCAGCAGTTACTATTTTTTGACTATTAAGTAGTACCTTACTATAATTCAATAAACTATTAATTATCAGCAGTTACTATTTTTTGACTATTAAGCAGTACCTTACTATAATGCAATAGACTATTAATTATCAGCAGTTACTATTTTTTGACTATTAAGCAGTACCTTACTATAATTCAATAGACTATTAATTATCAGTAGCTTCTATTTTATTGAATTTTAATAAGCACCTTACTATAATTCAGTAGTTACTATTTTTTTGAATAAGTACCTTACTATAATTCAGTGGACTATTAATATCAGTACTAACATTGTAGTTATTGGGCTATTACTATTTACAGTGCCCTTTCTTCCTCTATGTAAAAGAACCAAACTCCACAAGTTGGTAAAGCTCGGTATCAATGTCCAATCCGTAGTCTTCATGGTGCTCCTCGTGCAAAGCACGGTGGCCAGCCACCGTCTTGTCTAGAAGAACACGAAGTTGTTTGACTCTCTGAGCCCAGATCGACTCCCGTTCTGGCGCATGCCAAACGTTGGAAAAATGGTCTGCCACCACGGCCAAATGGCGGATCAACTCCGCTAGATTGTCTTCAGAAACGAGCTTGAAATGTGCCGTAGCAAAGGCTCCTGGAACCCCAGATCTCCGGTACGTTTGCACCTTGTAAAAGCGGACGTGGCGGTGCATCAGGGCACCGGCCAAGGTGTGGTGGGAAATGCAGATGTTGAGAAAGGTGAATTGAGAACGGATCAAGTTGAAGTTGTGAGCAAGGCCCGACTCGTCAAAGAAGATATTCACGTAATTGTTGCCGATGTGGGCCTTTTTCTGGTGCAACAGAGCCTGGGCCTCCATCATGGTTGTCACATGAAACACCACCTGGGTGATCTTGTCCCGCCAGAACCGAGTGTAGCGGCCGTCGGTGTCGGCTTCTGTGTCCAAGCCTCCGACGTAGATGTGTCTGGAAGCCCCTTTCAAACGGACCAACAGTCCCAATTGCTCCAAAAAGCGTTCGTAGGCGACGGAGCCCGAAGTATTGGCCAAAACCTCTTCTTCGGTGGTCTGGCCTGGTCCAACGTAGACCACGCCTATCTTGTGGAAATCCACCGTGGGCATCCTGTCTAGCACATTGAGGGCACGAAGGACCACGGAGTCTTCCACAAGTGGTATGGGTTTGTTGTTGGGCGTGGCATTAGTGGTGTCGAAAAGCTGGAGCAAGTAATAATTGGGAGATATTGGCTCATGGCTGGTGTTCCTTTCATTGAGAGAGAAACGCACCGTACCAGTAGGACGTCTCACTGTGACCACAGCCTGTGTATTTGGTGCTGTCTCGATGCCAACAACACTGGTTCCCATCATCCACCGCAGAACTTGAGAGTTGTCACGACGAAAACCAGGCGTCAGATCCCCCAGAAACATTTCCAATGGAATGTCACTGTAGGTGAATCTGGAGACAAAGTCCAAGAAACCGATTGTCTGGTCATCCAATGCAGACGCTATCGGTTCGACCAGTGTTTCATTCTGTCCAGGAGCACACAGGAGAAGACTCCGGACTAGAAACGACAGCACGGCCTTCCTGTCGTTGACATTAATTTTCAAAAACCAGTTGGAAATCACGTTGTACGAAGCATGTTGGACATAATGAGCAAGGGCTGGCACAAAGTCGGCACCCTGTGTGGACGGAGTAATTTCTATTCTAGCATCCACTCCGTGTTGATGGACTGTGGTCGCTGCTAACTGGCCAGAACCCTGGCCAGATCCAGACAGACGGTGTTTCAAGTCTCGAGCATACTGGATATACTTGAAAGCTATGCCAAAAACCCGTTTGTAGTCATCAATGGTACAATTGGACGTAAGCGACGGGATCTGACTTAGCGACATCAACAATTCAAGAGTATGTGCACTTGCAAATGCACTGGTTACTCTGGTTTGAAGCTTGGTGATAATCACCGACATAAACTTCTTGATCGACAATGGAAACTCGTAGCAACATACCGTCAAAATACTGACACAGGGAATTGCCGTCTTTTCCCATGAGCCCAACCCAAAGAGAAGGGCATTGACCAATTGGTCTTCGTCAAACTTGCTGAACTTATCGTGGTAGCCCACCAATGCAGAAAGCGTTCTTACCAACACCACCTGAAGGTCTGCCTTGGTCACTTTGGGAGCTAGCTGAATTTTCAGAGGTAAATTCAACCCTAAATGGTCACAAACCAACGATTTGAACTTTAATATTTGACTGTCATAGTGGTAGAAAAGTCGGATATTCGATAATTGTGGGCAGAAATGAGCCCAGACATACGAAAAGACTTCCCAGTCCACAAACTCCGTCATCACACCCATGACCAAGTCCAACCATGGAGTCATATCGATGGTGTATGTTCCAAATGTGTACTTTTCGTCCTCAAGCTGGTCAACGAAGTTTCTGTATCCATGCATGTAAACCTTTTCCATGGTATCTGACTTATTAGGCTGATACAACTGAAGAGTCTTTGAAGGCGTTTCGAAGTATCTTTCTGGAAGAAATGAAACGTTTTCGGGATATATCCACTTGTAGTGAGCACTTTCTTCTTTACTGAAAGAAGAATCGTCTGGATTTCGCCGAAACGAAGTTGAAAGACCTATCATCTCTTGGGGTTGAGTGAAATAAATTAGCCCTTCTTCTGTGACTCGAATGCGAACCATACACTTGCAGACTATAAGTAGTAGATCCAGGTATTCGTACTTCAAAGCATACGAACCAATGACTAGAAGAAATTGGTACGCTTCCTGAGCCTTCAGACTATTATTGATGGAGGACACAACAAATAAACGAGCAAGAGAACGGGCCAACTTCTCGGTGAAGCCAATGGACGTTCCTTGTACTGTGGTTGATGCTAACGACTCGACATTCAAGTTTCTTTGGGAAGTTGTTGTTGAACCGATAGTTGATTTCGAAACTAGGTTGTTTGAGTTTTCGTAGATATGTCCTTCAGGAAATTGATAAAATGGCTTGATTGTCAGACAAACTTGTTTGAATACAGATGTAGAACACAGTGCTGCTATGAAAGTGAACAAGTTATCGAACAAATAATCGAGAACCATTTCATCGTCTTCAAGCACCGACCTTGTGAAGATCTCGAACACGAGGTCGTAATTAATGTCTTCATTGGAAAACACCGATAAAGATGTGCTTATAGAATCCTTAATAACTTCGAGGCATCGTATCTTCACATCCAGTTGGGTTGTGTCATAATAAAAATATTTTAACAATTTGACACAATTGTCCTTCCAGAATGGATACATCAAAGTGCACAACTTCTCTTCCTTGTAGTAGTTGAGAATGAAAATGATATTATCGCTGTGGACGATGCCGTGGTGGCTCAAAATAAAATTTACTAGTTTGTCTTTGGGAGTGGGAAGTTCATGGTTTTCGTACAAGATTTGTAAGGAAAGGCAGATGGACTGAAGATACTCTATATCTTCATCTGAAGTGGGCGAAATGCAATTGAGAACGTCGTAGACGGAGTTGGACATGGAGTACCACATTTGGAACGGAAGAATGCGTTCAAAAGGGCCGTTGTAGTTGACTCCGAAGTTCTCGAGGTAGGTGTCCTTGGAGAACATGCGATGGAACGACTTGAGAAACGTCGAGTTGATCAAGGGGATGTTGTAGGAAATGGCGATTTTCGATGCTCGGATGATGTGGATGTAGCACTGGTCGATGCTGGCCCTGTCTTTGGAAGCACTGGAAATGAGCATTTTCAGGAGCAATTCGATCGCCCCAATACACGAGTTGACAGGCTTGTTGGCAAGGGACATTTCGGTGCGTTGCTTGAGGCGAAACTTCTGCAACTCGGGGTTGCAGACGTTCTCATTCAAGGCCATGACGGTTCTTTGGAGTGATTCTGTCACCGACAAGTTGTCGAACACTCGCCACACCAACAGCGAGAGCTTGGGGTCCAAGTCGATGCCGTACAATCCGCACAAAAGGGCCACCATGTCGTCGAAGGAGTCGGTGTAGACGGTTCCAGAAACCACCACGGTATTGAGCATTTCCACAATGAGCACAAGAAGAGCCACATCCGAGGCCTGGGCACCGATTTCCACGATCTGTTGAACAATATATGCCTTGAGCAGCTCGTCCAACACGTCAAAGCTGTTGGCCAAACAGCCGTGGACGAAGTGGAGCGTATGGACTAGACGGAGGTGTCGCTCGTTCTTGTCCAAAGAAGAGGTCCCATGTCGAGTGCAATGGTTCAAGGCCGATTCCACGAACAAGTGGAGGTTCTTGTAGTCGTCGTAGATGCAGAAGTCCTGGATATCCTTGCCGTGGTGGGTAAGGACTTGCATGGCCTCAAGAAACGTGAGATATTCCGGGTCCTTGGAGAACTGGCAGTACTTCATGATGTCTTTGAAAAAGCGTAGACGCGTGCCTACCGACGTCTCGCCGTGTCTGATGCATTGGACCATCAACTTGATGGCAGTATGGCGGTAACTGGGCTGCATTCGGGGGTCACAGAGGTCTCTGGCCAAGTACCACACTTCGGGAATGGACGAGATGGCATATTTGCCCACACAGTCGATGAGCTTCAGGGCAGCCGCCACCCTGGTCGATGTGGAGTCCGACTTGAGCTGTTGGATGAGTTTCTGGAGGTCTTCACCGCCTCCCACCACAAGAGGGTTGATTTGTACTGGCACTGTTTGGGACGACTTGAGCGACTTGGTGAGTGATTTGAACACACTGCTAAGGCCCGAGGTCCGAGTGAACTGCGGATGGTGTGTAGACATCCCTTGAGGTGAGCCAATGGCGGTAAAGAGTGTGGTGTAGTTGATGAGATGTGATGTTGAAGATGATTTAAAGTGCGATTACCCCAGAAGAAAGAGTGAAAGAAGAAGGAAGGATAGATCGATGGATGGAGTAATGGATGGATGGAAGAACGATGGAAGAAGATGGAAGAACGATGGAAGGAAGTAGATAGGATTAATGCAAGGAATAGAGAAGGAATATGGGATTATTAGAGGGCGGGTAAAGAGAATGTGGGGATGAATTGGGGCTTATTGTTTAGGGTGAAAGGACCCTTACATACAAGGTGGCTAGATTGATTATAGGTGTTACAGTTACGAAAGAAATGGTAGGAAGATGAATGAAGTGACTGTGGAATATGGGCTGGAATCCCAGTCGTTCATTCATGTGATTATATGTGGAATATTTTAATTAATTTTGAATTATTTGACACAGTTATAGAGTTCCAAAAGTATGCATGAATAATACTTCAAGTTTCCATTATATCGACTAGAATAACATTTGATAGTATTAATTTATGCTGTATTCTAAGGACTCAAGTTTCCATTATATCGACCAGAATAACATCTAGTATTATTAATTTATGCTGTGAGGATCAAGTATCGCTATCGCCTAATATTCTTCATCTACTCTGAAACTCTCTCTCTCGCTCTCTATCTCGTTTCTGAATTAATATGCATTGTAAGGTATCTAGCACCAAAGCCTGTAGGCTCTATAATACAAAGGCTTGGAGCGCAAAATGGCTCTTTCTTCGGCCAACTCGAGTTTCAACGCCTCGATATCGGTCTCCCTCCTTCCGCTGTCAATATCCATTTGATCAGCACGAATAAACAAAATCCAATTCCGTTTCCACACCTTGTGGCCCACGTAGAACACAATAAGCACCACGAAACCGAGGTAACTCATGAAGAAGTCCTCTGCATTGGGCTTGGATCCAAGAGGGAATAAGGCAATCCAGAACTGGGCAATAATCACCAAAATGTTCAAAAGAGCTCCGAAATACGAGCCAATCACTCCTGTTTGGGACTTGAAGGCGAGCTCATCGGTATCTCTGCCCTGGACCTTCATTCCTCTTCTGAAACGGATGTGGGCCACACAGATGGAGAGCCAGGTGAAAATCGAACTCAACGCAGAGATCGACAACAACCAGTCAAAGATGGTCTCTTGTTGTCCACTGGCAGCGATGAAACTGATAAGACCAAATACGTTGGTGATGATAATGGCCACCAAAGGACGGCCTGCTCTGTCGACGTAGCCGCAGATCTTAGGGGCCAATCCCTGCTGTGACAACGCAGTGAGAGTACGAGAAGTGGCGTACACCGACGACGAACCCACAGAAATGACGGAGATCAAAATGACGGCGTTCATGACCGAGGGCAAGCCCTTGATGCCTCCTTCCTTGATGGCAATGACGAAAGGAGACGCCTTGACGTCGACCGAGGAGGAACCCAACAACAGCTTGGAGTCGTAAGGCACCAAGAAGGTGATCAAGGTCAACGAAACCATGTAGAACATCAAAATACGCCAGAACACTTGTTTGGTGGCCTTGGGAAGCGACTTACGGGGGTCGTCGGCTTCAGCTGCAGTGAGACCCACCAACTCGGTTCCTCCGAAACTGAAGGCTGCGGTGACAAACACAGATACCACACCCTTGAACCCATTGGCAAAGGGACCTGGATGGTGCCAGTACTCTGCGCCATGGTGCTTTCCGTTGGGTCCGCCGCCGGCAGCAAGAACAATGCTGACAAGAATGAAACCGATCACCGCAAGCACCTTCAACGTGGAGAAGATGAACTCAGCCTCTCCGTAGGCACGGACGCCAAAGAAGTTGATGGAAATCACTGCCACGTAGAAAATTAACACCCACACGTCGGGATTGATGGAAGTGTTCCAGTAACGCATGGTCATTGAGCCCGCGACCAATTCCAAGGGCAAAAGCACCAAGAACTGGAAGAAGTAGTTCCAGGCGACCGCAAAACCAACCGAGGGGTCAATAAAACGACTGGCATAGACGTTGAACGAACCACTGATGGGGAAGGTCACGGCAAGCTCGGCCATGGCCTGGATGGTGCACAAGATGGCAAAGCCGGTCAAGGCCCAGGCGATCAAGATGGCACCAGGACCACCGTTGCTGAGGGCCGAGCCCGTACCGATCAACAAACCCAGCCCAATGGAACTGGCGATGGCTATCATCTGCAAATGACGGTTCTTCAACTTGCGGTGCAAGTTGGACTGGGAGGTGTTCTGGTTGATGCGTTGGATCTCGGTGATCTGGGCCTCGGGATCGTCGTAGTCGGGGAGCTGCTTGGAGAAGGACTTCTCTGTCTCCACGGCGGGCTTGAAGGAGTCCTTAAAGTTCTGCCATTTTCCCACATTTTGGGAGCTGCTGGAGGCGGGCTGGTTGTAGCCGTCGGAACTGACGGACGGCCCCAAGGACGCGCTCTGTGAGGGGGGATTGCTGGTCTCTTTGGAAGTCATGGAAGAGGAGGCAAAGAGTGAAGAGTCATCAGGTTATTGATTGGCCTGATAATGGCTTGATGGCAGTGCAGGACGGCTGTGTGCAGGGCCATACGAGGAATAAGTGCACGGAATAGTGCATTGAACGGTAGGACGGTGAGGTGCAGCGGGGTTGCATGCAGGTGACACATCTGACCCCTAATTTGGCCATGCGACCCCTTCAGGGACAAGGAAGAATATCAGGAAGGAATGACATAAGGACGTGACAACTTGGATGAACATTATCATTCAATCATATAGTCTGACTCTTCGCAAAAGCCTTCCATGTAGTTTCCTCATTATTCCAAGTAGTTTCCCTCATTATTCCAAGCAGTTTCCCTCACTATTCCATGTACTTTGTCCTAAATTTCTCATTTCCATCCCTATGTGTTCACCTTATCCAAACATTAGGTCGGCAGCGTAGCAGAGACCGCCGCCCCACGTCACCCGCAGCAAGAGCTTGCGGAACCACCGCGGCCGCACCGTCGTGAAGAGCGTGCCGCAATTGTAGCCTTCGCTTTCCACCCCGATGCCCCATTTGATGTTTTCCCGAACTCGGCACCCCTTCCAGAAGTTCCACCATTTGCTGCGTTCGCACGTTTGCAACCGAAGGAGGTTTTTGGACAACGGGCCCGTGGGCCCGTCGATGTACTTGTATCCACCAATGAACAGGTTGCGTTGCCGGGGGTCGGAGTCGGGAATCTGCTTGTCGCCCCAGTGGCCTGGAAACGCAAGCCAGTTGCCGTAGGTGAGTTCCCGTCCCACGTGCTTGGGGTTGGAGTTCTTGGTGAGCGGGTACGTGTGGTTGCCGTCGTAGGTGTAGCCCAAGTAGTTCTTGGAAGGGTTCCACAAGGGGCCACGGTCCGTGAAGTCGGAAAGAATGGCGTAGGGCAAGTCGTGGGGATGTTGGCCCACCGACACGTAGTTGGCGTGTGTTCCACGAGCACTGAAGATCACAGGGTGCAACGGCGCCATGGCGTACTTCTCCAAGTTGTGGTAGTAATAGGCGCCACCGCCCCCGTGGGCACTCATCCAAACAATCACCGGCACGCCGTTGTGGAAACGCACGAGCGAGTGTTCCCAGTCGCCCACATGGTTGCCGTAGGGGCCGTGTTCCATAACAAAGGGCCCCAAGTTGAACGAGTAGAAGTAGAACCAGAACGCATCCACCCAGCCGTTGCCTTTGTCCACAATGATCAACGTGGCCGGCGCGTCGTGGATCTCCCCGCTGTTCAAGTCCGGCTTGTTCTTGTGGCCCGTGATCCACTCGGGGTCCACGTCAAAGTCGCTGTTTGCAGTCATGTAGATGTCGGGGTCGGCAGGCAACTGCGCCAACCGCTCGAGCGTCAACGAGCCTTCGCCACCAGTCACCACCGTCCCGTTGGACCACTCGGCGTGAAAGTGGCCCACGTACTGCTTGATGTCGTAGGGGAGGTACGCTTCTTCTGAGTACAAGTGCACAAGCGGCGTGTAGTCAATGACATAATGGGGCAACTCGCCGTCGGCCAAGGTGCGCTGTTTCTTGTTTGGCATCGCCACAAGGGGTGGAAGGTCTCGAAAGTGGTCAGGAGGCGACCTTAGAAGCGTCTCTATGTGGAGCTCCATGTTGGGGTTGTGGATGGCATTGGCGATGTAGGAGTCCTGGGGCGCCTGGAAACGGTGGAGTGCCGTGACGCAGACGAAAAGGGACGCCCAGGCAACGACGTTCATGGTGACAGCAAGACGGAAAGAAGAGTGGTGGAGAAAGTAAAGAATGGCGGTGGCTATTGTAGCCGGTGATCACGGAAGAGAATGCGTCACGTGCACGAGGTCACGTGACTGTGGAGAAGCCTCCACAGTGCTGGCCTCCGCCACCAGGCTTAACCAAGACTACGTGGGTCCTAGCCCTAGTTATTATTACACAAATGTATTGCTACTCTAATATTGCGTGCTCAGAACACGAAGACCTGGTCTCCAAGCTTGGACACGGGCTTCGCCTTGGGGAAGCCCAAGGAAACAGCAGCCTTCTTCATGGCACTGATCATAGGAGGAGGACCGCACAACAACAAGTTGGTGTTCTCGGTGTGCTTGGGCAAGTGCTTGTCGATGATCTCGGGGGTGACAAAGCCAACGGAGCCCACCCAGTTCTCAGGGGCTTCGTTCAACACATAGTGAATCTTGAATTGAGAGGGGTGTTCCTTGGCCCACTTGTCCAACTCGGCTCTCAACAAGATGTCGTTCTCGGTGACGTTAGCGTAAAGCAAGTGAATCTTGGTGCGGTCCTCGGGGTTTCTCAAGATGGCACTGATGATCTGGTACATAGGAGCAACACCAGTACCACCAGCAATCATTCCGAAACTCTCAACCATGTTGGGGGTGTAGGTGAAGAAACCCTTGGGGCCTCTGAACTCGACGGTTTCACCGATCTTCTTGGACTCGACGTGTCTGGAAATGTTTCCGTTCTCGTACGTCTTGATTAACAAGTCAAAGTATCCCAACTCATCGTCGGTGGAAATTGGGGTGTATGATCTAACAATCTCCTTCTCGCCAATGACAGCTCCGATAGAGATGTGTTGGCCGATGGGCAAGCCCAATCTGTCGGTGTTCTTGGGCAAACCGAATCTGTAGACGGCCGAGTTGTGGGAAACTCTGGTTTTTTCAATCAATGGAAACTTTTGAAATTGGTCGGGCTTCAACACGGGCGACTTCTTCTTGTTCTGCTGAACGAAGTAGAGCGCCACGAACGACGCGATGATGGTCGCAATAGTGGCGAAGATCACAAGGGGGTTAGGTTCAGAGTCGGCCATGGTGGTGGTTGAAGTATTTGGTGGATCAATTTTGGGTTTTTATACGATGCGCGTTGGGTCGTCGTAGTCCATGGCTCAAATAGGGCAAAGTTTCCTCACACCACTGGAGCCACTGGGGTTTCCTTCTCACGGACACTCCGATCCGGCACACGAAACCTGCAGAGGGTGTCAAGACCTCGGCGTTTGCCACCCACCATAGCTGGGTGGGGGCGTTTAGCTCCCATAGTCTGTACCATCATGTGCGACAACAAACAAAGCCTGTGCCAGGATCCATGAGGGGTTAGGTCGGGTCAGTGGGAGCATGAGGAAAGCACGAGGCGTTCTTGTGACCAGAAAATCTATGCTCAAACAAGTACAAAAGCAATGCGACGTCAAGCAAACTGGAATGAGGTGAGCCTATTGGGAATCACATGATAAGAACGGTGGAGGCAAACAATGGAGAACGGGGACGTTCTGGCTTCAGCTTCACAATAGACGTCGCTTGTTTCGATCACATGGCTGTGTTGGCTTTGTGGCAAGACGGGCCATGTGCGTAAACGGAGATCGTAGTCAGAGGAAAAGTGGAGTCTAGGTGAAGAAATATAGGGGGGTTCACTAGGTTTATATAGAGGGAAATTATGTGGTAGTCTAATTGGTTTGTTTATGCAAGGGTCATTCTTCTATCCTTGCATGAATTGGTGCATGGCTTCTGCATGGCTTTCTGCATGGCTTTGCAGTAAGTCAGTGTCTGCATCAAATTGACACATAAGTGTCAGTAGAAAGGCTGCGAAAAGGAGCCCAAGAAGGAAATGCCAACTGGAGGGTTTATTTAGAGTAAGAACTTTGGAACATGGAAAAAATTAAATCATTGTGCCATTGAGAGGTGTAAAGTGCAAAGTAGCTGTCTATTAAAGCAAAATTAGAAGTGGAAAAAGTCACGTCAAGGTGTCAACAGCACCATTTCCTATACATCTGTGAAGAGCCTGCCATCTGTACTGTTTTGATCTTCTATTTACTGTTCTTTTATCTTCTTCTTCATTTCTTTTTCTGCTTCATTTCTTCTTCTGCTTCATTTCTTCTTCTGTTTCATTTCTTCTTGTGCTTCATTTCTTCTGCTTCATCTGCTTCATTTGTCTATCTCGTCGCCTATTACCTTTTCATCTATTTATCTAATGTATGTACATTTCAGACTGTTTCAGTCAATTCTTTTCCTCTTCCTCCTCCTCGTCGTCATCATCATCATCGTCGCCACGGACGTTCCATTGACAACTGACGTCCCATCTGGAACCCTTCGCATTTATACTCACGTACTTCACAAACTTCAACACACATGGGTCTCTCAACATCAACGTCAACGAGTTCCACTTGCATTGGCTGGTGTACAAAACACTGTCGTCATTGGGGTCGCTTGCCTTGTAAATTGCAGGGTCGTCATCCTCGAATTCTTCGTCCTCACCGCCGTTCATAGCCATGCACAACTCATAGCCTCCAAACTCTCCAGACTCCCAGTTCTTGGGGTTGGAGGCACTTGGAGTGATATTCAAAGTGGCCTCAAGCAAAACATTAAGCTCCTGGTCGTTTCTGGCAATCTGTTTCTCGGTAGTGGTGGCTAAAATGAAATCCTGGCCAGGCCGGAATCTTCTGACCAAAATCTGTTCACTGGTGGTGATCAAGCTAGTGATCAATTTCAACCATTTTTTGAAGGTTGTCGAACGGAGAAATGCCCCCAAATCCACAAGTTTGTAATTAGAAGAGTCTGCAACTGTTCCTCTCTTGGTCAACTCGAAATTGGGGCCCTCTTGGGGACCGATATTGTTGTATTCTCTGATTCCAGCTTCAGAAAGCTCGAATTCGGACTTTCCATCGATGTACATGTAGCGCTGCTTGTGAGGAGGGACAGCACACTTCCATGGGAAGGCAATTTCGCTGGAATGACCGGGGGTTTTTGTTTCGAGCTCGGTGGTTCTGACCAGTTCTCTGAGAAGAGCAGCGTATTCCTCGTTCAAGAAGTCCCTGATTTCCACCACCGACTCCTCCAAGAAGCTGTCGTTCAACTTGGAGATGTTCTCCTTCTGGAGCAACAAGGGATTGACGTACTTGGTCAAATACTCGATTTCGTGGCTCGAAAGCTTGGAAAACTCGCTTTCGTACGCCTTCAACTGTTCGGCAGGAACGTCGGTTCTGAAGGGCTTGGGGAAGTCGTACTCCTGCAACTCCTTGCTCTGCAATTGCTGCAACGTGGACCGTGCCTCGGTCTCTTCCTGTTCTCCAGGAATGTAGCCCTCTTCTTCGGGCTGGGGAATGTGGAACCAGCCCTGGATCGACAATCTCTGCTTGTCTTCACGGACCTCCTCCACATCGTGGAACGAGAGGCCTGGCTGGACGGTGAACATGGCGATTTGGTTGAATTGGGGTACGAGTTTCTGTTCAAAGTCAGTTCTGGGAACATTGGGCACAATGGCCGGGAAAAGACGGAGGGCGCCTCCGTAGTTGGCTTTCCAGGTTCTGTCGGGGTCCGGGAGATAGAGAATGAAGCTGACACGTCTGGACCCAATCACGTCGTCGTGGGTCAACAAGTGGCATCCTTTGGTGTAGGTGTTGATGGACATGTCAGTTTTGACTCCACTCAACTTTCCACAGCCCGTGATGGTGGAAACCACATCACGGAACTCCTCGGAGTAGATGGCGGCCCGGAGTTTGTACAAGGAAGGCAATCGGGACAAGTCATCCCAGTCCAAACCAGACAAGTTGGCCAAATCACCCGACTGAAAAACCTTGTAGATATCGGTTTCCTTCTTGGTGAAGGCGATTTCGCTCAACACCTCCTTGCGGACCTGTCTCAACAACGTGTCGTCCATCAATTCGGTGATGGTTCCCCATCGATATGGCTGGCTGTTCTTGATGTCTTGTTTGAGCGATGCCTGGGTTTGAGGGTCCCAGATCTTGGCGCCAAAGAACGATTTGATGTCTTCTTTGGAGAAGGTGTCGTTGTGGCGCTTGGGGTCAGCAGATTCGACGCTGGTTTCGTCACTGGGTCTCTTCATGGTGGCTGTAGAGGGAGAAATGCCCGCGATGAGATGGTGTAGGGAAAGCTCGCGGTAGGATTTAGTGGGGCCGTGCTCGTGGCGTGGTTAATGGCGTGATAGGGAAGAGAACGAGCCGAGCAGGAATAGGGGAACAGGTAGTATATGGGGGGTGGGATGTCGGTGTATGGTATAATGGGGGAGATTAGAGGGTATAGAGGGAAGGAAACTGGGAGATTGTGACATTCTGTGGTGGTATTGCTGGAGGTGCTGTGTATGCCTGGCGGTAGAGCTAGGGAGAGAATGGTGCGACTACCACGAGATAGCGAGGATTAAATAAATGGTATGGAACCTACTTACTACAGTATAAGGATATTAATGATGGAGGGTTTTCCAGAAGAGAATGTATTACTGAAGGAATTGAATTTGATGGATAATTGATACTCGTTCATCTCTTTCGTTTTCTTTACTGATTTTTTGATTTCTACTCCACGATATATGCCCTTTGCTCTATTATCAATAGAATTACGCCTGAATTATCAGTATAAATTCTATATTGACTACCATTTCTTAATAATCACCAAAATTCATATTAATCACATTTTACTCAACTGTTTAATTATAATTGACTATTCAGATATCCGATAATTGCTTATAAAGCTAACTTGACAACCCATTAGAGTTTAATTAATTAGATTGTAATCCAGGTGAAAGGGATACCTACAGTAATATAATATCAACCAAGTTCAACTACTAACAAGCAATATCTTACTAAATTTAATACGTTTTTAAATTCATCAATTGAAGTAAAATGAGCGTCGTTGGAATATTCGTACTTATTGTTACCATAATCTTTGCACTTGCTGCACCATTGACAATATTTGTTCCAACAGGCTGGATTCAACCCATAACGAAGTTCTTATTGTTGGGTGTCAGGTTCCTAACTGCTACATCTGCATAAATCAACAGATTCCTATTTATCAAGAGTTCGAAATCTCCAAGTCTGTCTTCAAAAAATTTTGACTATTACATCGATTTGGGTTTGACTTCACAGAGAGCTTACACCGCTAATTTTGCAAGGCTATCACTTATAAGTTTCACTCCATTATGAGAATTGGATCTTCGGTATAACCGATTAAGTATCTGCAAATTTGAGCACGTTATTTAGAATGAATATGCCAACCTATATCCTATAACTCCATACATTCATACTTTTATTGCGACTACTACAATTTATCAAAATAATTACCAAATCGATCCAATACACATTGTTCTATCGGACGATGGCACGTAACTAGCATTTACGAAGGTAGAACCCTAATCTGCAACAACCGCCGGCGCCGTAGTTACTAGGGGGTTATTCCCACGTAAGTCCACTTTGGACTAAAACGACACAAACACAAGACCACCAGGGCCCATTGCCAGAATTAGTATAACCAGTCACTATCCAGTTTCACAAGTAGCATGAATTGCAGCTAATTCACCTTTGTAAACTAAGTCAATTAATCAACCAGGATAAGATGTAACGCACCATCTTCCCATACTGCCCTCTAATTAATTCTAATCTAATTCTACCACTATTTAGTTACCACTAATTTAATTACTATTAATTTTACCACTACTTAATACCACTACTTTAATTACCACTAATTTAATAACCACTACTTTGATTACCACTACTTAATAACCACTACTTTAATAACCACTACTTTAATTCTATCATTATTCTCGAATTTCACCTGGTCGGTCTCCCTTGATCTCGCCTCCTGTCGCCCTCATCTGTATTATCGCTCTCATCTGTATTCGCACCTCCTACCCTCACTAGGGACATGCTGTCATCAACCGATTAACCGATCAACCATCAACCGATCAACCATCAACTGAACCTCTCTTTGAATAATCACCTATTCTACAATCATTCCATAGATCGTAGTAACACCTTTGTTTTATTGTTTCCCTTCTATCGGACCCCTAGACCCCGGACCACCTACTCCTTCTGCACGGCTGTTTTACCACGCCCTTCTAGGCACCAACCCCGGCCCGTTACACCACGTCACGTGCCGGAACCGGCAAATTTTTCAGTGACTCATGATTCATTGCACCCATATATATAGACATTGAATGCCCACCCTCCACTCCTAAACTACCCCCTACCATGGTCGGATCCCCCAGACCCGTGCAGCGCTCCTACAACTCCGTGCTCGACCTCAAAGGCTCCGCCTCCAACCGCTGGATCGTGCAGAAATTCGGCGGCACGTCCGTGGGCAAGTTCGCCCACAACATCGTCGACAACATCGTCAAGGTCTACAGCCAGGACTACCGCGTGGCGGTGGTGTGTTCCGCGAGGTCGTCGCACACCAAGAGCGAAGGAACGACGTCGCGGCTCATCCGAGCCGCCGACTACGCCCTTGGAGGCCAGGATTTCCAGGCGCTTTTGGACGTGATACAACAGGACCATGTGGAAAACGCCACCACCGCCATCGCAGACGCCCAGATCCGCCACCGCTTGGTCACCGACACCCAGCACGACTTGCTCCGGGCCCAGGAGCTCCTCCAGGCCAGCCAGGTCATTGGCGAAATCAGTCCTCGGACCTTGGACCTGGTGATGTCCACCGGAGAAAAGTTGTCGTGCCGCTTCATGGCGGCGTTGATGCAAGACCACGGCCTCAAGGCCGCGTACATCGACCTCTCCGACTTGATCCCGTTGGACTACGACTTCGCCCACGGCTTCGACGACGCGTTCTACCGCTTCTTGAGCTCCCAGCTCGGAGCCAAGGTCTCGGCCTTGGACCCCGACACCATCCCCGTGTTGACGGGCTACTTCGGCACGGTCCCTGGCGGACTCTTGAACGGAGTGGGCCGCGGATACACCGACTTGTGTGCGGCGTTGGTGGCCGTGGGCACCCAGGCCGACGAGCTCCAGGTGTGGAAAGAAGTGGACGGAATCTTCACCGCCGACCCCAGAAAAGTGCCCAATGCCCGTTTGTTGGACAGCGTCACTCCCGAGGAGGCCGCGGAGTTGACGTACTACGGCTCGGAGGTCATCCATCCCTTCACCATGGAGCAAGTCATCAAGGCCAAGATTCCCATCCGAATCAAGAACGTCGAGAATCCCCACGGAAACGGCACCATCATCTACCCGGACAACGTCGGCAGACGTGGCGAAGACACGCCTCCGCATCCTCCGGCCGCCTACGAGACGTTGTCGCCTCGTTACATCGCATCCCATAAGAAGAGGTCTGCGACGGCCATCACCGCCAAACAGGACATCGTCGTGGTCAACGTGCACTCCAACAAGAAGACGTTGTCGCACGGCTTCTTGGCCCATATCTTCACCACCTTGGACAACTACAAGTTGGTGGTGGATTTGATTTCCACCTCCGAAGTGCACGTGTCCATGGCCTTGTCCATCCAGAGTGACCAGGAGCTCCAGTTGAAGCACGCATTGAAGGAGTTGAACAAGATCGGCTCCGTCGACATCACCCGCAACATGACCATTGTGTCGTTGGTTGGGAAGCAGATGGTCAACTTCATTGGTATAGCCGGAAACATGTTCAAGGTGCTTGCAGACGAAAGAATTAACATCGAGATGATCTCGCAAGGTGCCAACGAAATCAACATTTCCGCAGTTATTAATGCCAAGGACACCATCCGGGCGTTGCAGTCCATCCATGCCAAGCTCTTGGAGGGCAACTACGGCCTTGGTGAGTCTGAATCTGCCGTCGACTTGCGCTTACAATCTCTCAAGCTAGGCACTTAAGAGCTTGAATTGACTAGAATGAGACAATATTGCCATAGCAGGACCTTGCGTATCTGGATGATACGAAAAATATTGAAGAATAGATGGAATTGGTGCATGATGATTGATATGATGAACGAAGAAATGACATGGAAAATTAGAGATCTCATGGAAATATCATGGAACTTTACAGATACCATGGAAGTATCAGATATCATGGGAATATCAGATCTCATGGAAAATTACAGATAGCATGGAAATATCAGATATGGAAATTAGAGATCTCATGGAAATATCAGATATGGAAATTACAGATCTCATGGAAATATCATGGAACTTTACAGATAGCATGGAAATTTCAGATATGGAAATTTACAGATAGCATGGAAATATCAGATATGGAAAGTTACAGATATCATGGAAATTTACAGATAGCATGGAAATATCAGCATGGAAAATTAGAGATCTCATGGAAATATCGATGTGGAACTTTACAGATCTCATGGAAATATCAGATCTCATGGAAATATCATGGGAGATCATTGAAATATCAGATATGGAACTTTACAGAAATGCTATGACATAGCATAGAAATATCAGATATGGATTCTCAGATAAGATTATCCGACTTCGAAATTTACTGACATCCTCATCTGACATTAACAGGCATGCAGTTATATGACATGAATGCTATTTGTTAACATACATGCTATTCTATTAACACGAACGCTATCATATTAACCTTCATGCTATTCTATTATCTGACATACCATGATATTAACTGCCACCTATTATATTAACTGACATACCATGATATGACATGAATGCTATCATATTAACATTATGCTATTATATTAACTGACATACCATGATATTAACTGCCATCTATTCAATTATCTCATCATCATCATCATCATCATCATCATCATTTCACACAATTCACTCTACAGTCTTCTCATTAGAGGCCACAATTTATAGACACTGATTACATAGACGGCCTAAATATCAAAATCTCCCGACTCCCGGCTGCTGCTGACACCTGTAGTTCTGGCGTTCTCCTCGATCAACTCCTCGAACTGGCCCACCATGCCGCCCAACAACTCGGTGGCCAACTTGTGGTAGGCCAACTGCGCCTTGGTCAACTCAAGGAACTCCTCCAAGGGCTTGGCGTTCTCCAACACGTTCTGCATGATGCTGATGGCGTCCTCCACGGTGTTGGCAAAGTCGTCCTCGGCGTTCTCCATCACCACGCGCAATTGGGGCTCCTTGGTGGGGTTGGAGCAGTTGGTGAGGCTCAAGCGGGCCAAGTCGTAGTCAATGCGCTTCTGCTCCACCTTCTTCTGGATGTTGTTGCTCTGGCTGATCAACAGGCGCAACGTGGTGCTCAACGGATTGTTGAACTTGGCCTTGACCAACTGGTCCTGCCCCAAGCGGGCGTTGGCGATCTTGTTCAAGTTGGTGGAGTACAAGTCCAAGCCCTTGACCAACGGGTCCGACGCCTCGCTGGACGTCAACACCGAGCCGTCGGTGGCCCGGGACAAGGCGTGGTAGAAGGTCTTGGGCGGCTTGAACTCGCCGGTCGTGGGGTTGATCAACGCCGCCAGCGCCTCGGCCGGCGTGGTCGCCTTGGACAAGTGGGACACCCGGTCGCTGATGTTCTTGCCAAACTCAGAAAACGACTCTTGCACGTTGGTCGGGTAGTCGTAGCTCTCGTTCTCGTAGTTGGAGGTGATCTTCAAGACGTTCTTGTACAACTTCTCGATGTTGTTGCACCGAGTGGCCAACTCGGTGTATTCGCTGGGCAATTGGGAGATGTCTTCCACGTTGACCTTGCCGATTTTCTCCTGGACCATTCGGGACGTTCTTTGGGCCATGGGCAAGATTTCGTTGTTGAACTCTTCGCTAAACTTGTCACCGAGGGACTTCAAGTCCTTGGCGAAGTTGGAGAAGTTGAAAGACATGGTTAGCAGCGGGGGGTGGCTGGAATTGGGGGTTGTAGAATCTAGGGATGTGGTTGTTAGAAAGTTGATATAGACGGCTTGGGTTGTGTGCAGGAACGCGACATTGATGCGATAGGGTGGAAGTAAGGGTTGGGGTGGAGGGCTGTGGTGGGGGATTTTCGGGGAATTGAGAGTGTCTGATTGGTCAGAGGATGCGCAAGATAGCATTGTGCTTTTTTGTTTGAAAGAAATTGGCCGGGAACCGTCTTTTTGTCGTGGTTTCTCCCATGACTCAGTGCGACATTTGCACCCACCGCGACATATGATAACTATACTTAGCTACAATGCCATATGGCCTATGCATTGATTCAATGACATATTGCCTATTGCGTTGATTCAATGACATATGGCCTATGCATAGAATCAATGACATACGGTTGTTTGCTTATTTCAGCTTATATGGTACGAGGGTGACGTCATTTAAAGTATGATTGATCTATTACATATAAATATTGAGCATTGAATACCAAGTGAATTACCCGATTTAGATCTGGATTCATAAATAATTCCAGTTCTCTATTGATAAAGGCTCTGCTGCCATTCATGGCATTTCCTGACGCCAACCAGCGGATTTCAGGACATTTAACTTACCATTTTAGTAATATTCCAGATCTAGTCTTTCTCTCCAATGCCTAGTACTCGAGACCGTTGGCAAAGAAGTCCGACACAGCACGTCCCAATCTGGCTCCTCCTTCGGCCAACTGGGCATCGTCTGCGGCTGGTGCAAAAGATAATCTCAAGAAATTGGCCTTGTCCTTGCTGAACTCCTTATCCACAGTCATGGCAGAAACCTGAACCACACTGACTCCGTAGTTGATAAATTTGAACTGCAACAAGCGCAACTTGGCTGCAACATCGGTTCCTTCCGGCAAATTGATCTTGGCCACAGCAAACATGCCGGCCTTGGAGTCAATCACGTCGACGTATTTATTCTTGTAGGCATCGCTCTCGAAAATCGAATGTAACAAGACATTCTTCCTGTGTGAATAGGTTTGTTTCATCTTGATGATCCACTCGAGCCAGCCTTCGAGACCACCGAACTTCAACTGGATAGTGTTATTGACAAGAATCTGCGAAGATCCCGAAGGAGATCTCGTCACAACAAATGAATATTTGCCAATTGCTTCGATCACTTTCTTGTGGGCAACGATAAATCCCAAACGAAGTCCCGGGGCAAATAACTTGGAGAAAGTCTCCACGCGAATCACTCTTCCGCTCGTGTCAATAGTCACATATGACGGAGTCAAGTCTTTGGCGAGATATTCATCAATGGTGGGTAAATTGGTCAAATCGGGCTCAGGTCCGGGCTTCTCGTAAGGACTCAACGCCAAGTAGCCGTAAGGATCGTCTTCAAGAATAGCAAAGTCGTACTTTTCAGCCAACGCATAAATCTTCTTCCGGAATTCCAAGCTTTGCGTCAATGCTGTTGGGTTTTGGCCCGTTGCAATGGTGTACAACGCCTTAGGCTTTTTCAATCCAGGTTTCTCTTCTTCCCAGTTCTCCAAAAGATAGGTCAAGTACTCCAAGTCGATACCATCACTGCCATTATGCACATTCAACTTGACAGGAACAGCAATTCCACCCAAATGCCGAACAGACGTGAGGAAGGGAGTGAAGGTGAACTCTTCCACCAAGATGACGTCTTCGGAGTCTAAAAGAACATCTGCTGCTTTGAGCAATCCGTCCGAAGCTCCACTCGTGAGGATAGTGCTCCAGTCCTCGTATCCGGGCTTGTGGGTTCTGGAAATGAACTCTCTCGTGAAGTTCAACAAAGGAGGCAATCCTTGGACTTCTGCGTATTGCAATCCGGTGGAAATGTCGATGAGTTTGGGGTCCTTGGTGTGTCTGGTAGTCACGGCCACATTGGAAGCAGTCGAGGGTCCATTCCCGTTACCATTGGCGTGCTCTTGCTGTCCTACCCCTTTCTGAAATGGGTAGTCGACCACGGTGGCCTGGATGGACTCAATTGGAAAGAACCCATTGTTTGGGACGCCATAGCTCAACAAGATAGGCAGTGGATGGGGCTTGAATCCAGGAGGGGCATCACTGAGATCACTCTGGGTAAAATGGCCCACTTTTCTGGCCTGGGAATGGGAGGATATAAGATGTGCCATTGCAATAGGAGATAATGGATTGAGATTCGTAGAAATACAATTGAGGTGGAACGCTCTGTCCTTATCAACTTGTTATCATTCTGATTGAGGTTAATTGCACTGTCTTTATAGACTAGGCTTATTAATCAACGTACCACTAGTGCAAGATTATTGTGGTGCCAAATCACTTAGCTGTGGAGATTCCATTTTTGTCAGTCAATTGTGGAGCCATTTTGAGATGCCCAAAAGTGAGAGTTGGACGGCTTCAAGTGTAGACAGCGTGGGACGTCCTATCGAAGTAGCTGCTGCACCAATTGACGACCCAGGAACCGTACACGACGTGCAATCCCGGTGAAGTCCGAAGGATCACCTTGATAAGAGCGTTACGTAAGCAACAAACTGTGGCTGATAAGTTTTCCAAAATCCACCCACTATTAGTCGAAATGATCACATTAATTCGTCTTCCTCGAGAATGTCGTCCTCCAAGTAGTTCACACTCTGACATGCCTTGTACTCGTCCACGACCAGAGCCACGGTCTCGCGACAATCGTTGAACATGTCCATAACCCGTGCCCTTTCCTGTCTATCGTTGGACTCCGTATACGAGTTGATGTACGCCTCTCTTTTCGCAAGAAGATCGTACTGTTTCAAGATCTTGGTGAAAACCAGCACGATGGAGGTGTTGTTTGAAATTTGGATCCCGGTGAATCCCCGAGGCGTATCGGCAAATGGCGATCTTCTACCATTGACTGTTTGTACGGAAGAAGGCGTCCAAGGCACAAAATCGAGACGTTGTTGCGCCTTGATCAGACCCTTTCGTATTTCGTCCTGGTTTAGCGAATTTCCCACGAGGTAGTTCAACACCGAAATGTATTTGATAGGCTCGCTCACACGGTTGAGTTTATAGCGATCGCTCATGAGCTCCAAGATAATTTCGTACTCGTTCGTGTAACTCTGTTTCGCTACCTGTGACGTGAAGGGTGCCACTGACGTGGACAAGAACTTCAAGTCCGGTGTGGGCACCAAGCTCGAATAAATAGACTCGTGTGAGGTGTACATGTAGTTGGGAAAACGGAGAGGGTTTGAAATGGTGGCTGCCACGAAGGCGATGATCTTGTTGGCACCCACGAATGCCGAGTTGCTGTCGATTTGGTCCCGGGGGCCCTTGGAGTTGAAAATGAGGTTTTCGATGCTGTTCAACGCGTCATTGTGGAACACGTAGGTGGAGTCGGCGTGGTCGATTAATCTCTTCAATGTCAACACCGTGTTGTAGGGCTGAACCACCACATCGGAAGTCTTTTCGTTAGATGGAAAAATCAGAAACGTGTTGATTAACTTCTTGCTACCGTAGCGATCACTCAACATCTCGAGAACAAGAGAGCCTACGCCTGCTCCTGTTCCTCCTGCCACACTGTGGAAGACCTGGAAGTTGGACAAACTCTCACACTTGTCCACTTCTCTGTCTATCAAGTTCATCAACTCTTCCTGGTGCTGCAATCCGTAAGAGTATCCCTGTTGCCAGTTGTTGGCCGCACCTGCGCCCTGTTCACTCAAGTGGACGTTTCTGTGGTTGAACATGGGAAGGGCGTTGGTGGCCTTGGTGATGACTGAAGGTTCCAAGTCCACCAATACGGCCTTTGGAGTGTACTTATTGGAATCGGACAAAGTGAAAAATAGTTCAGGGCGGTCTTCTCTGCTCTGTACAAGAGTCTGTGGATCTTCTTTGCTGACTGCCTGCAATTTGGAGCAATGGTTCTCAGGGTATGCTAAAGGTGTTCCATCTGCTTGAATGCCGTGTTCGGCAGCCAATTGTTGCCAGTACTGTAAGGCAACTTGATTGCCACATTGGCCAAGCTGTAAAGTGACAGTTTCGCTAATTAGTTAGTAACGAGGACGTGTGGAAGGTGCTGTGTGACATACCCAGGCATAATGTAAAGTGATTGTTATGGTAATCAGAACTTGTTTATACGCGTATTGAGGCACGTGATGTGTCACGTGAAAGAGATGGAATACAAGAAATGGGCCTTAAGGGTCTTTATAGATGGTAGATTAGGATGTTGCTTACTATCTGTGGATTTTTGTGGATGTGTTAGGTTTTCCTGTTTTAATCAGTTGATTAATTTGAGCTCTTCTTATTAGTGGCCATCGAATGAACTACACTTGATTTTAAGATCAACCAGGAATTTCCACGAAATCGTCAGGAAACAAGAAGTACAAGTTAATTGAGGTATAATGAAGTCATAGAAGCTACCCCGTGACTTTTTGATTACTGGAATTTAATTGAATTCTCTATATTGTATTTCTATTAGATCGTCTTTTTGTGTCATAACTATACACACAAGAATAATATACCAACTAAGAGTTTAACGAACGATGTGGATGAAAAAGTGCGAATTGTAAGAAACATGCTTCAAAATTGACTATCCAGCTGTAGTAGAAAATTGCTTACGATCCACTATTAGTGTCTACAATAAGTAACGATCTTATATATATTGTACACCATATGTAGATGGCACCTTGATTCGATGAACAATTGTAGCGTAATTGTACCGAAAGAAATATTTATCACGAATACAGAAGTTGTATCAGCAACACCCCAAAAAGTATGTCACAGGTATGATGGTTGGTCCACATTGTAATGCTATGCACAAGAAACCGGTCTTGAGGCGTATTAAGCTAGCACCAACAACGAGCCCAAGGTATTAAGTGAATCAAGGTAGGCCAAGTTTTTGCTATGAAGGGATTCGAGTCATCCTAAATGATTTAGTAGGATCTTCTCTTTCTCTTCTTACAGATCTTGGTAGGAACGGCAGTTCCGCCAGTGGTGGTGATTGGAGGAAGGGTAGAAGAGGTGATTGGAACAGTGGAGGTAGGAGTCAAGGTGGTAAGGGTAGAACCGTTACATTGACCGGTGGCAGCAGCCAAAGCGTTGACAATGACAGTGGTGAAGGTACCGAGGTTCAAGAATTGCTCGATAAGGGATGGGATCAAGCCGGATTGGAGAAGAGCACCAATGATTTGTGGGAGGGTGATGGCGTTTTGCTTGAACAATTGGGTGATCAAGTCAGCACCGAAGGAGTAGAACTTGTCGTCGGTAACCAAAGCCTTCACGACCTGGTCAGCCAAACCGGAGTTCTTCAACGACTCCAACAAGTTGGTGACAATGGTCTGTTCCTGGGAGGTTCCGGTGGCAGCAGGGGCAGCGACAGAGCCGGCTCTTCTCTCGAATTCGTTGAAGGTCTCGTAGGTTCTCTTGGACTTGGACATGACCATCTCGTAGTCCTCCATTTCTCTCTTGGAGAATGGGTTCAAGCCCTTCAAGATGGAGGAGATCAAGCTTCCCAAGTCACCGAGGTGAGAGAGCACAAGCTTGTAGATCTCGGCGTAGAACTGACAGTCGGAGATAAGGGTCTGGATAACCTGGGCAGCCAAACCGGAGTCGTTCAAACCCTTCAACAAAACGTTAAGGTTGACCAAGCCGGACTTGACAGCACCGACAATGACATCGATGGTGATCTTGGACAAGGTGGGGTCGTCAATGAACTTTTGGAGAATGAGTGGGGCCAAGCCGGTGGAGGCGATGGCTTGCAACACTTCGGTGACAATAGGGTAGTCTCTCTCGGCGAGAACAGACAATTCAACACCGTCTCTCTTGGATTGGGTGTAGGCGTTCAACGAAGCAATGGCATTGTTCATCTGTTGAGCGGATCTTGGAGTCAAGGCAGCAGAGACGAGGACTGGTTCTCCAGCAGCCGAGGTGGCAGCGAGACAAGCGAGGATAGCAGTGGCGGAAGCGGTGGACAACTTCATTGTGAAACGATGGTGGATGAGTAGATGTTGATGATGATGATGAGAAAACAACTGGGAGAGAAAATGGCTTGAATATATAGTGGCCTGAATCGAGCCGTTTTCCAGGAAAGGCTCTGGTGAAGTTTTCCCATAACGGACATGCCCAAAACAGGCAAAGTATGGTGCTCCAGCAATTGGGGCAAGGTATGAGAATCTGAGGCTATTTCCTGATGTAGACAAGTAATAGCTGAGGTTTTTTGCAACTTTATTTCCTCTTTAGGCAGTGGAGACAGACCGTGCGTCTGGGTGGTGTGCGCACTGTTGTCCCAAAGAGGCAACTTGTCGGAGAAGTGAGCAGCGAACACCCAAAGTCAAGGCAAGAGCCTGGCTTCTGGGCCCTTTTCTGGCACCTTTCTTTGCCTTTCTTCAGGCCTCGATCTCTACATCTACCCCGCCCATAGTCTGGCCCTTTTTCCCCGTCGAAAAAGCGCCTCCATAGCCCCTGCAGCCCCTTTGCCGCATCGTCACACGAAACTGGTCACGTGCATCGACTTCCCAATGCGGAAGTCGATATGATCTCCCGATTGGGACCACAGCCCTTGTACTACTGGCGATGTACGAAAGAAGCAACGCCCAACCACGTTGTAGAGTCTTGGTTGCCGCATTGGTGTATCGAACCACAAAGACCAGTCACCCTTGTGACAATCGTGTTTTTAGTTAGCTCATTTAGTCGAGTCTAAGGACCCCTTCGGCATTTGTCTTTTTACGACTCAGTTCCCAAAGCAGGCATTACCTGGGATTTGACTTTGTGGGGACCACCTCCTGATGTATGGGCCCATCGTGTTATTTCCGGATCCAGCAGAAGGTTTCCCTAGAAGGAGAATCTTATTGTGTTTCGAAGTGATGACATTTAGTTCTGGAAGTTGTCTGAACAAAGAGATCCCACTCATCTCCAAGGGGTTCACTCTTTGAGCAAGCTTGGCGCGTAGGTGGAGCTGGTTCTACAAGCATGTATATTTCCTTAAAGGTTATGGTGGTATGTTTCACCTATAGCAATGGTGTCAATTGCAGTAATTAAGTACGGACTCTAAACGCATACAAAAATCACACTGCATAGATCTTCAATACTTGCCCTTTGGTTGCATCTCGTAAGTCATCCGGTGAAAATTTTGTTCGGACAAGATTGACATTGACATTTCAGTTTTCCAGTAATTGCATAAAATTTGAAAATTTCATAATTCCGCTTTTTCGCAATCGTTCAAATTGCAGCAAAATCAACAGCTATATCAAAGGCCCTAACCAGGTACAACTTTAGCATGTTCTATGTAGTGGCACCTGTTGAATTCTATTAGTAGTCAATTATCTACTTGCTAAGTTACTCCTATTCTGTTTGAATTCAATTTAATGCTCAAGTTCCAGAGGTCTCGTTTTTTTCGGTTCTTGAGCATGAAGAGGCTCAAAATCTAGTTTTAGTCGTCGTAGTTTGATTGAGAACAATAAACTAGAGAACGTTGGTGTTATCGACACCGGATGTTCACAACTATTGGTGAAGCATTGGAGATGTGCAGCAACTTTTGGTATCCAATTGATCAGAAATTTCCGAAATTGTACAACCCAGGTATTATCCAGAATTCACCTACTGATTTCAAAATCGTGAGATTGATTGAAACAGTAGATCAAAATGTGGGGACAGGAGGCTTCGTCACGAGCAACGGTCTAGAATTTAGCGCTAAGGTTTTGGGATAGCTACATGTATTCTTTAAGTTCTAATGCCCGAAAGTCCAGAACATTCATCTTTTCAATTCGAGATTCTATCAAATGACATTCTTTGTTGTTTGCCAGGCTCAGCATCCCTGTTATAGGCTTGGACTATGATGTTTCACATTGTCTCTTTGAGGTTGTTGCTGGCACTTCTAGAGAAAGGGGCCACCGTTAATAATTGAACTTTGGTCCCAATTGTCCAGATCTTTGAAACGTAATCCATACCATTTAGCAGAGACGACTAAATGAAGAGAATATTCACAAGAAAGAAAGGAGTGTTCACAAGATAAGAAAGGAGTCTTCACAAGATAAGAAAGGAGTATTCACAAAAATAGAACGAATATTCACAAGAATGAACACGCCATTGCTGCTTGAAATGTACTTCCTCGTGACTCTGTCTAACCGTCCTACTATGAAATGAGCAGTACTGTCGCAAAAAGGTTAAGACTTTTAATTGGACCCAAGTTCCGAAGAGACCGTGGTTCGAAGTACCGAACATAGTCTCCTACACCAATTTTATTTATAGTAGTGAGCACATTAGTAGCAAGCTTATGATACCTGGAATCCACTCCTTGTAGACAGGTAGCCTGAGAAATTCGTTCCAACATTCCATTACTACTATTATTCTTTTCAAATTCCTGACAATTCGTCTAATTGGGTTCGAGTTCGCTTACTTCCACAATTGCCCGAGTTCCTTGGAGATGCTGAGCTACAATTCACATACACCAGACACCAGATTCACTAAGATGATAATTTAGAGTTCTTGAGGTGGTTACTTACAAAAAAGAAGTATTATTGGCTACTTCTCTCGTAAATTCGTGAATAGGGCCCACCTATCAATATTGCACTGAATTCAATCGATAAGGTTGAAACTAGATTGAATACGATCAGAAACTCAGCTAAAATATATCACTTTGCAATTCGTTACAAAGAACAATTCGAACACCAGATTTAAGCACATATCAAAATCCGTATAAAGTTGACCAGATCAACTTTGGCACGAAATTGAACATAATTTTGATAACATGACAACGATCTTACCTTTAACTGCTACAAATCCATAAACTACAAAGGCACAAAGGTCAACTTGTGAGCTTCGGATATTTCGAGTTTCAGTTAGGCTAAGTGAACCAACAGTCAGATTCTGATCAGAAGCAGTCCAATTGAAATCTTCCAGAAGATTAACTTGTTAAATGGGATAGGAGATTCTGGAGTTATAACAGAAACCAACTTCATGAACTCTTATATAATGACGGTGATAACAGGTCCGTCATTCAATAGGAACAGAAGTACAAATGGACCGCAAAAATTGAAATAATTCCTAAAAGCGAATATGACTCGCCAACCATGGGTATCACATACGGAAACTACGGCACCAGGTGTGCCAATTCAAAAACGAAATATGCACAGGTTGCAAAGATTCCAATGCTGTCAACGGGCGAATCTACAGTTACGATCATCAAATCAAATTGAAGTTGAACAGATCGCGAAATATCCAAACCGAACCAATCTTCATGCCAACTCCAAATAATCCAAAATCAGATATCAAAGGAACTCAGATCAACTAACTATTAGTACATTTACGCCGATAGAACTACGATTCAGTAAATTTTTGCCGATAGAACTACGATTCAGTACATCATCGCCGATATCTAGAAGTACGATTTAGTACATCATCGCCGATGTCAATCAACTACTATTCGAACCATCACAGATACGATATTCGGATCAACCACACCGATATAATTCTAATAATTCGGATCAACCAGATAATCCAGAAGTCCTAAGTATCTGATGGAGCCAAATATCCGCCGAACACGACAATCTGCACCAATGGCTCCGAACAATAATGCAGACACCAAAAAACAATACATACGAGTTCCATGAATAAAAAAGACAAAAAGCAGAGATTTCAGACAAAGCAGAACACACCGGAGTCAGACAAAGCAGAACACGGAGTCAGACAAAGCAGAGCACCCCAAAGTTCAGACAAAGCAGAGCACACCGGAGTCAGACAAAGCAGAATTCTCAACAATCTTCAGACACTTCTCCAACATACATTCATCATAACCAGTCCTATTGTTGTCCCCCACGCTGTCACTGCGATCTTTCTGGACCAGTCCCAATATCGCTCTTATCTCCATAATAAGGATTGACAGGCACTAGACCAATCAGTGAGAATAGTGAGAATAGTTAGAATAGTGAGAATAGTGAGAATAGTGAGAATAGTGAGAATGCAGAACACAGTGAGTACAGAGACATCAGTGAGATTAGTGAGAGCAGTGAGTACAGTCAGTACACACTGAGATTACAATAGTACAGTGAGATTAGTGAGATTAGTGAGATTAGTGAGAACAGTGAGTACAGTGAGATTAGTGAGAGCAGTGAGTACAGTCAGTACACACTGAGATTACAATAGTACAGTGAGATTAGTGAGATTAGTGAGAATAGAGTGAGAAAATAATGAGATTAGTGAGTACAGTGAGCACAGTGGGATTAGTGAGAACAGTGAGATTACAATAAGTGATTAGTGAGTACACTGAGTACACTGAGTACAGTGTGTACAGTGAGAACATTGACATTGGCTCTGCCTACATTTTGTGTCTTCACTTCTACACCTTCGGCATGCTCGGGTTTCCGCAATCAGAAGACACAATAATTGAACAACCCCTGGAAAACCGCCACAAAAACCAGCCTTTCAGATAGCCAGCACGCCAGTCCGGTAGATAGGCGGTGGTGGTTGTTCGGAGCCCCTTTCGGGGCACCAAGAGCCCGAGGACCCGGCGGTGGCCTCGTAGTGGTCGCATTTTCCACCACCACGACGTGGAAAGCCGGAACAGGCCCAACGGGGGGCTTTTCGGACGGCTGTTTCGACAGGCGGGGCACCAGGCCCCGCCACAGGCCCTCAGCCGTGTAGGAAACGTCCCCGAAGCGTGGCAGGCGAGCCGTGCCATCCGCCAGAAAGTGAAAAGTCACGTGACCCATACCCCGGTCGGTACCCACGGATGCCCTGCCATCTCCTCTCTCCTCCACGGCAGGCGCCTGCTTGTGTCTCGGTGGTGGCCCTAACCGAACCAATTTCATCCGCCGTTGTCCTCAGCCCCGGCACTATCGGAATTCGACGCCGATGTGCCTCAAGAATCTGTATCTTATCCTCACCATAACTCTTTCACAGAAGCCATTGGAGACCACTGGTTAATAGACAGTGCTAAGTGCAACGTGCAACGTCAAAGGAAGCATCAGTAGGTGAATATTGATCACTTCAATCAGTGAATACCATACACTTCAATCAGTGAATACTATACACTTCAATCAGCTGAATACTATTGATACAATCAATAAGCCAGAGATAGAAGCCTGGAAGGTATCAGGAGCTAGACAGATAGATAAGCATCATTGGAGATAGTCTCTTCTCGAGAGAATTGGAAGTAGCAAGTCAATCTCAGTCCATCACTCCTGTCTCATTACTTCAACACACTATCACTGATATCATTACTTCAACACACTATCACTGATATCATTACTTCAACACACTATCACTGATATCATTACTTCAACACTCCACTATCACTGATATCATTACTTCTAGTCATTGCTTCTAGTCATTGCCACTTCTAGTCATTGCCACTTCTAGTCACTAGATATCATTACTTCTAGTCATTAGTCACTACTTCTAGTCACTAGATATCATTACTTCTGGTCATTGCCACTTCTAGTATCACTACCTCCAGTCCTAGATATACTATCACTGATATCATTACTTCTAGTCATCAGTCACTAGATACTATCACTGATATCATTAATTCTAGTCATTGCCACTTAGTCACTAGATATCTTCACTACTTGTCATCATTAATTCTAGTCACTAGATACTATCACTGATATTATTAATTCTAGTCATTAACACTTCTAGTCACTAGATATCCTCACTACTTGTCATCATTAATTCTAGTCACTAGATACTATCACTGATATTATTAATTCTAGTCATTGCCACGTCTAGTCACTAGATATCCTCACTACTTGTCACCACTACTTCTATCACTACTTCTAGTCCTAGATATACTATCACTGATATCATTAATTCTAGTCATCAGTCACTAGATACTATCACTGATATTAATTCTAGTCATCAGTCACTAGATACTATCACTAGATTCATCTGTCGAGTTTCCTGATATCTCATCATTCTAATTTATCATGTTCTATTCTCTTATCATTTATGCCGTGGCAGGCTACCTCGGTCTTCTTCTCCTCCTCAATGCCATTCCCAAAGTACTGGTCCGGTCAGTTGGCTGGTTCTCCTTGGGCCAGGTCTCCATTGCTTCCAGAAAAGGAACCCTCTACATCGGCTACATCAGTCTCCGATTGAATTTGAACCGAGGCCAGGACAGAGTTTTCAAGCTCTTCAGAGTGGAAATCTACGACATGTCGTTGAAGCTCCATTCGCCGCCTCCAGGTGCCGCCAAAGCGGCCCCAAAGGTCGCCAAAAAGCGCCACTCTGACCAATTGCTTCTTCCAGCGTGGTTGGTGGAGTTCTGGATCAAGTACCATGTCACCAATAATATTTATATCCACATATTCCGGCTTTCTGCCCACCACCAGGCAGCCCACGAGGTCTTGGGCATCTACACCGACGACTGCAAGGTGGAGCTCCAATTGGACCACGAATGTGTGGCCAGACTCAGTGTCAGCTTGCACAATGGACGCTTAAGAGAAATCCACCAGGGTCAAGAACAGATCAAATTATTTGGAAATCTCGAGCTCGGAGTGTCCACCGACTTGGTCACCTCCACTCCCATCAACAAGCGCAACAAGGTGGCCCTTGCGGCAGAGAATATCAAGATTTCTGCCACCATTGGCAATTTGACTCTCCATGGAGATAGAATCTTGGAACAAAGCAGGGCCCACAAAAAGGCCAAGGACACTTCTTCGCCAAAACCGAAGAAAGAGCACTCGTTAGCCCGTCTCAGAAGCTCTCTTGAGAAGTATCTTCCCAAGTTCGCTTCATTTTCCTTCACCTTGGAGGAATTTGATTTCCAATACTGCAATTTGAGTCTCCAGGCTGCCAATTTCGTCACCAAGCTTACTCGGGTGCCTGAAGACGACGTCAACAAGTTGAAATTGAGCGTGTTCTTGACCTCCTTTAAGGTTTTGGATGGCAGTTACTGCTGTGTGGATTTACCTTCTGGTACCTTCAAGAACGTGGTCGATCCATGCAGCCTCGTGGGCATTGCCGACAGCATCAAGAAGGGCGAGTTAGAAAAGGCCTCCGCTTACATCGATTGGGAAACGGGCCTCAACTTCACCAACCCCCATTTGAATATTTATTATGACCAGATCGACTATGTTCTCTCGAAATCCTTGGAAAAGAAATCAGCTGAAGTTGCTCACAAAGCAGCAGCAGCAAAAGAAGCCGAGGGGGCACAGCCCCCAGCTTCTGATGACCAGAGAACCATTGCCTTGGAAAAGACTATGAAAAAGACCTCTGAAATCGAGAAAAAGCAGGTAGAAACCAAACATTTCGATATTATTCCGTTGATTCAACGATTCAGACAAATTTCCATTCGTCTACTTATCCTCGACTTTCGCTTGAAGTTGCATTTTCCACCAATGGGCTTCAAGTCTGATAAGGACATCTACCGCAGAAATTGCCCGGACAATGTGATTTTGGACAACACAGTGCAGGCTCTCTTGAACACCTATGCCACCAAGAACTTTGCTAGTCTCAACAAGAGAAAAAAGTTCAAGTTCAGTGGGTTGTTCAGATTCAAGAACTTCAAGTCGGAAATCATGGGCAACTTGATCCAGATCAACAAGTTGAGTCTTTTGTCCATGTACAATATTCGGGACAACACCCTTGGCATCGGGTTTGAGACCAAGGTCGTCAAGGTGAAGTCCATTAATGATGCAATTTTCCATTTTGTCAGAAGAGTCCGCAACAGTGTCAATTTGAGATACAACAAGAAGTTCAGGAGCTTGGAAAAGGCTATACCGCCTCCAGCCAAGCCCGTTGATTACGACCATCCTGATTCCTACTATCACTTATTTGAGATTTTGCCAGCATTTGTTAATCAAGTCCGCTTCAAAATTAATTCCATTGAGGCAGATATCATGTGCAAGGACGGCTTACCAAGCTATGTTGTTAATGATAAGCTTGACTTGGGCCAATTCAAGAGAGGTATTTGCTTGCGTATCAACAATCCAAACTTCGTTTACAGAAAGGCCAAAGAACAAGTGGAATTCACCCTCAAGGCTATTACTCTTTATTCTATCAGTGATTGCATGGAAGAATATATTGCTGATTTCGATGATGTCAGTACTGTGAAGGATGAACTGTCCAACGACGATGCCTCCAGTCTCAATACTAATTTCTCTGACAATTTGGACGAAGAGAACGACGACGAAAATACCAAGAAGATTAAGAAGGTGTTAAGTTTCAAGGACTTGATCCTCACCAACCACCACAAGGACTACAATGTCAATGATAAGAACAAGCTTTTCTTCGTGGCACCCGAAATCGATGGTCGTTTGGATATGTTCTTCTTCTGGTGTGTCATCTACGCCCAAACATTATTGAAATTCTTTCTGCCAACTGTTAAAAAGGAATGCTCCAGAGAAATTATGAAGAAGCTTGATAGAGGACCCAAGAAACGACTCAAGATCGACCTTGTCTTCAATTCCACATCTATTGTGCTCAGATTGCCAAACACGGTGGATGTAATGCTTGAAGTGGACAGTATGCACGTTCACAAGTTGTTTGGTCAAAGAGCCTTGAATATTAAGTACATTAGATTGTATGTGGTTCATCCTTCCACCAAATTGTGGACGCGGTTGTTGATTATCAGTGAGCCTGATGTTGAATTGGAAATCAAGAAGCCTCTTCCCAGTTCTAAGATTTCGGTTACTTCCAGATCGATCAGATTGAACATTCCTCATCAATTCCTCTTCTACACTGTCATCGATAATATTCTTACTTTGGCAAAGGCATTGAAGCAGATCAGATTCAATTTCAAGAACTTAAGTAAAAATATTGAAGACTTCGAAAGAATTATGCCAGTTGAAAAACCAGCTCTTATGTTCCCCAGTGTGGACGTGAAGACCAAGAGTTTTGGTATTACTTTGGATAACGATCCTTTCGAGACTGAGCTCGGTTATATTTACCAGCTTGGTGTACTTGAACAACGGAACAGAGTCAAGAAATGGAAGGTGTTTGAGGAAAAAGAGAAGGAAATCTTGGAAAATGCATTTGCCGATGTCGAAGACATGATTGAGTTGACCGATGGAAGCCCCAAGATGAAATCCCACGAACCAAGGAAAACCAAGTCTATGTTTGCTCCATTGCACCTTTCTAGATCCAAGGGTTCTGGCCATTTACATGGAACTAAGACTACTGAAATTTCCGAGACTGTAACAGCAAAGCGTACGGTTTCCAATTCATCTAGAGGATCTAGTATCGACTCTAATCAGAATGGAAGTCCTCATAGAAATGGAAGTCCTCGCAGTTACCATGCTCCTCAAAAGGTCAGTACTTTTGCTGGACGTCCATTGCACTCCAAGTTCTTTAGAGATAATATTCAGAAGCGTAATAAGGGCATGACCAGTCCAATTTTGATGGAGGCCTTGACTATATCGGAAGCAAATGAGAAGGTTGAAAATGCCCGTCAGCGTCTTTATGAAGAGTTTTCTGATTCGTGGATCAAGAAGTTCAGATTGTTCAAGAGTGTCAAGAACAGGGCCTGGAAAAAGAGAAGTAACCACGTTTGGGGAGATGATGAAATTCAACCCTTGATTGCCGAAAAATTCGAAATCATGACCTACAGTGCTGGTCCTCCACTTTTGGGTGGTATTTTCAAGGATGTGGACTTGTTCTTTAAAGCAACGGAACTTCCAGACATTCACCAGTTCCTTCACGATCATGGCCAGAACCAACCCAAATTGAAGTACTCGATTTTGGTGCCATTATGGGCCAGATTGCGAAGCTCTTCGCTTTACATGATCATCAAAGATTATCCTCTTCCATTGGTTTCTTTCCCCAACAGTGGAGACCCCAATAAGCCCACCATTGACCTCAGTGGAAATCTTATTATCAATGAGATGTTGGTGTCCACCAAGGAAGAAATGAGATATATCTTTGTTCCATTTTCTCCTGCAGCTCCTTCGGATAACTACAAGGAAAACTTCTACTCGTGCCATGTTCCTAGAACGTTGACTCCAGTCAAGTTCACCATGGACTTGAAGTGTAACTTGGTTACTCCAAAGGCCTGTATGGTCAATTGGTGCAGATCGTACCAGCCTGCTTTTCTGAACATGGCTTTGGCCTTGGATAATTTTACCAAGCCAGAAGTGGACGATAGTCCAATTGGTTGGTGGGACAAGATTGCCTTGCTTTGTCACGGTAAAATCGAATTTAATATCAAGAACGAATTGAATTTCCACATGAAGAGTTCGACCGATCCATACAAGGTCGTTGGAAAAGCTTCTGGTTTTGTCTTCTCCTGGAAAGATAACATCTCTTTGAAGATTAATGGAAGTGGCTCTCCCAAAGACATTGTCAGATTGGAGAGTGACCACTTCCAATTGGCAGTCCCTAACTATTCTATTCTGGAGAAGAAAACCTGGAGATTGTTTGGCGAAGGTGGTGAAGATGGAAGAGAAGTCCAGTGTTCCGATAATCTGAAGTTCTTGAAAACAATTGTTAGATTGTCATCTCCCAAGAAGGTGACGTGGATTTTGGGAATGAGCTTCGAAAGGAACAAGAATGACACTCCATTACTTGGAGACCAACAGGAGAGAGTGACTGACTTCAAAAACCACTGGGACATCAAGATTACCAACCCTTGTTTCGAATGCCATGAAGATTCGTACAAGGGCTTTAGAGCAGACTATGTTCACATGGCATTGACGGTGATTTCAGAGTCCGAAGATGGTGTAAATTCGGGATATCTCACTCCATTGACGTTCAATTACTTCTTCTATTGGTGGTCGACTCTTAACCACACGATTTCTCTTCCTATAAAGCGTGGAAAGCTCTTCAGCAATTCACCCGTTAAGAAGTCCAAGATCAAGCTTAGTCCACATTTGTTCACCGTCAAGTATTTGCTTATTTTCCAGCCATTGACCATTTCACACACCTATCTCCATTCTAGTGATGGAAAGTTGGGAGGCTCTGAACGTATGATGTTCACCGGATTGAAGGGCAAATTCAAGAGACTCACGGTTGATCTCCATCAAAGAAAGGAATTACTTACTTATGTCAACCAAAAGTTGAATATCCGGAACCAATTCATGCATCTTAAGATGAATCAAGGTGAGATGAATGCAGACGAAATGGATGTTCGGTTGGTTCGTGCTCTTTTCGATAACAAGTGTCTCAAGGGCGAATTGATCAAGCAGATGATGGGTGAACACATGGGAGAACACGATGGACACCATCAAAATAATACAGAAGACCACAGCTTTGACTGGTTGCAGAAGGTTGGACAATATGATGAGGATCTTTCTTGGGTCGACAATGATGATTTTGTTGAATTGGAACATCTTGAACGACTTTCAAAGAATCCACGAGTCCAGGTTACTCCATTCTGCTACACTCCAAAATTCAGTTACTTCCGTGAATTCACTTTCCACGAAGATGGCCCACATCCATTTGGACAAGAAAAGATGTACAACTACCATATTGTGCCCACCAACCCAGACGAATCACAGGCACTTCTATTGAAGCAAAGAATCAAGACCATTAAAGCTGAACTCAACCAATCCAGAAACCTTCTTCTGAAGATGACTGGAAATGAGTTTAAAGAAAAGGATGTGGCCAAGGTGAAGAAGGAAATCAATAATAGTGAGGCTCGTTTGGAAGTAGTCCAAGCAGTGTGGGAGTCATTTACTGGCAAGGATATTCTGTGTGATGCCTCTTTGTATTCAGGTACAATTTCAAGAATGCCTTCTAGGTCATTATCGATGTATTCCACCCATCAAACCTCGCTTCAATTGGAAGAAGCCAGAGAGAATTCAGGCAACAATTTCCACAACAGGTTCATTATCCACAATCTTCAAGTCAAATGGGACAATTCTCTTCGTGATCAATTTATCACGTATATTCAGAATGTGAACGACAGAAAGTCCCAAGTTTACTTCTTGACCAAAAAGGCCATTGATTTGGTTGAAACGGTCATTAGCGATAGTTTGGATGAGACCGAGAGAGAAGGTTTCAAGGATATTTTCCAGCTGAATTCATACGAAAACTGTGAAGAAATCATCAACAACTTTGATAGCGAATTGGGCACTGTGGGTGATCCAGAAGAAGAAGAAGTATCGAATAAGTACTTTGTCAAATTGATCCACCCTCAGATTCAATTGGTCAGTGAAAAGGATTTGGATGCATGTTGTTTGATTACTTCCAAAGACTTGGAAATGAGAATAATAGATGTTACACGTCTGGGTCAAGTTGGAATCGTCAGCGAAAGTGATCAAATTTCAGGAATAATCGAGTCTAGATATGGTGTCATGTTTAATGATAGTCATATTTTCGTCTTCAAGAAAGATGAAAGTACCATTGCGCATCCACAAATTCACTATGGAAATAGCCATCTGAACTCCGATGTCAATTGGCCACCTTGGCTCGAGTCGGAAGTTTGTTACGATAGTTCTTGGGCCAACAACCAGTTGATTGCTGAGAAAAACACCTTGGCTTTGGTATACAAAAAGCCAAATATTCTTTTCACGGATTTCAAGAACCTTCCACCCAGAAGAAACGAAATTAAGGTCCATTTATCCAAGGTGGTGATCGACTCTACCTCTGAACAATATTCCACCGTCTATTTTGTCGTCACTGATTTGCTTGTTCACAGCAAGACGCATAGAGATCAGATGATTAACCGTTTGGACAAAATTGTTACCTTGTCAGATGCGTCCGATTTCCAAGGACTAGACGTCCGGATTAAGGAGCTTCAGGATTCTATCCGGGATTACTGCAATATCTTGCTTCAATTGAACACTTATGTGGAAAGTTTGAGCAGCAAGGAATTGAGCGAGGTTGTTGAATTGAAACTCGATTACCAACGTTCGATTCTTGAGTTGAATATCTTGATTCGAGGCTTGAGTTTGCGGAGTTCCAAGACCAAGGCTCATAAAAATGACTCCAGATTGTGGTCTATTTCTGCAGACCAATTAATCTGGCACTTGTTGGACGACAACAGAGAGCCTTTCATGGACTTTGCGTTGGCAAACCCACTGTTCAACAGGTCCGATGGCTTCGATGGCTCGAACAAGAACCAGGTCAAGATTAATATGATCCAGGGCTTCAATTTGCAAGAAGGTGCCTATTATCCTGAAATGTTGAGGCCCCATTTGAAGGAAGAAGAAATCGAAGCAATTGGCTCAGGAAAGTCTGCCCAGAAGGCCTGTGAAAAACAGCATCCTATCATCAAGTTGGACTGGGAAATGTTGAATCCAATTGGAGGAATTCCTATTATGCAGAATGCAAAATTCCACATCGAGCCTCTTAAGGTCGCCTTGGACTACCATTCAGTCAAGAAATTGTTTGAGTTCATTTTCCCCAAGAAGGAGAGTGATTCGGAAGACTCGGATCAATTGTTTGATGAAGAGCTCAACGAGGATATTCAGCAACACAAACACAACAAGAAGAACTTCTTGAAGAGTTTGCTTAGTCGTAGCAGACACGGAAGCAACCCTTCAAGTGAACGGTCCTCTTTGTACGATGCTGATAGTTCGTATTCTTCCAATCTTGGAAGTTCACCTTCCAGCAAGACTTCAGATCATAGTCACGAGTCCAAGGCCAGAAGACTTGAAAATGCCCTTGAAAATCTGGCTAGACACCTCAAGAAACAGAACAGAGATCAAGTAGAGGATGACAGCGATGCAGATGCCATTTCGCTCATTATCAACCGTTCTGCAAGATACCTTTCGATTGTTAGTATTGAGATCGAGAAGTTTGTCCTTATGGTCAGTTTCAAGGCCCCAGTCCACTTGAAGTTCCTCAATGTGTATGAGCTTGCCTTGCACATCCCCAAGTTGAAGTACCAAAACAAGATGTGGACCGGAAAGGATTTGGCCCTTCATGTGAAGAAGGATCTCATTAAGATTATTCTTCATCACACGGGCCATATTCTTGGAAATAAACTCAAGCACAAGAAGAAACGGGCATCCGAGGAGCCATTGAAGCAGATTGACGATTACGGTGCCTTTATGACATTACAAGACCTTCAAAATGAAGGACGTTCAAGAGATGCATCCAAGACTACTGAAGGAGAACACGCCCATCCTCACCCTCACAAGCATCATCCCCATGTTGCACCTGTAAAGACTCGTGATTCCAAGTTGATTGAGTCGTACTTGGATTCGGTTACCGAAGAATAGCGAGGCTATGGAGTTTAGTATTCAGTTCGACTAATTTAAATATTAATATGTATGATTAATGTATTAGAAAAAAAAAGACTAGCAGAGAGACAGGATGAAGAAGGGGTGCCTAACCAGAGATACGGCTATTTCCAGGTGTTCATAACATCGATGAGGAAAGACAAGAGGAAAGATGAGGAGCCAATACATAATTCAAACAACTAGCTGTTAATTAACTAGCTGTAAAATATTACAGAGACCCGTAATCGTTACCTCTATAAAAGGAATAATATAAATTCATTTCAAATTCAAATAATCTCAATTGCTGACTCAACAGTATCCAGTTCCATTCATATTGAGCATATCCACCGCAATTTCAAGAAACCTACCTCGAGTAGTCAAGTAGACCATTTTCATATTTAGATACGATTTAAAAAGTATAAATAGATTGATCTATTAATACAATACATTGCACATATATGTATCAAGCCTAATGTATTCATATATTGAGTACATAAAGTGCCTCACATTAAATACATAAATACCAGTTAACCCACAAATTAAATACATAAATACCAGTTAAACCACATATTATATACATAAAGTACCATTTACCTCACATAAAAATAATACATTAAGTACCATTTACCTCATAAAACACCTAAAGTACCATTTGCCTCACATACTAATAATACATTAAGTACCATTTACCTCACATACAAATAATACATTAAGTACCATTTACCTCACATACAAATAATACATTAAGTACCATTTACCTCATAAAACACCTAAAGTACCATTTGCCTCACATACTAATAATACATTAGTATCAACATCTTCTCCATGCACATCTTCTCTATACTAACCCTTCTGTATTTAACGCACTGTATAATAAATATAGGATTACATAAAATTCCTTAACTATACACCCCCTAATTGCTATCTCAGTTAAGCCTTCGTGGCAAATGCCCTGTTTTGTGACTCTTCAGCCATTAGGTGATTCTTTGTCGGGAAAACTGGGCCAGAAAATGGCAAATGAAGGGAATAAATGGACGAAAACGAAGGCAGAAACGCCCAAAATAGAGCCAGAAACAGAAAAGGGAAAATAACGTCTATAACACCACTATTCACAGTATCCATAGCTCCATTCGGCGTTAGGTGAAGGTAGTACTGCCATCGTGCCACGTGTCACGTGTGCGGTGTCACGTGCCACAGCTACACTCCCACCCTTCATTTCAGTTGCAACATCTTCTCTTCCTTCCACCTCCCCCTAATCGTTCCAATTCCACCCCTGTTGTCCCTTCCCCGCCTCCACGACTAGACCATCCCAATTAGGCATGTCCTTCTTCGAATCCCTCAAAGATAGGGCCGTGGCTACCATTTCTCAGGTCCTAGACAAGAAGGATGAGGTCAAGTTGTCCAAAGACCAGCTCTTCTGTCAGGAATTCAACCTTCCAGATGGGGAAACGATTCTTTACGAGTCCACTGCCGAGGTAAGCATCAAGCCTGCGCTCAACAAGGACGCGTATAAGAACGTGCCTTTGCCCCAAGGCAGAGTCTACGGAACAGAGCACTTCTTGGTGTTTCGAGACCTGTTTGACCACCGCAATTGCACGTTTGTCGTCCAATTGCTGAGCATCAAGAAGGTCGAACGCCTGACCTCGCGGGACTACGGCTTTGCCTTGTCCATCACCACGCACAGCCAGATCTCCATCACGGTCTACTTGATCGGTTTGCGTTCCGACAGTGAAAAGTTTGCCCAGGCGTTGAAATTGGCCTTGAAGGACAACCTCCCCAACATCTCGCATTTCCACAGCTTCCTCAAGACCTGCTACTCCGAGTACTTGTTGGCCAAGAACAACGTCACCACTGAAAAAATCACCCAGCCCCCTCCGGGCGGCCTCGGGTTGGAGTTCAAGTTCCCGGGCAACGCCAAGGAGTCCAAGGACAAGTCCAAAATGAAGCTCTGGTTCGATCTCTTCCGCATGGACGGCAGAAACTTGTCGCTCATCAAGACCCCGTTGTTCTACAAGTTGGTGAGAGTGGGCTTGCCAAACCGGCTCCGAGGCGAGATCTGGGAGTTGAGCTGTGGCTCGATGTACTTGCGCTTGACCAACCAGAATGAGTTCGAAAAGTTGTTGTCCCAAAACGTGCATAAGAAATCCGTGGCCATCGAAGAAATCGAAAAGGACTTGAACAGATCCTTGCCGGAATATTCGGCCTACCAGCTGCCCGTGGGCATTGAGAGACTCAGAAGAGTGCTCACGGCCTACTCGTGGAAGAACCCCGAAATTGGCTATTGCCAGGCCATGAATATCGTGGTGGCAGCCTTACTTATCTACATGTCCGAAGAGCAGGCCTTCTGGACTCTCAATTTGCTTTGTGACAGAATTGTCCCAGGATACTACTCCAAAACCATGTATGGAACCTTGCTAGACCAGAGAGTCTTCGAGTCCTTGGTCAAATCCACCATGCCCTTGCTCTGGGACCATGTCGAGAAAAATGACATTCAGTTGTCGGTCATTTCGTTGCCGTGGTTTTTGTCCTTGTATTTGACATCCATGCCATTGGTTTTTGCATTCCGAATCATCGACATCTTCTTCTTACAGGGCTCCAAGACCTTATTCCAGGTCGGTTTGGCCATTTTGAAATTGAATGGCGAAGAGTTATTGCAAACAAACGACGATGGCACCTTCATATCAATTATCAAGGATTACTTCAACACTCTCGACCAATCAGCACATCCAAACTCCCCCAACCCCAAGTTTAGGAATATAACCAAATTCCAAGAACTCTTGGTGACTGCCTTCAAGGAGTTTTCCGTTATCGACGACGACATGATCAACAAGCATAGAACCAAGTTCAGAGATTCGATTTTCCAAAACATCTCCACTTTTGTCAAGAGAACGGAAATTAGAAACTTGCCCAGAACAGCCAACCTTGACCAAGAAACCGTCAGCATTATCTACGATAGATTTTATGGGTTTGTGGAGTCACATAACGTCACCATGGGTGGTGGTGCCTCCTTCATGGATTTCAAGTCTTTCAAGGGCTTTATGAATGATATTTGCGACTGGATTGATAATAGAGACCACAATGGTGCCGGTGTCACCACCAATGATTTTTTGAGAAGATTATTCGACAACTGGGACCAAGAACGCACAGGCTACATTTCCTTGTCCGACTTGGTTGTGGGTCTCAACAAGTTGGTGGAAAAAGACTTGATGACTGCAATTTCGAACTTCTTTGACTTGTACGACAACAAGAAACAGGGAAGAATTAATAGAGAAGGAATCTTGCAGGTGTCTGAGGACTTATTGTGCATCACCTCTCCGTGGAAAGATGCCATTATTTTTGACACCTTAACGGATCAAGAGATTGCCAAGGCCGTTGCTGCTGAGCAGAAAAAGAACCCTGGATTCGACGGCGAAATACAACTCGATAGACTGCGGTTTGAGCAGAAGCAAATCGAGAGATATTTGTCTGGAGCCAGCACCTTCATTCAAAGGGCCTTTGAGTATGCGCAGCCTGTGGAAGATGAAGTGTTGATTGCCGACTTAGTCATGGACAATAAGATTGCCCACAATGCTGCATTGAATCCCAATACACCTGTCTATGTGAGTTTGCCCACCTTTAGAATGGTGGTGTTGGCAGACGAGACCTACGAGTTATTTTTCAGCAAGACCTTCAGAAAGTCCATTCACCTCAAGAAGCCAATTGACTCCAGCTTCAATTCCATCAGAAACCTTAGAGACATGTTTGACGGCTTGTTGGCCGATGGCAGAAAGGTGGCCCAAGTGGTCAGAAGCCGTGTGGACAGTGCAGCCAACAACGTGCTCCATCTGAACGACGACAATGCTTCCATGAAGTCAGGCAAGTCCAGAAGTCAAGAAGAAGAAGACTACCGCGACGATGATTTCGGAGTTATTTCCATCAATGAAGCCGACAAGGACTTGTTATTGGGAGCAGAAGCCCAGGTGTTGAACGACCCAGTGCATTCCAACGCAGCCAGTCAGGACGACTTGAGCAAATTGCATAAGGACAAGGAGATGTTTGAGAAGGATATCCAGAATAAGTCCAAGGGAGAGATCAAGAATCTTATCGAGTTCGACACTGCAGAGTGATATGATAGTCTAGGTTGATCCAAGTGACGATGGATTGATTGATATTGTGAGAATTTTAATCGTTTGAAGAGATAATCGTTGATACAGTGTGATTTATCTAGTTGATTGCTTCCAAAGTGATAATGGATTGATTGATATAGACACAATTTTATCATTTGAAAAAAGAGATAATCAGATGATACAGTGTGATTCATCTAGTCGATTGCTTCCAAAGTGATAATGGATCGATTGATATAGTCAGATTATTTAATCCTTGATCAATGATGATGGAGTCAATTGATAGAATCAGATTATATAATCGTTCAATTCTGTTGATGTTGAGAATAATCATTGATTCAAATGATTGGAATAGTTTGAATCATTTGATCCATTTCTTCTCTTTTGATATCAGGTCAACGTTTGTGAATTATCCAGTGAGATTTCTACTTAATATACAATAAATTATATTCGTAAATACAAACTATCTTCGTCTATACGAGATTGCTCTTAGTATTGGTTGATCTCGAAGTGAATGTGTATTAGTTGGATCTTCCGAACAACTTTCTCAACTTGCCAAACTTCTTCTTCTCCTTGAGTGGGGACTCTCTCAAAGACTTGGAATCGCGCAAACTGAAGCTGTTGTCCAAAGGAGAGTGGGAAGTATGATGGCCTCCCTCGTCGTCAGAGTCGTTGAATCTCGACGTGAATCCGTAGTGGCTGGATGGGTTATGGGTTTCTTCATCAGAATCTTCGAATCTCGATTTGAATTGGTCATGGCCATGTCCATTGCCGTTGAACATCGTGTTTCCTTGTCCGTTTGGTTGTGGGTGTTGATGATGAAGATGGAGATGATGATGATGATGTGGTTGTTGTTGTTGTTGTTGTTGTTGTTGTTGTTGTTGTTGTTGTTGTTGTTGTTGTTGTTGTTGTTGTTGTTGTTGTTGTTGTTGTTGTTGTTGTTGTTGTTGTTGTTCTTGTCCGAGTTGGCGGTGTTGAAGTCCTTGTTGTTTTTGAGGTTGTTGTGGTTGTGGCTGTTGAGGTTGCTGTGGTTGCTGTTGGGGTGGTCTCTGTTGTTTTTGTTGTTGTCTGTGGGGGTCGTTATGGTTGGGGCTCCTCATGGAAGTTCTATGGCCAGACAGTTGGGAATGGGGGACTGTGTTTGGATTTTCGGGCTCCTTGCTAAAGGAGGAAACTCTTTGGATGGGCTTGAACACCGACACAGGTCTGGAGTTGGCCTTGGCGTACAATTCGGCCGCCTTGAGTTTGGAGGGAGATTGGTAGTTCTCTTGCAATGTAGGATGAGGAGGGATGGGCGCAACCGGCGTGTTGTAGGTGGAGGCTCTCAATGCTCTACCGCTCATGCCTCCTTGAGGAGGAGGAGGCTGCTGGTTGGCGACTCTGGGGTCGGCAGCCACGGACTGTGGTCTCAACGATCTGGCAGCCATTCCAGTCTGCTGTCTCTGGGGCGAGTTGTTCTTGCGGAGCGACTGGGACATTCTCTTATTTCCGTTCTCGGGCAAGGGGACGAAGTTGTTGGTGGCCTTGAAGTCGTTCAATTGGTTGGACGAGATCTTCGAGTTCAACTTGGTGTTCTCGGCAGTGGTCAATGAAAGGTATGCTTCATGGGCTGCGTTCGAGTGGGCCTTGGACGAGGTGGTGGAGATGTTGGAGTAGGAGCTGGAGTTCTTCATGGCAGACTTGATGGGGCGCTTCAAGGTGGCGGAGGATCTGGACTCGACGGTGCTGACGGAGTGGATGGACGCGCCGGAGCTGCCGTTGGAGAGGACCTGAGGAGGGACCTGGAGGGTCTCCAAGGTCTCGTCATGGGTCTCCTCGATGATTTCTGGCACCACGTCGAAGGTGGGTCTCAACTGCTTGGCCAAGGCGTTGGCGTCGGCGCTGGTGTTGGCTTCGTCGTCGTCGTCGTCGGACACCGTGGCGGGGTGGTCGATCAAGCTCTCGCGCTTCAAGAGCTCGGTGGAGTTCAAGTTGCCGTAGTTGAGAATAACGCCAAGCTCGCTGGCGGAGCCAAGGGCAATTTCGCTGGTCGAGGCAAGGCCGTTGGCAATGTTGTCGTTGGAGTCCTTGGCATCGGTGTCGTAGTCAGAGGAGTCGCCGTAGTCCGAAGACGCGCGTTTGAGGTGCGCGTTCTTTGGCGCGGGCGTCTTCTTGGTGGGGGTCGCCTGGATCTCCTTCTTTTCCATCTCGTCCACCACGACGTGCGCACCGTCCACGACATGGGTGGAAAATGCCTCGTCGTCGGTGATGTCTTCAACTGAGGCCAAAAGCGGCTTGGCGATAAGGGCGCCGTGGACATCGAGACCGTCGGTGGATGCAAATGAGGAGTCGGCCGCGGCGGCAGCAGCAGCAGCAAGGTCCTCCGAGAGGGACGAGGCATCGAGGAACGCTTCCACCAGGTCGTCATGCTTGGACGACGCCACAAGGGTCTCCTGGGTGCCTGGGGCGGGGACCTCGGAAATCTGGATCTTGACGTGGGGGGTCTTGGTGGCGTCATCGTTTGCAACACCTTTTGCAACACCTTTTGCAGCGTGGTTTGCAGCGTGGTTTGCAGCATCCTGCTCCATTTGCAACAAGGTGCGCTCGTTTTCCAAGCGCGCCTGCTTCAAGCGCTCGAACTCCTGCTTCTTGAGGGCCAAGTTGCGGGCCATCTCCTTCTCCTTGGCGATCTCCTTCTCGAGCGCCCGCAAGCGGAGCTCGTTCTCGTGGGCCAGGTCGATCTGGGCCAACGAGTCCTCGAGCTCGACGTTCTCGGCCATGGCGTTCATCGCCGCCGGAGGCGACTGGACCAAGGATGACAAGCGCGAGCCGGGCCTGTTGTGGGCGGAGTTCAACGAGCTGGTGCGACCCGGCTTCTTGGGAGGGCCCCTCAAGGAGCCAGTCCTGGGGATGTTGGAGCCGGTGCGCATGGAGTTGGAACGCGACACCTCCTTGGCAAACTTCTCGGCGGGCACCTCGACGATCTTGATGCCGTTGGGCGTGGGGATGTACTTCTTGACCATCTTGGGCGGCGCGGCTTTGGCGGCCGGCTGGTGGGTCAAGCGCAAGTCCCGCATGTCGTTCTGGTTGCTCAAGAAATGGCTGTGGGCCTCGTCGGTGATCTCGTCCAAGTACGAGTCGTTCATGGTGTCGTCGATGTCGTACACGATCTTGTGGGGTTTGGCGGCGGCGGCGGCGGCGGCGGGCGGCTGGCGCGAGGACGCCGACGAGAGCGAGTTCAGGTTGGAGAAGCCGCCAAACTGGCGGTGGCCACTGGCACGCAACGACGGAGACCGCTTCAACAACGAGCCGGTGCGGCCGGGGGCAGCGCCGCCGGCGGGCGCCATGGGCTGGATGTTGTATTGCATGGAGCTGGAGCGGCGGATGGTGGAGGCAGACGTCGGGGCCGCCTTGGGGTTTCCCTGCTTCATGGCCTCGCCGATGGTGAGGGCGGCGGCCAAAGCGTTGCTGTTGGGCAGGCTGTTGGCGGGGGCCGGGTGGTTGACGCCGGTGTAGGCCGTGCTGAGCCTGCTTCTGCGCTTGTTGAACATGGAGGGCGACGGAGCAGTGAAGAAGAGAGTGAGGTGAAAAGTGAAAGAGTAGCAATGGAGGCGCGGAGTGGTAGGGAGGAGAAAAGGCTGCGAGTTAGGGAGAGCGCGGTAAAAGAGAAAAGAGAAAAGAGACAAGGAAGGGAGAATGAATGGGGAAGAAAGGGAGAAAGAAAGGGCCAGAAAGGAGGCAATTGGGGCATTGAAAAGTGATACCGAGATGTATGGAGAGCTACAGGGTGGGACAGTGTGATATCGCTGCATTCTGCAACAGAGAGAATGCCAATATGGCAAGTACACAGGTGTCTGTTCTTGCTTGTTTGTGAAGGGGCATGTGCGTTCCATGGCAAATTTCACTAGCGAGAACGCGGTGCACAGAATGTAGCGAGAAGTGGGCATGACGTGACTGGAATGATGGAACAATAAGCAATAAAGCGAGTAGACAGATGGTACAAATGGTACAGATGGTACAGATGGTACGGAGTCATAAATCTATGTGTGAAGGCAGACATATGCAAATGGGTCTGCATGGATTTGGTGGGATTTGTTGACCATAGTGGACCATGCTCTCAATTGATACAGTCTGTACTGTGACACGTTGTTGTTCTAGAGGCGTCCTCGAATGGGGCTGACAGGACGCGGCGGTGGCACGGCATGAGCAAAACTCCAGATTCCTGGTCTGACTTCCAGTGCGGTGGTGTAAGGTGCTAAAGTATTTGGTGGTGCTGGTGGTGCTGGAATGTCGCTATAGCTTCACATTGAGGCGGTCGCCAGTGCCTTGACTACAGTGGTGGTGGTACTTTCTCGATACATGTAAGGGGCGAATTCCATCGCTGTGGGCTATTTTTGGCTGTGCTAGCGAGAGATATGAGACACTACAAAAAATGCGTACACTGACGAGAAATAGAGGAACTGGTGAGAATTGCAGTCATCAGTAGGAAACGGATAAACACAGAAAAGCCGCTGCCTTGACGGACTTGAGAGAATTGAGGCCTAAAGTCTAGACGGTCTGTGTTTATGGTCTGTGTTTATGGTCTGAATATTATGGTCGCAATCTTGACTCCTGACGATGCTGGTCTGTTTTGTTGTGTTGTTGATTCAATGCTGGCATTTCTGCATTTCTTCACTTTTGCCCCGGTTACTTCGCACCTATGGTGCTATTTCTGTTCTCGAAACGTCGTACGGAAGATTCGGATTGAGTCCCGGTTACGGACCATGTCGTGGTGTCCACCATGACGTGTGGCGGAGTAGACACCTACAGTACAATTTAGTGAGAACAGGTGGAGGAAGTGAAATTGCTGGCATTTGAAATTAGCGAGACGAGTCGATGAGATCGAGTGGACCAGATCGACGGAGTCAGAAGGTGTCTGACAATAACAATGTGCCTGAAAATAGAGACGAACAAAGGGATGGGAGTGCCTGAGCTAAATGTTGTGACAGACCCAATTATGTGATTGTTAGCCAATTGAATCTGTACTCTGTTACAGTCAATTGAATCTGTATTATGACATTTCTACCCTATTTGTTGTATTATGACATTTCTACCCTATTTGTTGTATTCTGACATTACTATCCTAATTGTTGTATTCTGATATTACTACTCTATTTGTTGTCTATTTAATCTTGTGGTTGGTTCTTTTTTAATTCCGTCAATTAATTACTCTTTGGTCATTATTTCTGTCCCTTCTTCCATATCATGAATTCGGTAATTATGTCCTTTCTCATTCTACTTCATCGTCATATAATTTGTGTATTAACGTGCTGGCGCATCTCTGCATGGTATCCCTGTGTTTAGACATCCTTATTGTGTCATCTAGTCAATTTTTCCTGTTTAGTCTGATCTATTTCTCCAGATTTTATGTGGACTAATTTGATCTATCGAAGATTGCTCTGCTGAAAACTTTCACATTTAATTCACTTGATATTTATCTAGAGCTGCATTATTCCATTCTCGTAATACACCTATGTAGATGTTAGTGTAGAGTCGACTGCCAGTATTTAAGCTCCAATTTTCAGGTCTGACTCTCCTAATAATGTAGAGATTCACTTATAGGAGCCTCTACATAGAGGAGAGAATGTAGAGGTTCACTCTAATCTACTCCATTTAGTTTCCATCGTAATATCGATTCTCTGACTATTCGGCTACCTGGAATGTAGCGAAGTCGTCAACTTTTTATACTACAATCATTCTTTCTCTCAATTTATCTTTGTATTCCAATATTCCCATAGCTATCATGCTGTGCTTCGTTAATTCCTCTCAAATGAGCATGTATATCGCTAGATTGCCGACAGAAATCATTTTAATGTTGGCATTTTGCGCTCTCTGTTCAAATACCACTCCTCTGAGATCCCCGAGTTCTTGATACCTTCACATCCAGATTCAATTTTTATAAGGTAAGTCGTTTGCCACAAAATTACCTTTTCAATTCACATCATGGCCTGGTCAATTCACAAGAATTACCGTTCAATTCACAAGAATCACCAGTTCAATTCACATCATGGCCTGGTCAATTCACAAGAATTATCGTTCAATTCACAAGAATTACCAGTTCAATTCCTTCATGGCCTGGTCAATTCACTTCATGGCCTGGTCAATTCACTTCATGGCCTGGTCAATTCCTTCATTAATTTCCACATTTCAAGAAAATTCACCATCCATTCAAGTTATTCCCTTCAACTGTCTCCACATCACAAATCATGACTGACAATATCCTCAAGACGTGTCCTAGATCTCTCTCTCTCTCTCTGACTTTATATACATGCGTTTGGACTTCTATCTCCGCCTAGCCAATTGGTTAAGTCCCACCAAGTTGGCCAACCAGGTACCTGTCCTTTGACCGTTTGCCACCACTGCCCTCAAAACTGGTGCCACTGACAAGAGGAAGCCACTCCATAAGAAGCCTTGTAGCAAAGGCATGACGATCTGGTCTTTGAAAATGGCAAACACGACGATCGAAGGGGTGATGGGATTGAGTGGTTGCAACGAGTCTCGTTCGGCTATCTCCTGTTTGTCTAAGTCTTGATTGACTAGCTTGAGCTCTTCATCGGTAAGAGCAGTGACATCGGGGTCTTTTTTGCCTGCATACGAGTTCAACTGTTTCCAGAAGGTCTGTTCGAACCTTAAGTCTGGGATTTTGAAGTCCATGGCCAGGAACAACAGGTGAAGTAGGAGTAAGTGAAGAGGGAAGTATTGTTGGTTATGTGGGATGATATTGCAGGTTGCAGAGTGCAGGTACATTGCAAACTACAAGTAATACATTGCAGACTACAGGTTGATTGCGAAGATGTCAAACATAGAGGCAAACTGAGTACTTGAGATACAAGAGACAGGCAGTACGATGTCACTTTTGCATGTTGCAAAGAAGCAATAAATGACAATATAGCGTCACAATAACTGCAGAATATACTTTGCATACTCTTCTTGCAGTATCTACCCCTTCTCTTTCTAGACTCCATATGGCACTCCACATCAAACCCTTTTTGCAGGTTGCGTCTACAGTTTATCTATCCAAAAATCTATCTCAAAAACTTGTTCACTTATTCTCTTCATCAACATGGACTTAGACAAGGGCGACGGCCCGGCAGTCACCATCAGAGAAACCGATAGAGACCACGTCAACTTCATCTTGAAGGATGTGGACTTGTCTGTGGCAAATTCCATCAGAAGAACCATGCTTGCCGAGGTTCCTACCTTGGCCATAGACTTGGTGGAAATCGAGGTCAACACGTCCGTGTTGGCAGATGAGTTCCTTTCACATCGTTTGGGTCTAATTCCCTTGGTCAGTGAAGGCATCGAAGGCTTGTCCTACTCCAGAGACTGCACGTGTGACAACTACTGTCCCAAATGTTCAGTCAAGCTCGAATTAACCGCCAAGTGTGACACCGACTCCACCATGAACGTGTACTCGTCGGACTTGGCCAAGTTCCACAATGGGTCCCGTCTCGGGGACCCCGTCATCAGAGACGCCAACCGCAGGGGTCCGTTGATCTGCAAGCTCAGAAAGCACCAGGAGCTCCGTCTCACGTGTATCGCCAAGAAGGGTATTGCTAAGGAGCACGCCAAATGGTCGCCCTGCGCCGCCGTCGGCTTCGAGTACGACCCCTGGAACAAGTTGAACCACACCGACTACTGGTACGAAATAGACGCCAAGGAAGAATGGCCCAAGTCCTCCAACTGCGAGTGGGAAGAGATGCCCGACCCCGAGGCTCCGTTCGACTACAAGGCCCGTCCCTCCAACTACTACTTTGACCTTGAGAGCGTGGGCTCCTTGCCTCCCAACGAGGTGGTGATCAGAGGAATCGAGACCTTGCAATTGAAATTGGCCGGAGTCTCGGTGGAGTTGAACAAGCATAATGTGGAGGCCAGTAACGCCAACGCAGGTGGTTTCACCACATATGGAAGAACCGACTATGGAGGCGACTCGCCCAACGGAGGCGGCACTCCATACGGAGAGGAGGGTTTCGGCGGAGGTGCCAATTGGAATTGAAAAATAAAGCCAGACAATAGATGGTCTATAAAAAGTGAACTTTAGGGCATGGCGAACCCAGTGTACGTCTGCGACGACTCGAAAGACAGCTGTATAATTATCTTCGCTAAATAGTAAGTACATGTAACATAAATTAGAAGGAAGTAGATGAACAAGATTGAATAAAATGATAGAAGTAAAATTAGAAAGTTGAATAAATTAGTAGGAAGTAGATGATGAAGATTGATAAAATGATAGAAGTAATTTAAATTGAAAGTTGAATAAATTAGAAGGAGGTGGATGAACAAGATTGATAAAATTGACGGAAGTACAGTAATTCAGTAAAGTAAATGGATGTAGGACTGAAATTTATGACATAAAGTAAATTGAAGTAGCATAAGCCAGTTAAGATGAATAAATTAGATGGAAGTAGAACTGAAATATATATGTTAACATAAATGGAAGTAGCATAAGTCAGTTAAGATGAATAAATTAGTTCCAAGAAGAACATTGAGTCAAGCTTGAATTGTAAAATCTAAGGGCAAATATATTGGTTGCAGTATTAATCCTATCTACATAAATTAGTTCTATTTGAGAGCATGAATTGATTATCTTTTATTACCTGATTAATTTATTAAAAACGATTCTATTTAATAATAAAGCTTTGTTCTTCATGTTCTTCTTCTTCTTCTTTTCTTAAATTACATCCATTCGGGTCCTGTTTCTAATTCTTCTTGTTCCATTGGACCACCTCATCGAACCTCACAAGCTTGCCTCCAAAAATGTCCAAACTGCTTCCATAGGTCAAATCCACCTTGCCTTTGCTGAGCTGGTTGACTTTATCTAAGTCTTCCACCAGTTTGGCACCTCCAGCATACACGATCTTGCCTTCAAAGCCTGGAGGACACCATTGGCCCAATTTTTCAACCAACTCTTCATCGATTCCATTGCACAATCCTTCGACATCGGCAGCATGGATCAAGAACTCGTCACAAAACTCGCTTACCTGAAGCAAAAAGTCCTTTGACAACGTGCTTTGGGTCAAGGTCTGCCACTTGTTCATGGCTACAACCCATTGTGAGGTTCCTTCCTGGACCACAGTACGGCAACTCAAGTCCACAATGAGTCGATTCTTGCCCACTAACTCGGACACCGCCTTCAACTTGTCCCAATCAAGCTCTTTGTGGCCATTGACCTCGCTAAAGAGCCAGCTGGTCAAGATTACATGGGATGCCTTGTATTCGTCCAACCAAGTAAGTGCATTATCCAAGGTGATTCCACCACCTACCTGGAGATTTTTGGGCCAGGTTTGACAGGCAAGCTTTGCAGCCTCGTCATTGGCCGGATTTGAGCCGAGTTTGATCACATGGCACCTCTGGACGTGGTTGTCTTTGTAGAGTTGAGCATAGAAAGAAGACGGTTTGGTACTCACAAAGTTCTCTGTAGTGGAAGAATCCTGGACAAGATCATCGGAGATTAATGTTCCTCCCACTATCTGCTTGACTTGGCCAGAATGGATGTCTATACAACCACGAAACTTGGTCATTATTGGTGAAGATAAACGGACTGATTTGTAGGTGATAAGATATAGTGAAAAGTTTCGCGAATGTGAAATATGGGGAAGATTAATGAATTAATGGGGAAGATGAATGGATTAATGGGAAAGAATGAATGGGAAAGCATTTGTCTAGTGGATATTCATTAGAGTTGAGACAGTGGTTATTTTGTCTTGACTTTTGACTCAGGCTACGTGCTGTTTAGTGGTAATATTGACATTGTTAGTGTATTAGAAATGTAAGAGGAATAGTTTTACCAGAAGGAAGAGAATGTGAACAATATTCCTGGGAAATTAAATGGTCTGTTGCTTATTTCAAGGATCCTTACCTTTTTAGAAATAAATTTCACTGGTTTCTCTATTATTTCGAGTCTAATTTCCCATTGCTAATAACGATGTATCTATCATAGAAATTGATAACATAATTCAATATCACGCTGGTTGAACCTCCTGTGTCCATTGGTGCACCTTTATTACACTCCTATCCGATTTGAATGTAGTTCGGGTATTTTTCCGGCCTATACGGTCCATTAAATATACAAATAAATTCGTAAAAGTCCAATCAATATACAAATAAATTTGTAAAAATCCCAATTCAACAGCTAAAGGCACCAAACAAAAGACAAAGTATTGCTTACTTCCATTACATTCCACTACTTTACTAACCTGTGTTATATCTTTCCTCTTCACATACATTTACGCCCTCTTGTCCTGATGACTACGCACTCTCAAATTCACAAATAAATTCGAGATGAGATGACTATCAACATGAGTGACGATGAGTACTTGAAGGCAATGGAGATCCAAAGACGGAACTTTGAGGCCCAATTCGGATCCCTTGAGACTCTAGGATACGAGGACAAGTCCAAATCCGTCACCAAGTCCGATGACAGCGAAGATATCAACGATAGTGAAGGCGATGACGTGATACAAGGAAATGGATCAAACGGGTCATCTTCTGATTCTGACACGGAAAATGGTTCAGACATTGAAGATTCCGACTTTGATGGCTTTGATGAAGCACCTGAACCACAAGCAAAGCCCAAGGTGGTGACGCTTAACCTGAATTTTGAAGCTCCTAGACTAGCAGTTTCCAAAAAAGAGCAGAGATTAGCCAGACAGGGCAGAGCCCCTACATTGGTGGAAATGGAGAAGAAAGAGCAGGAGTTGTCCAAGGTGACTGCCAAGCAACGTGCCCAAGCGGCCAAAGAGGACGATGATAACTTGGAAAACGATGTCAAGTTGCAAAGATTGCTCAAAGAATCACACATCTTGGCCAATCAGCTCGAGTATTCTGGAGCTGACGTGACGCTCCAAACCTTGGACTACGAGGACCCCACTGGAAAGGCCAGAAGAAGGGCATTGGACTCTCGTATCAGGTCTATTGCTGCTTTGAATTCGGCTACTGGAGGAATGCCTAAAAAGTTGGAGTCCATGCCAATGGGTATGAGAAAGGGAATGATTAAATCCAGGCAGGAAAAGGTGCAGAAATACGAAGAGGACGCCAAGAATGCTGGAATCGTGTTGTCCAAGGTCAAAAAGGGCGAGTTGAGAGACTTGAAGAGTGGAAAGGGCTCCACCTTAACCAGTGACAGAATCGGAACTGGTGTCAAGGTCGTCAAACGTGTTAGAGATAGAGGTTTGAAGATCAATGCTGTGGGAAGATCCACCAGAAACGGTTTGGTTATTGCCCAAACTGACATAGATAGAATCAACGGTTCACTGAGAGGAGCCGGTGGAAGAGGTGGAAGAGGTGGAAGAGGTGGAAGAGGTGGAAGAGGTGGAAGAAGATAATGATTTAATAGATGAAATGCGTGTAATGCTATATTGTGTATATCTGTATCCAGTAGTAGTATCTAGTTCATCTAGGTATTAATTAGAAACCGGTGATCTGGAGATCATTGTGCTCTTGATTGCTGGATATCTGTAATCCGTGTTCATTTGCTAAATGGAGCAAACAAATGAAACAGAAACTGGTGGACAATTCTTTTCTCTGTTCTGTTTTGTACATTCCTGCAATCGAATTAACCACCTCGCCGAAAGTTTTCGTCTGGACTGGTTCTTCTTGATCCCCCTTTACTTCCTTGTCTTCTTCAACAATATTGTCAGGAGTTTCTTCTTCTTTCTTGATGGCTTTCCATAAATTATCCTTCAACAACTTCACATCGACTCTCTTAGCAACTCTGGAAAATGTGATATTGTCGGGTCTCTTCTTTCCTAAAACCTGAGACTCTGATATGACATTATTCTTATCATCTCCGCCGCCGTTGCTGTCTGTTTGTAAGGCGTCATTGAAATCAATTCCCTGGTAATCGTCATCACCACCGAAATCGTTATTGAAATCTTCATATTCTGCTTGATGGAACGAAGCGGCCAATCTTTCCTGTTCCTCTTCTTCATGCTTCTGATACTTATCTGCAAAGAAATTCTCATCAGTAAGAGCAGCCTCTTCCTTCAAGGTTGCCTCTTTGCTAGGGAAGTATAAAATATGAACATGTGGTTTTGTGAATAAATTGGTCAATCTAGAAGAATTGTATTTGATATCATCTGGTAAGGTATTTTCCTGTCTTGCATTTTCGTTTTTCTTTAACAATATTGAATTGGCTATCTTAGGAGGCTCGAAAATTATGTCTTCGTTGTCTTCTTCATCGAAAAAATCTATTATGACCTGTTGGTTCTTCTTTTTCTTTGGCTCTGCCGGACCCGGAGTTTCTTCCTTGGATTGGTGTGGAACGTTAACTTCAATGTTTTTCGACTTCTTGAATGCAGAAACTTTCCAGTGTTCTGGACCCCTCCAGTTTGCGTTCAACTTTTCATCAAAGTATGCCATAAGATCGCGATCCATGACTTCCGTTTTGGTGGTAGTCTGAATATATTGATCTGTGGTATTGAAAAGTTTTTGAACCACACTCTGGTGAAGATGGTTGATTGGGTCATTAGTTTCGTTATCGTCGTTATTTTCATTGTCGTTATCATTGAAGTCATTAAAATCGTTCCCGAACTCACCACCTGCATTGTCATCGCCCTGGTCCTCGTTGTCGCTTCCACCATAATCATCAAAGCCATAATCATGGGCGATGTTTGGCTCGTTTCTGTTGTCCTCTCCTTCCTGTGCTATTTTATTGTTGAAGTTGTCGAGGATGCTCTTGGCATTGGAGACATTTTCAATGGCGGAGTTAAATTCGTTTAGCGAGGGGCAAATGGTCAATGAGTCGAGATCGTTGTCCCTGAAGATCATGCTTTCGAGGCGTGAGAAGTTGACTGCACTGTCGTCAAGAAGATCGTGCTCTTCTTCAATTGCTAGGGAAACTTCTGCGTTGTTCGAATCGCCGGTGTCTGTATCTGGAGACTCCTTAATTGGCTTGGTAGTGGCATCGAAGATCACTCGCCCAGACTCATCGATGTTGAGAGTGTTCAATAAGAGACTCTTTGCTCCTCCCTCGTCGAACTCAGCAAGGGCTTTCTTGAACAAGGGGTCAATGGCTAATTCCTGGTCCAATTTCTTGATCTGGATGGTGGCAAACTCCACCAAAGTAGACTCCACCACCCGGTTGTGCTTTCTCTTGCGCTTCTTCTCGTCCTCGGCGTCCTCCTCGTCGCTGTTTTCGGCCTCGTTCTCCACCTCTGCACTCTCGACTGCCTCGGAGTCCTGTTTCTTCGCAAGTCCACTGAGCAACTTGCCTGTTTCTGTCGCTGCTGACTCCACTCTGCTCAGGTAGATCTTCACACAGCCGTCAAGCGTGGCCGACGCCCGCTGGAAATTGATGTTTTCACCATCCTTGATCACGTTCATGTCGTGGAAGTAGTCGATCAACGCAAACTGCCACGAGTTCTTGGACGTGATCTTGTTGTCTGTGGAGAGTTTGATCCACTCCTCGAAGTTGGACAAGATCGTGTGCTTGTTTTCGTTGAAGTGGATGGCGTTTTCGTCATTGAACGAGTCGTCAAAGTCACCTGAATCGCCCAATCCCCTGCTGGTGTGTCTTCCAGAGGAGATGACACGGTTGGAAAGAACGCGATTTCCTGAGGCTGGATTGGCCGGAAGTCGCTTGGAAAGAACACGGTTTGATACCAAACGACGGTCGCTACCCAGCGAAGCGCGTCCATTGTCATGGAGTCGCTTTTTGGGCAAGACTTGCGAGTTCATGGTTGTGGAGATGTTTGTTGTTGTTGATGTTTGAAGTAGTGTGTGTCACGTGCGCGCGTGCGCGTGATCTGGTCACGTGATCATTCAAAATATTGATTTATCACGTGATCAATGTCGCGCGACATCGGGTCGCCCCCCTCCACCGCCCCCTCAAACGTGCCCTTCGACTCTAAGAAACCCCCTTCTAATTGGTCCATTCACATACCAAAGGTGTCCTTTCCCACTCTGCCGACTTTTCCCGCTTTTCCCCCGTTTTTCGCCGCCCTTTTCGCCCCGTTCCAGAACCTTCCACAATGTCGCGTTTTTCTGCCATATCTCAAATCCAACTTTATGACTCTCTCTTTTAACACCAACTTCTTCTTCTTACCATGGTAGGTCCCAAGATGTTGGTTTCAGCATCAACTGCCATGCAGGTCGGCTTGCGCCGGCCTCTAGGCATCAGATCCATCCATTTGCTTTCCAAAATACGGGCTCCTGCTGCCCAAAGCGTCAAGTTCTTGACACCACAGGCAACAATCAGATCGGTGTCTAGCGCCACCATTTCCATGCTCCAGTCGCAAGAACAAGTCGCCAACAACGAGCTCGCCAACCCCAGCATCCAGGCCGAGTTTTACCGGACGTTGCTTGCCAACAACTACCCCCATATCGTGGTCCAGCGGTACGAAACCGCTGGCATTGCAAAGTCGCCAGATTGCACCAACTTGTACGTGGAGGCGCTCACCAAGTTGGGCAAAAAGGGCAAGGCCGAACAAGTGGCCAACGCAGCGGCGTCGGCCGTCGGTGCCGCCGCCGCCGGACAGGTCAACACCGGCTTCCCACAGGGCTTCGGCACCAGGTACGAGCCGGTGCACGTCATCGTTTCGGAGTCGGTGTGGACCATGCTCTCCAAGTGGTTGAAGTGGTTGATTCCCTTGGTGATGGTGACCTACGGAGCCACCAACGCCTTCAACTACTTGGCCGAAAACGGAACCATCTTCAAGAACACCGAGGTCAGCGACAAGTCCGTGGACGTGTCCAACTCCACCGTCAGATTCTCCGACGTGCAAGGCTGTGACGAGGCGCGAGCCGAATTGGAGGAAATCGTCGACTTTTTGAAGGACCCCTCCAAGTTCACCGGTTTGGGTGGCAAATTGCCCAAGGGCGTCTTGTTGACCGGTCCTCCCGGTACCGGTAAGACTTTGTTGGCCAGGGCCACTGCCGGCGAGGCGGGCGTTCCCTTCTTCTTCATGTCCGGCTCGGAATTCGACGAGTTGTATGTTGGAGTGGGTGCAAAAAGAATCAGAGAATTATTCACCCAGGCCAGAGAAAAGTCCCCTGCCATTATCTTTATTGACGAGTTGGATGCTATTGGAGGAAAGAGAAACCCCAAGGACCAGGCTTATGCTAAGCAAACTCTCAATCAGTTGTTGGTTGAACTCGACGGCTTTTCGCAAACTCAAGGCATTATCATCATTGGAGCCACTAATTTCCCTGAGTCTTTGGACAAGGCGTTGACACGTCCTGGCCGTTTCGATAAGGAAGTCATTGTCGAGCTCCCCGATGTGAGAGGCCGTGTTGATATCTTGAAGCACCACATGCAAAATGTTGAAACTGCTGAAGATGTCGATCCTTCCATTATTGCCAGAGGCACTCCTGGGTTGAGCGGTGCTGAATTGATGAACTTGGTCAACCAAGCCGCAGTCCACGCCTCTCAATTATCTGCTCCTGCTGTCGACATGAACCATTTCGAATGGGCCAAGGATAAGATCTTGATGGGAGCTGCCAAGAAGAAGATGGTGATCACTGAAGAGTCCCGTATCAATACTGCCTACCACGAGGCAGGACATGCCATTATGGCTATGTACAGTGCAGGAGCCACCCCATTGTACAAGGCCACCATTTTGCCCCGTGGACGTGCCTTGGGTATCACCTTCCAATTGCCAGAAATGGACAAGGTGGACATGAGTCGTAAAGAGTGTTTTGCCCGCTTGGACGTTTGCATGGGAGGAAAGATTGCCGAGGAAATGATCAACGGTGTTGAGAATGTGACCAGTGGATGTTCCAGCGACTTGGCCAATGCCACTGGCGTGGCCAGAGCCATGGTTACTTCCTACGGTATGAGTGAAAAGATCGGACCCGTGAAATTGAGCGACAACTGGGAGTCTTGGTCTCCAGAAATACGAAACATGGCCGACAACGAGGTGAGGGACTATCTTATTTCGAGTGAGGAGAGAACCCGTAAGCTCTTGAAAGAAAAGAAGGTGGAGTTGAAGAGGTTGGCCGAAGGTCTTTTGGAGTACGAGACCTTGACACGCGAGGAGATGGAGAAGATTGTTCGGGCTGAGAAGATCCTGAAGGCCAAGAGCATCAGCAACACGGTTATCAAGAGCAAACCAAAGGAAAAGAAAGACTTGATCGATTCCATTCCAGTTGAGGTTTAGTAATGATAATATAGAAGTGGTAACCCATCAGGAGTATGTATTTAGTAATGTCTCAATGTCAAAATAGAGAAATGTAGGGAAGTGTGAAGAGGAGGAGAGTAGAATTAGAAAAGCGGATGAAAAGTAGAGGGTTATTTTGATAAAGTACAATTGGATGAAAAGTAGAGGGTTATTTTGTTACAGTTCAATTGGATGAAAGGTAGAGGGTTGTTTTGGTTAAGTACACTTGGATGAAAAGTAGAGGGATATTTTGGTAAAGTACAATTGGATGAAAAGGAGAGGAATATCTTGTTAAAGTACAATTGGATAAATTTAATAGACTATTTTTGGAGAAAGGTTCAGACTTACGGTAGAAATATATGCTGAATGCTAATACTGAAAAATCTGTTCACCTCCATAGTGAAGGCAAAAATTGTCTTCTCAAGAATATGCACCCTATTCTATTCAGATTAAATTCAATTTTTCAATGCATCTTGTCATACAATCAGAAGATTGCACCAGATGCACATGCTAGAGTCTTATTCTTGGAGTCCGAGTTGAATGTGGATGAAAGTAGCTAGTAAATTTGCACTGCACTAGTTAGTGCTAAACGAGTACTTTGCTGAGCTATTACTTTCTTCATTAGATACCATTTCCTCGGCAATATCATTTTTTTCATAGCTGCAATTGAATCTAGAAGTGTAACCGCAGAAACAGAATAAGAAGCGAAAGTTTTCAGACGGCAAATGAATAAAGGACGCAAATCATATTTTTAGAATCATTGCGCTTCACTGTCAATGGTCAAACCAAGGAACTCGTTTGCAAATAAGATGAACGTACTTGGATAATGAACCAATGAAGTGTGGTAAATCGCTGGAAATTTTGTAAATGTGGTGAAATATGCACTGAATAGATACTCAGTGGTTGCAATTATCCATACTACATACTACTTTATAGTGGTTGAATATTTTACACAATGCTCTGCCTAGTATTGCACTTCTTGTAAACATTAACGTAATTAGAGTCAAAATTGACGAAACAACAATGCAAGTTGTGGGGCTAGTATGGTAGTACCAACAGAGCTAGTATGGTATTACCAACTAACAAGCCTGAAAATAGCAGCACCATTCAGCACCATTTACTTAACTGCACATATTGAGACATAGTAACTTCCTCAATACCACCAACTCTACCTAACGGAACCGTTAAATCCATTTCATCTATTTCATCTATTTCATCTATTTCATCTATTTCATCTATTTCATCTATTTCATCTATTTCATCTACTTCATCAATTTCATCAGTTACATACTTCACGTCTTCATCCTACCTACAATCATAGTAACGCATCGTGTGAGTATACCTTGCCTTAGTTCTTTAGTCGATCCACTCACCAGTGACTCTAGTTAGTAATTACAGGCGCATCGTCCCGATTGGGCACATGCAGGTACTGGCCCGAATGCAAATAATCTATGTGGCAATCCCCGCCCAGCCATGGCCCGCTGCAGATTTCCTCTTTCCCCGCCATGTCCGGCCGCCGCATGCGTGTGCAGCGCAGTGACACTTAACGGCTGCAAGACCAAGGTCCAAGCCCCCCAGGACCACCCTAACCCCGGTTTCTGCGTCCTCATCGCGCCTTGCCTCATATTGCCCACGTTGTCTCCTCCTCGGAGTTGTCTGTCTAAGGCGCTGGTGCGGCTGCTGCAACAGTGCCGCGGTGACGGGTTTTCGAGCAGCCGAGTCACCTGCAGAGGCCGGGTGATCATGTGACCGGCACGTCCTGGTTAGGCCGAGGCACTAATATTGCGAGTCTCGGGTCTCCACATGCCCAGAAAACGCCGTTTTCAGGGTCCAGACCGGGGCCGGGGCTGGACCAGTCACACAATGCCCCGGTCCTTTGAAAACAGGGCCAAAACGTCCAGATTCCAGCGTCACATGGCCCTCCGGGGTCGTGCGCCTACCGCCCCACGTGGTGATAACATCGCCGCACTGGCCCCATATGCAGGCCTCCAAGGGAGCACCACTAGGCTCGATTCAGTTGTAGCCCGAGCTCTGTCTCTGTACAATAAACGACCATTTGGGCATAGAATCACGCCGAAATATCAAGCGAAAATTGTGCATTTTCTCTTCTGTCTTTGTTGTGAATCTTGACATCTCCGGGTAGCACAGTCTGTTGTTACACGCCAAAGTCTGCGACCTAAACAGAAGGTCAAGTGGTAAGAAGAACAACGTGAACAGTTGAGTGAAAAGAGAGAAAGAGAAAAGGAAAGAAAGAGAAACTGGAAGTGAAAGTGAAAAGTGAAAGAAAGTGAAAGAAAGTGAAGAGAAAGTGAAGAGAAAGGTCAAAGAAAGTGATCAGAGAAAGAGACAAAGAAAGAGACTACGTAAAGAAACAACCACGAGAAAGTAGTCAAGTTTAGCTACTACGACAGATTGAGACAGTTATTGAAGAAGTTCAAGCTCTGACGTTAAAATCGTGCATTATTAAGCTTCTAACTGATTAATTCTGACATATCTGACTCCATACTTCATACTCTAAACAGCCTGTCTGAACGTGAAGAACTCAAACCATATCACACATCCATTGGATCCTACATATCGTTTATCCACTACTTCATATCGTTCATCCATTACTTCCACTACTTCATATCCATCCAATGTCGTGGAACAACTTCTCTCCTAGCACTCCAGCAGGTGCCACTCCCGGCAAATCTCCATACTTTTCCGACTTGGACCACCAGCTCCAACAGCACCACCACCAAACCGACCCGGCCCCCTCCGAACTGCACCAATTGAACCAATCAGGAACGCCTCTGGCCCCATCCACCGCCCTTCAACCGTCAGACACTCCGTCCAATTATCCCGACTCCGACCACATGTTCCTCCAGCTCGACCACCATTCCATTTACGACGAGTCTGGGCCCCGTTCGGCGTCACATACGCCCGGGGCTGTCGACCCGGCCACCTACACCCACCACCATCACCATCACCACCATCACCACCATCTCAACACCTCTGCTACTGGGACGCCGAGCTCCCACGGCGACCCCCACGGCCGCAGCACCAGCGGGACCCCTGGTGCCCCCACGCCCGGCCATGGGCCCAGCCCTTCCAGCAGTTCCAACGGTCCTAATGGCCAAAATGGTCAAAATGGTCAAAATGGCCCAAATGGAACGAATTCCAACGGTAACAGCTCCTACTACGAATTCAGCTTGGACAACATGAACTTCATCATCCCCGAAGACCTCGAGTTCGACCCAGACCCTTCCCAGCCCCAATCGGCCTATCCTCCTCTGTCGCTTCCTCCACAACAGACCCCCAGTCTTTTGGCAGCTAACAAGGCCCGTCATCAGGACCACGCTGCCCCGACGACCAAGTTTGCCCTGCCCATTTTGCCCAGTCAAAACCAGAAGTCCTACAACAACCAGCACTTTTATCACAAGCACTCGAAAACAGGGTCTGGAGACGGCTCTTTTTCGCAATATGGGTCCTCTTCGGGCCCCACGTCCGGTTCGACTGCTCCCCATCTGCACGTGCGGCCAGAAGCGGTGTTCACACCGCTTGTGTCGCCAGCAGTAACTCCTCTAGAGTCCAATAAACCGGGGTACCAGCCTCCGGTATATGCCTCTTTTGAGCCTTTGACATCGCCGGCATTGAATGCCCAGCCGTCCCAGAACGGAGACCGTCGTAGGACGCTGTCACTGGCCTTTGGAGCCAACGCAGAAGACCATCCAGTCCATTCTTCCTCGTCGTCTTCTTCTCAAGCTCCGTACCATAAACGCAGAACACCTCATGGAACGCCCATTCTTCTGGCCAACGCTTCTCCATCCATAAAGCCCGGTTCCAGACCGGGAAACCAGACGTTCAAACTGAGTCCCAAGCCTTTTGAGCCTCTTCCAGAGTCCTCCATGGACACTGGATTGTCCACACCCATGCTTCCACCTCAAAGTAAGAAGATCGGTATAGCCACGGCCAGCTCGCTGGCCCTGGCTCCACTTATGGGCTTCACAATGGGCCGTTTGGCCGAACACAGCCAGACCGAGGATAGCGAGGCCGACCGTGAAGCAGAAGCCGACCAGAGCCTTGGACAGGACAAACGCAGACGGTCCAGTTCCATCAAAGGAACACGACCATCGCTCCGTACAAGAGGCCTGCTTTCTCGTACGTCGTCCCTGTCCAGTGTGGACCAAACCATCCATAGAGACGAGGCCATAGTCGATGGAGACAGGCCTCCAGCTACCAAGAAGGCATCGCATAAGCTTGCTGAACAGGGCCGCAGAAACCGGATGAACATGGCAGTCCAAGAGCTTGGAACCCTCGTGCCTCAGACGTACCACCAGGAAGTGACAATTCCATCCAAGGCCACCACCGTGGAATTGGCACTGAATTATATTCGGGACTTGTTGGCAGAATTGGCGGTTTTGAAGGGTGAAAACAAGGAGCTCCGAGAGGGAAGGTAGGAACGACGAGATGTAATAAGAAAACGACGAGATGTAATAAAAACGATGAGATGTAATAAGGATGTAATAAGGATGTAATTAATTATGTAATTAAGAGATGATATTGAATTCTTCTGTGGTGTTGAAAAAATGGAGAAGAGGTTTCAGTGAATTGATAGAATAGATGACTGTGCTACAATTGATGGACTACATGCTCCAAAGGGAGAAAATGGGATATGTAAGATTTTATATGCAATAGAAGAAATAATAGAATAGATAACTATACTGCAATTCATGGACTACATGCTCGGAAGGGAGAAAATAGTATATGTAAGAATTTATATGCAATAGAAGAAATAATACATTAAGGCTATCATCTCACTTAGACAATAAAACAAGGAAAATTAAGAGATTAATTAACCCAGTAAGAAATACAATAGCCATGACTAATATTGGAGGACCATCAGATACTAAATAGAATGATCATGATTGAATTTCAATTTCGACAGGACTCAGATGCAAATACAATAGGCAGAATTACAAAAGAGATGGATCTGATTGGATTAGGCATCAAATGCAAAATAAAATAGCCAAGGTTTAACTACAAAAGAGAGGAGTCTGGATGGATTAGGCATCAGATGCAAGACTCCACTTCAGTGAACCTAGATTCAAAAATATGTATAGAGGTATCAGATGAGAAATCCATACGTATAATTCCATACTTATCCCCTCCATATTTCAATACCATACTTTTAGTACCATTCTTCAATTCCATACTTTAGTACCGTCGTCTTAATAGTATTCCACATCCATTTCGCTCATGATCTCGGCAAACACAGACGTTTTCTGGAGTATTGTAGTATGGATTTTATCTCAGGTGGAATACATAAAGTATAGATGCAATACAGGAAGAGATGCAAGAGAGGAACCATTAGTATTAGTCAAAATGGCCTAGATGCAAAATTAAATAAAGCTCTACCTAGAAACTCGGTTACAAAGCTAGACACCTCAGATAATAGCAGAATAGACCTCGGATATTTGACCCCAGATAATTGACCCCATTCAATTACCCCAGATAATAGCAAAGAATATAGCAATAAAGCACCCTATCACTTGAATGTAACACTGTGAATACCTCACTCTGATGTAACTTACTGTTCAAGTGCAAAATGAGCCCTGCTTCGATATTGTGGAGATTTACGAGCGTAATGTGGGGCCATTTGGTGTCCCCACTATTCTCTGTTGGAATTGCAATACGAGAATATGGACAAAATCCCAAACCGCAACTGGTATATGACACAAATAGATGCAGTGTGGGGGTATGGACTGCGTGTCTGCTCGATGGTTTGATCCCATCAAAGCTCGGTATTGGGCGGGTTTGATGAAATTGACGAATGGTGTTGACGTCTTCCAGTCGACCCACTAGTGGTGCACTCTTTGGACCTGCAATATTCCACCCACACCGCCCCATTCTTTGGCTGTTTGTTCTTCTAGGTTCCGCTTCTCTCACTGGCAATATATGATCTGTATGATCTCAACGGCGCAATTTTCTCAACGACAATGTATCTGCTCGGCAACTCCGTCTTCCCCACCGAGTCGGTTGCATCTTTGGACTCGCCAGCGAACGGTTACATCATCTCTATAGACCCTGGCTTCAGCCCCGTTCACCAGGCCCTGTCGCTTCCAATGGAACCCAGCTTATCACATTTTTCACTTGACTTGACACAAAGCGCGTGGTCTCATGTGAAGCGACCTCCAGTCGCCTCACATTGCCAGTGTAGGGCTGTCCATGGGCCTGGTTGTATGTGTCTGTCTATGGCTTCGGCTTCTCGTCCGCAGGGTGTCCCGCCCGTGCCCCTCACTGCTGTACCTCGCTATCAAACGTACATGTCCGGCGCCCCCACGCACGTCCACATCCCCCACCCAGGACCTGGCATCACCGGCTCTTCACCACCTTCCCCAGTGTGGGGAGAACGCACAAATGGACCCACCTGCAGCCAGTGACCCCAGGTTTGAGCCATGCCGGCCAATAGGACGCTGGCACCGCTGCATTCGTGGCAATGTAACATCGCGGCACCCCCACAATGTTGCATCCCCCACCGTGGGGTGACGTTGCATTTCCCAATGCGCACTGCAACATGCATTGACTCCATTTCAGATATAATAGGACCCTTTTTCCACCAATCTCCTCTCTATCCTCGCCATGCCTGCAGAAATCTCCCACTTCCACTACGACCAGATTGCCAAGGACGGTTTCACCGTCATTCGTGGCTTCCTCTCGCCCGAAGAGGTCGAACACTACACCAAAGCTTCTGAGGCCGTAATCAAGTTGGCCAGAGATGGAGACTGGCCCCAGGTCAGAACCAGAGGAAAACAGTTTCCGCCATGGCCCAAGAACTTCTCTCCTGATATCTGGGGTGTCAGTGGCTTGTTGCATCCCGATTTGAAGGAGCTTTCCGTGCCCTTCCACGAGGTCTATTCCAGTGACAAGATCTTGGCCGTGGTGTCGGACATTCTCCAGGTGCCCAAGCTGGGCTTGAGCATGGAATTGATGAACATGCTCATCAACCCGTTGACGGACTTTGGTTTGGACTGGCACAGAGACACCATCAAGCCCGAGGTGTCCGAAGAGGAAGAGAAGGCGCAATTGGCCGATATCGGCTCTTCTGCAGCCGGAGCCCAGTTCAACTTGGCCCTTACCGAAGACAAGTGCTTGATCGTGATCCCACGCTCTCACAACAGGGTCCGGACCCCCGAAGAGCGTGAAAAGACCATTGACGGCACCCGTAAAGAGCACATTTCGGGCCAAATTACCGTGGATTTGCACCCAGGTGACATTGTCTTCTACAACAATAACATCCTCCACCGTGGCCAGTACGACTCTTCATGCAAGAGAATCACTCTCCATGGATCGTATGGCCATGAGGACCACGGCAAGTCCCGTGCCTTGGGTATTTTGCAGCATGGAGTTGCCGAATGGCTTCCTCGTTTGGAGCCTCAGACCGAGAACTTGAAGATGATGAAGGCCAAGTTGGTGGCCATGGCCGAGCAGTACAAGGACACCGAGGTCAAGTACGCCCAAGATGGTTAATATTATTAATCCAAAGTTGATTATGATGGGTCGATTAATATTATTCATCCAGAGTTGATTATTATGGTCGATTAATATTATTAATTCAGAGTTGATTATGAATATTCGAGTTGATTAATATTATTAATTCAGAGGTTGATTATGGTGATTAATATGATTCATCCAGAATTGATTCTGATGGGTCGATTAATCAAAATGATGATCGTTAATCTAGACGGTTAATGTGAATATATGTTATGAATGAAATGTGTAGATGGAGTGGTAATGGTTCATTAAAATATGGAGAACTGATAGTAGGTATCCCGAAGATATTACTCATGGAGTTGCGTGGAATTCGATAATTAGTATTTTTGAAGATAAAGATTCAAGGGTTTTCCCTTTTAGTAGAGTAAAATTCAGTGCAGATGGACAGGCACCTGGAGAAGTCTATAACTAATATTCATACAAAGCCGGATGTCTTTTCTGATTAACTCGGCGATATCCACCGGTTCATCTGTGTAGACTGGTGGTAATTTCCAATTCGGTCTTTTCTGCAAATAATATTTAACTTTAGATTTGGTATTTATTTTACAATTGAAATTTGTAATCGATGACATGGCTGCGTTCTGTGAAGATTTGGGCCTTTTTGCAACTGTGGTAATTTTAGTTGTGATCCTGTGGTATTTCTGTGTAGTTATGTGAATTTTCTGGAAACACTCGTCAATACTATTACATAATTACTTATTAGACTGGTGTAAATGGTGAACAAGTTTATTTAAGCTAATTACTTCAATCTTCTATGAAAAGATTAATTGATCTTGTCATAATTATTTATTAGACTGGTTAAGTGTGAACAAGTTTATTCAATCTTCTATGAAAAGATTAATTGATCTTGTCGTAGTTATTTTTTTCTAAAATACCTAGTAATTTGATCATGAAAGTGCATTTTATCAAATCTGTGCATCTTTGAAATAGTCGTCACATTATCAAACTCTTTCTCTTCATCATTCTTCAATTCATTAATTCCTATTGCTGCTTTATTCAACTCATTCTAACCGCTTTTGCCCTATCAAGCTACCCACTCTAACCCCTTGATCTAAATCCATTCATGTTCCTCAATTCTACACTTTTCTTTCTCAATTCTATTACTATACATTTATTCCAAGGTAGCAAATAAACTATCCAAGTCAAACTCCTTGGCCCACTCGGAAACCACAGTGGTCTGCTCGACCTTGGGTGGTTCCTTTTCGCCTCTCATCGAGCTCTTGGGAGCATTGGGGTCGACCTCGGCTTCAGCTGCCTTGGATGCCTTGGGCAAGGTCCATCCAATGATTCTGCCGTCTCTCCAGTCACTCAACACCGACATGGCAGCAGACTCCAAGTTGGGCACACCGTGCTTGCCCAATCTGCCTCTGGTTCTGGCCACGTGGATCAAAAAGTGTCTGGAAAACTCGTCCAAGTCCGAAGAAGGCACTGGAGGCAAGTCGTAGTACTTCTTCAAGCCGTCGGCCATCTCGGTGTTCTTGGAGAACTTGGTCAAGAGCATCTTGACCGCAGGCAATGGGTCTATGATTTGCTTGGGAGGTAATGCAGATAACAAGGCCAACTTGGCCTCTTGTTGGACCTTGGACATTTTCTTGGTGTTGACGATTTCGTCAGGGAAAACGATTCCAGGCGAGTCCAACACCTTCAACTTGTTGTCGATCTTGACCTCTCTCATGGACGTGGTCACACCGGCCTGGTTGCCCACAGGACACGCCTTGGAGTTGTTTCCGTGTCTGTTGGTCAAGGCGTTGATAATGGACGATTTTCCCACATTGGGATATCCAATAACACCCACCACGATGGATCTCTTGAGGTTGGACTTGGCAGCATACGACTTCAACGCCTGCAACAACGACGAGGCCGTAATGCCCGAGGTCAAGTTCTTGTTAAAAGAGGTGGCCAGGGCAGCACCAGGCGACGCCTTGATGGGAATGGTGGGAAACGACGACTTCAAGAAGTCGAGCCATTGGTTCAACGCCTCGGTAGGAATCAAGTCCACCTTGTTCAAGAGCAAGATCAATCTCTTGCTGGGGTTCTGTAACACCGCCTGCTCCACCTTTCTGGAACGGGTGGCCTCGGGGTCTCTGGCGTCTAAAACGTACAACACCACGTCGGCTGCGTCCACCACCGACTTGAAGATCTTGTCGTACGCTCTTCTGGACTTGTCCAACTCGGACTTTCCGGTGTCTTCTTCATCCTCTGAAAGCTCGTACTCCACGACGTCGTCCTCGTCGTCCATGGCGTCGTCATCCTGCGCATCGTCGCCGTCATACTCCTTGGCGGCCCTCTGTGCCGATTGCAACAACGCAGCCAAACCGCCCTGGCCATCATCGCCGTCGTTGTTGTCATGGTCCATTTCGTCGTCTTCGACGTTTTCTCCACGAGCCAACGCCGCCTCCTTCTCCTGCTTGCGGAGCAAGCGCTGCTGCTCTCTCTTCTCCTTGTCAACACGACGGCCCTCCTCTAACTCGTGGATAATCTTCTCCTTGTAGGGAAAACTGGAAGGGATACCTGGATCTTTAGGGTTTCTAGACTTCCAGGTAACGTCCTTCTTGGCGGCTTTTCTGACCTTTCTTTGATGGGCAAGTGACTTCTTCTTGATACCCTCCCGCATACGGGTGGTAGTCCTCTTGGAAGTGGGCTTCTTGACTCTCATGGTGGAAGAATAAGAGGTGATGAGTTCTGGTAAAGGTTTTTTGTAGATGAGATGAGGTGCGAAAGAGATGAGATTGTGCAGAAGGGGTGTATGAAAGGGGCTAGATGGATGAAAAATAAGGGTTTGATGAGTTGGTGTGAAATTTTGTGTCGGGTTTAGTGCCTAGGATTTCGATATGGGGCCAATTGGGGTACTGGGTGGTGGATTGCAGTGGGTGACGAATCAGTGGTTATGGAAAAATAGTGCGTCTAGAAATAGTTAGCGAGAGATTGATAGCGAGACATTTATAGCGAGAGTTTTATAGCGAGAGAATGCGACTATAGCCAAAGGGAAAGAATACATTTTGCAAGCGTAATTGAAGGGACAAGATATCTGTATTAATGTCTCTTTGTAGAGAAATTGGCAATAATTGAGAGTATTGCAATATGGCGATTTTTCATTAATTCTACGAAAAATCTTTCGAAGTCGGTTCTTTTTGTATTGATGATTCAATAATTGTAGATCATTTATTACGACGAAACCAAGGAATGTCTAGGTGAAGTAATTTCTGAATGAATATGAGTTGAATTTGTGGAAATGATTCAATACTACTTATCTCGTAAGTGTTTAGAAATTTAGACTTCTGTCATATTAATTTTCATAATCGTCGACTTTTCAACTTTTCAACTTTTCAACTTTTCTACAAAAGTGAAAACCAAGAAAACATCGAGTCTAACATATCCATCTAAATATTGACACAATTATAAAGTGTTCAATCCCCCATTACCTTCATCCTCTACATCCTTTCTTCTAAAATAATAATGCTTGAATATATGATATTTATGTTACATAATAACCTGATGCACAAATGCAATATACAACCACTTCCTTTCCTTCTAGTCATTCCGAGAATTGTTGGCATACATCCTGCCCAAGCCCAAAGACTCTCTACTGTTGTTCTCGGAATAAGCGTACAAGGAAACGTTCCGTTTGGGTACAACGAAGGGCTTGTTGAAATTGTTGAAGTTGCTAACACTTCTGGACGTTGGAGGGGGCTTCTGTGACTCCGAGTAATCGTCATTGTACGGCGAGTCTGGATCGTTGAGATTAATTGTCAGTCTGGTTCTCAACACCGACATTCCCGGCTGTTTAGGAGAAGAGGAGGAAGACATCAACCCCTCTTCTAAGTGGATGTTGATCTCGTTCTGCATCAGCACATCCTGGTAATCGTGTGCATACTTCCCGATGTAGGGAATCTTGGTGCCAACAGAAACAATGCAGCCTCTGACGGGCGAGAGGAACTTTCTGAACTTGTAGGTGAATTTGTCCAACTGAGTCGAGCCCTTGAAACGGTAGAGCAAGAACGCCAAAAGAAATAATGCAAAGAAGGGAAAGATGCTGAAAGAACTGTCCTGTGCCTCGTTGTCGCTGTCACTGTCGGAAATCAACCCAGCACCTGGAATGAAAGGTAATCCAGATTTTGCACCTGGCTGAATACCCACCACTGCTTCTTTCTTGGAAGAGTCTTTAATTTGGGACGAGGCATAGAGAAGAATACGTCCCAAAGTCCATGATAATTCTTGTCCCTCCACCGAATTTGTGGACTTAAATGGCACATGGACATTGAGAATTTCATCTGATTTGGGATCTGCAACGTCGGGCACATCCACGCCTAGACGAGGAAGCTCGTAGCCCTCGTGCAACACGGTCAAGATCCAGTTGGCCTTAAAACATGCGTTCATAAGGAATTTATTGGGGTCAAGATTCGAGTACATTCCATTGGAAGAATTGTCCAAAATGGTGGACCATTCGCTTTCACAGTATTCCTTGACCTTCTCGTTGAAGGTGTGGAAGTTGTACTCGCCTCCACTGTGGAAGATATCGTTGGCGGTGTACCAATACTCGGAAATGCCCACAAAACGGTCGGTTTCAAAATTCAACAGAGGGCCATGGACGCCGTTGAAAAGGCACGGAGTGTCGGTACAAGGAAGGTCCTTGAACAACAATGGAAGTGTGGAGCTGAGACACTCATCGTAGCTACCAGAGCCTTGAATAGTGAAGGTCTTGCCGTTCTTTTCCTTTTCCAAAGTGGCTCCTTTGGGAATGCACGGATCTAGCACGGTGGATTCGGCCTTTTCTGCGGCGCTTTCGAGAAGCTGGTCGAAGTACCGTCTCTGGGCCTCGTTGGCTCCGAATCCCAACCACGTTTCCACGAAAACACGCCATTCCTGCGTGTCTCCATTGACGTTTCTGAGCGTAACCGACGCAATGTCTTCGTCATGCTTGTCCAAGTCCTCGGCCGAGCTGGGCGTGAATGCTATCTGGGTAGAGGCGCCTCCCATGTCCATGAATCCGATGGAGTTGTGTTTGGAAGACGCCACGTCGTACTCGTTGAACTGGTTCATCAAGTAGTTCAAACCAAGCCATCCATACAAGCCCTCGGTCTTGCCGTCGATGATTTGGACAAAGTCGTCACACTCCGACAACAAGAAGCGGGAATTCTGCCTAATGGACAGGCAAGTCTCCTTGAGAATGGCTTTCTGCGCCTTCTTGGGCAAGAGTCTCATGCCTGCTGTAGATAGCACGAAGATGGGCGTATCCGGCTGTTTCTGCTCGGGAATGATGGATTCGGCGAATCGGATCAACGCTTCGTAATGGTCAGACCATAAACGGTCATGTTTGGACGAGAAAGTGGACACACCGGGGGTGATCTTGTGAGTCCATTCCAGTTTCTGTTCTATATTTGGAGGAGAAGAGAGGACTTTTGGGTCCAGAGACTTGGCCAAAATGGATGGATCTTGCCACCGGTAGATCTGGATACGTGACCCGGACGAGCCCGAGTCAATGACGATGCCGTACTTGGACGTGTCGGGTTCGGACATGGGCTTGGTGTTGATACTGAAATGGAAATTTTGTTATAGGGTTGATTACGTAAGCAACACCCCAAACCGACAGGCTCTACCACGAGTCCAGAACCTGTCACTCTTGCTGCGGTACGGTGGTCTACTTGTCCCGTTGAAGCAATTCGCTTGAAATTTGCCCCGTGTCTTTCCAGCAAGCTGCAGCTGTTCTACAATATTGAGAGTGAAAAATGTGAAAAGTTTCAGCCAAAGGAGCCGAAATTCATAGGAGATAGCTGGACGCGCTCGTATTATTGTCTGGATCATTCTGGCCATCGAACTAGTGCGAGATGTGGTGCTAATAGTGTGGCTCTAATAATTAAAGTGCAAATGGAGGTGTAAATGGATGTTTTAGGAAATGAAATATTATGAAAGTGTAAGAGTTAGGGAGGCCGTTTTCGGTGTCAATGTGGACTGTGATCATCCTTATGGAGCATATGGTCAGGTACGGACAGTCTGACGTGGCTAAAGGATATGGGCATTGATTATGTAAGCGATACATACTACTCTTTCAATGATTAAGTAATCAATTCATCTACTCTTTCAATTGTTACATAATCATCCATTCAATCTTTCATATTACATAATCACCACTCCAACCACCTAAACCCCATTCTAGACCCTCTTTTCCTGTCAATTCCACCATTTCCCATGATAGTTCTTCCCAATACCCCGCCTCTACCCCAGGCTGCCAAAATTTCCACCAATGTTCTCGATTTAGCCACCAAAAGAGCCTCGGTAGTCACAAACTCACTTGGAAACTACAACGAGGCCATTCGTTATGCCGTCAATTTGGAGCACTATTTGGAGGATATCTTCCGATATGGCGTCGATCACAAGCAGCTGACGGACCTTTCTCAGATAATCAACCATTTTGCCCAGGTTGGCATCTCTCTGGGTGCAATTCCATGGAGTTGTTGTAACTACAAGCAGACAAGTCTTAAGAAAGTCAAGAACAAACTCGGTATGGATTCAGCAGAAACGAAACCAAGTGGCCACTGGACAATTGCCCTGGAAGTGGAGATGGTATTACTAGCATTGGCTTTCATCTATATACGGATTGGATCCGAACTTTCCAACCAACTAATTCACTTGACTGAGTCCACCGAAGAAGCCACCAATAAGTGGAAGCAGGTCTCCACATTCTACAAAAAGGCCATTTCGTTTGCATTGTTCGGCAGTTCCGTCAGATCCCTTTCCTTAAACACCATCACAGGCGAATACAACGCAGTTTCACCACTACATTTTGCCCTAGTCATCAAGATCGGTGAAATATGTACCCAAATGTCCATGTTGACGAAGTCCTTGTGGCTCAATCGGCTCTCCTTTGACTCCACAAACTCCATCTCCACCAAAAACAACGGAACCTTGTGTCGAGTGGCGATTTACGTCGTCAATGAATTAGAATCTGCCAAAAACCTTCTTCGAGAAGTGGAAATCGAAAACAGTGCAATAGACACCACAGACTGGATGGAATATTTGACTTTGGTGGAGAAATACTCCAATGCCCATGCAGGTCTCTTTCTCTCCATCGAAAACTACCAGCAAGACAGGTTGGGCCACGCTATCGGGCTCATTAATTTCAGTTTATTGAATCTACAATCCAAGAAGGTGGAGGTCAAAGAAGACAAGAAATTCAGCAGATTGAAGGCCAAGTATGTCACAATGAAAAACGACAGTGTGTTGAAGAATTTGACGTCTGTGTCCACGTTGAATATCAACAAAAGTGTTTTTAATGACGATTCCGGCATTATATTGAACGATTTGGCTTACTTATTCGACCAATTAATTGCATTACACCTCAAATTCACCAAAGAAAACGACAACTTGAAGTTTGATACAGTGGTTGATTGGAACGAGGTGCAAAACGACTCCAAATGGCCTTTGGGTGCTCTGATTCCAATGTCAAAAATCCAACCATACGATCCATTTACAAGACTGAATGAAACTGTCCAGGAAAGTACTACAGGAGGTTACTATTAATACGTGCCATATGATACTAATACAATAGTAAGAATGCAACTATATAATTCGATGAAAATGGTAATAAACTTCAACGAACCGATCTGAAGATCTGTCTTACTTCCATTCCTGAAACACCTCCTTCAACATCATCAAAGCCGGACTTGAGGATTCTGTCTAATCTCTTAAAGTAGTCAGTAAACTCCTCTTCAATGTCCTTCCACAATCTATCCACCAAGTCCTTCTCGAACATATCCTTTCCGAGAATGAAATGCTTCTCCAACTTCTTGTCAATTTCCTCAATCTTCACAGTCAAGTCCTTGTGGTTAAATCCACTCAAGAGCGACTTAATAAACTTCTTGTTGTACTTTTTGGGTTTACCGTTGCTCATCTTCTCCAAGGCTTCATAGTTCGAAATGAATTCAATTAACTTACCAATAGATTTGGACAAAAGCCTTTGGAAATAAGCTTTCTCGACAGACGTAAAAATCTCTTCCAACTTCAGCTTCATGAATTTCAAATTGACGGTGCTGAAAGCTGCTGATTGTTGTAAAATAAAATAAATATTTTGAAGAATGCTGATATTTCTGTATTCTCTCTCCTTATCGTCAAAGTCGTGGTTCTTAAGCAATGGATCATCCTTGGTGAACAAATCAACAAGAGCGTTGGTAATACTGGCATAAGAAGTGTCCAACATTGAACGTACCAGGGTGTTGGGTAAATTGTGGTTATTTTCCAATGAAGATTCTATAATAACCAAAAACTGGTTGACATTCTTAACTGACAGCAAAATACCACCCTTTGCCATAACCATAGAGTTGTTGATTCCATCGATTTGATTTCTAATAAATTTATTCCATCCATTCTTAAATTTGTCAATCAATTTTTTGAGGAAATTAAATGTAAGATATTCCATATTGGTCAATTGATTATATTCGTTGAGTAAAGTCTCCAAATATATCACAATTAGTGGCAAATTCAATTCAACTGGATTAATTTTTTTCAAAATCACATTGATGTAATTTCCAAAGATCGAGCTCATATGAACAATAAGTTCATTGGTAGAGTAAGTTTGCTCCTTGCTCAATCTTTCGATTTGTGTATTTGGCATCTCGTCCAAAAACTCCCTTCTTTCACCGTAAGGATGGTCATGAACAAACTTGTTGAAATCCAACGTGCTAGTTTTGTCATAATGGAAGAATGCAGCGACAAATAACTGTACATTAACAATTAAATTCTTGGTTTCCTCGATGATTTCGATGATGATCTTAGGATCTTCAATTTCATTCAGGTTTTGTGACTTATATTTTTTGATATTCTCCAAATGTTGCAGAATACTTTCCTCGTTGTCAGTAGCACTGTGGCTCAATTTACTTATCTTTCTTGAAAGTCTCAAGGTTCTAGACTTCTTGAGTTCTGGGCTTGCAACTGGTTCAGTTGGAGTGCTTTCGGAAGCATTGGTGAATTTAATTGCTTGCATCTTAGCCTTGATCAAATTTTCCAAGAAAGCCTCTAATTGTTGACTGAAATAGTCATTTAATTGTTGGAAATTGAGATGATCCACATCCTTCACGAAGTAGGTGATTCCTGAGTATATCAAGAGACTGTTTAATTCTCTAAGGAGAACACTAGCTCTGAAACTTGATAAATTTTCACTCAATTGAGTAGATATGGCCTTAAATTGAAGACAGGTGAAGTTATTGAAATGTTTCACAAACCTTGTGGCAACCTTTTCATACGTATCCCGGTATTGTTGCAATGCTTTCATGGAGCTGAGATCATTATCTTCGTCGTTTCTGATCGTGCCGAGGGCATCATACAATTTAATCAACTTCAGTTCAAGGCTTTCTAATTTGTTTAAGCGGTCAAACTCCTTGAATTCTTCAATTATATTCAAATCTCCTTGATCCAAACTAACTTTCTTAAGAATACTGTTAAGATCCTTATAAAGAAGCTTTTTGTTGATGGACTTAACTTGAAGACCTTGGGAGTTGTTTTCAATCTGGCTAATATCTCCTGCCAAGAATCTGAAATCCACTTCCATCTTCTTAAAAATGTGAGTGAAGTTTTCGATCTCACCAATTGAAACCTCCATATCATTGGAAGCTTCGCTCTTGCTAAAATCGAGCCCAACAAGTTCCTTGACATTTTTCTGCTTCACCTTGTTGAGTTCTTTGCTGAGCTTTTTCACTAAGGTGTCGGTAGTATCCAAGACGGACCAATTAACTTCGTCCAATATTTCTTCGATCTCTGCGTCCTTCTCAGCAGGCATATTAGGTAACTTTCTCTGGATATTAAGGCCCTCTTCGATCTTGGCTGTATCATTAAGTTCCAGAGTGTCGTCGAGAGTGTCGTTTATGTCTTTAGTATTAATCGAAGGTAAGGAAAAGTTGCTTGGCTTGCTGACGCGCTTGTTGATAAACAATTCCTCGGTTTCATTTTTCACCTGCTCCTCGTCCAGTTGGATGTCGTTCAAATCGACTTCAGATCTCTTGAATTGGAAAGATTGGTCGTCGGATATCGAGCCAGCTCCTCCTCCAAAGGATAACTGCGAATCCAACAAATCTTCTATTTCTTGAATGGAACTATCAATTATATCAGTCTTGTCCTCGATGTTGGTGGACTCTCCAATAATTCCTTGGGTGGTGTTGATTCCCAAACCCTTGTTGTTTGTCGTTGCATCGTTGAATTTGCCAAGTTTCTTGTACCCCTTGGCAAGATTTGGAGTATTTTCTGCGTCGCTCTCGTCGGTGATTTCTTCGATGCCGAAGTCGGGAGAAGCAGCGGCGTGGGGCTTCGGTGGTTTGGGCAAAGCCTTGCCGAATTCCCTGATGATGTCGTTGGAATTTGCGGGCGACAACTGCGACTCCAATTTGTTGGCCAACGCAGCAGATGATTCGAGGTTTTCCGACACGTTTCTTTGTACAGGGGTGGAGCTGGCGGATTGTGGCTTGTAGTTGGCGAGGGGAGAATTTTCGCGGGCCTGCTTGGCGTATTCGTGGAGCTTTTTGGGGGAGTATGGCTGCTGGGGAGAAAAAACGAACGAGTGTTGGTCAGATTCACTGGTTCTTCTGTTGTTGTCGGAGGCACTGAAGGGCGACTTCTGCTTGTATGGATGCTGCTTCAAGTTGGGCGTGGTGGACTCCTGGGTGTCGGTGCTGTACATGCTAGTGTGGATGCCGGAGGTGTCGGTGGAGTTGGTAGCAGGACGGTCCAGCAGGATGATTTTCATGGGTTTTGCTGGCAATTGGCCATTGGAGGTGAAATCGAAACCGGAGTAGAAATCGCCGGCATTTTGGGGCACGGGCTCGGCTGGAAGCACCGGCGTGGGCAAGTTCTTCTTCTTCAACGACTTGGACTTCAACAATTGCGGGTCTGGAACTGGCTCGTTCAAGACGGGCTCATTAGAAACCGGAGCGTCGGCCAGCGGCTTCTTGGCCGGCGTGGCTGACAACTGGAGCTCCTGGAGCGACACGCCGTGGAGCTCGGGGTAGCGGCCCGTGAAGCCGCCGTAGGCGTTGGTCAAGACCCGCAAAAACTTCCACGTTCTCTCGGGGCCCTCCTCGGTCCGCCAGTAGTAGTCCTTGTTGATGTATAGTATGATGCCGGTGGGCCCGACCCGCAGGATGGACTGTAGCTCGTCCAAGTCCCAGGTGCGGCCGATCTGGTAGATGTTCTTGGCCTCGTTGTACTTACCTTTCTGGAGGAGAATGCGGCCCAGCTGCTTGACACAGAGGACGAGGACACGGGGCTTGATGGATCCGAGCTTGTTTGTAGGGCAGTTATCGGGCGGAGGCTGTGAAGGGAAACCCGAGAACTCGGTGATGGCAAGATGGGTCTGGTAGGTTGTTTCTGGGACCCGCTGGCCGTTCTTGTTGACGGCGTATTGCGAGTAGCAATCGGCGATGATCTTGTCGGCAATCTTGCGACGTTGGACATTGGGGTCTGCCGCAGGTGGAGGAGCTCCATTCTGACGAAGGGGGCGGCTAGTTGGCGGTTGTTGCTGAAGACCCCCAGACACCATTGGACGGTAGGCAGGCTGGGAAACGGGGCCACGAGGGGCCATTTGGGGAGGTACACGTTGGGCAGTCCTGGGAGGCCCGTTAAGCTGCCCATTCGGGGCCCCGTATGCTGGATTGGGGTGGGCTCCTCTTGGGATCATGTTGTTGTGAAGAAAAGATAGTTGGTTAATGAGAAACAGGTGGAATAGGGAGAGAGTGCGACTCTGTAGGGAGAGAAGGGAGAGTAGGGAGAGTTCGTAGGGCGAGAAAGGAGTGTGTGTAGGGAGAGTAATGAGAGTGTAGGGAGAGAAAAGCGTGTGTGTAGGGAGAGTAGGGAGAGTAGGGAGAGTGTGTAGGGAGAGTAGTGAGAGTGTGTAGGGAGAGAGTGCGACTCTGTAGTGAGAGTGTGCGACTCTGTAGGGAGAGTGTGCGACTCTGTAGGGAGAGTGTGCGACTCTGTAACGAGAGTAGTCCGTCTCTGTAGGGAGAGAGTGCGACTCTGTAACGAGAGTAGTCCGTCTCTGTGGGGAGTGCGTGGACAGATCCATGGCAGATCATAGCGAGAGAATTAGTATTGTGCAGAGAACAAAGAGAGATTTAGCGAGGATTAAGGAACATAGGATTAAGGAACAAATTGTAGGATTAAGGAACAATCATACCAAATGAAGAAAGAGAACAGATCATAGCGAGAAAAAAGGTCCAGATCTTGGAAGTTTAGAGATTCCTAAGGATGTGTCATGGAAAGAGACAACTACTTTAGGAATATTGGAACTCTAGTTTCTCATGAACTACCCAGTAGATTGATTTTAGTGTAAGTACCAATTTAGAATTGTTGAATTTAGCGAGGTGTTAGACCTAGAGTGACCACAGGACCATAAAGGGCAACAAAATGTGATTCTTGAATCTAGTAAAATCTAGGAGTCTTTTAAAACTAGGAGTCTTAAATCTAGGATCTTTTAAAACTAGGATTCTTTTAAATCTATTAGTCTTTAAATCTTGAATCTAGTAAAATATAAGAGTCTTCTGAATCTTGAATCTTCTAAATCTTGAATCTGGTAAATTCTTGAATCTGGTAAATTCTTGAATCTTCTAAATCTTGAATCTTCTAATTCTAACTCTATGATCTTCTAATCTACACTGCTCAATCTAGATGAATTCTATTTAAATTGTATCTAGGACACTTCTATATTAGGAATTTGTTTCCATATAGTGGAGAAGATATAGTTTCTAAGGAGTGTACTAGGACAAGTCCAGGTTCACTGAATTGCATGAATCTCGAAAAGTATTTGACCTAGAAGAATGGTAAAATTGGGTCTATATAGAAGAGTTCCAAATAATATTACTTAAGATATTCTACTTTCCTTCTGTTCTCTACTTACTATTTCTTTCTTTGTCCTTAACTTTCCCTCTGTCATTGAATCCAGATCATTGTGATAATTAATAGGAACGGCACCTACAGCTTCAAATAACGACTTCTCCAAGCCAACTGGTTACCTCAATCTATCACATGGAAAGTTCAGGAGTGATGAAGTGTTATCAATATAGAGCAGTGTTGTAATGTCCACCTTTTGATCGTGTGGTGCCTCTCTATAAATTGTGGTACTACGTGTCTATTTTCCACTGTAATGCGGTCCTTTCCAATCTATAATGTTACTATGTGCTTTCCGTTTCTCTATAGTGTGTTACTACGTGCTTTCCTTTCTCTATAGTGTGTGACTACGTGTCTATTTTCCACTCTAATGCGGTCCATTCCTTTCCAATCTATAGTGTTACTACGTGCTTTTCTTTCACTGGTGTGGTACGTGTCTTCTCTTTTGCCACTTCTAGTCTACCTACTTGTCTTCATTTGCTCCTTGTACATGATAATTTTGCTTATTGAAGATCCAGTCTTTCTTTTGCTATGAAGATCCAGTCTTTCTTTTGCTCTTTGTAGACATTACTTCTTGTCTCTTTGCTCTTTGTAGAAGGGGTTGCTACTGCGTGTCATACTCAGTATAGTAGTGTGTTACTGCTGCTTACCTTCTACTCCATGTAGACAAATTGTATGTGTTACTGCTGCTTACCTTGTACTCCATGTAGACAAATTGTTGTGTTCTGCTTGTTTGCATTGTGCCTTATTTATTGACTCTATTTGTTCCTATAATTGGAACCATCTCATTCCTTCCTTCTGATTGTACTATTTATCCATTTTCGGCTAATGGTTCACTAACTCTTCGGAATGTTCTATGTGACGAAACCTAAGGCCATACGGCTCTTCACGAATTCCACGACTGGTTCAAACAAGACACCACAAAAGTGAGTAGTTTAGGCGTAGATTTAAAGTTGAAATAATACGGGTTGTGTAACTAGTTTCGAGAGATAATGTCTGAAAAATTCGCCGTGTACTTATTCGGTCTGTCTGGATCAAGATCGTAGCAACAGACACTTTTGCTCTCTGGGTTCGTAGTATTTTCAAAGACTATAGAGCTAAATAATGCCGGAGCTAATGTCCGAATTCCATGCTAAAATATTTGCTAGATGTCCGGAATAATTAGAGCCTACTTCTTGAAGTGGCCTGAAAATATTATCCTATAATTGTCCCGAAGGAACAGGAATAGTCAGATGCAATAGGAAGTGGTTGATGATATTTTTCACATGGTCAAAGTGAAGACTTGCAGCTTTGATCAATGGATGAAATAATAGACATACTCTGTGAATTTGGAAATGGTAATATGTGGTATTGACTAGGAATGAGAGCGTTGAGTAGCTGACTTCCACAGGCTCAGATATTGACTTGATTCCAGCTTTTCTAGTTTGACTTATTAATTCCAGTTCTTGTAGTTTGACTTATTCATTCTAGTTCTTCTAGATTGACTTATTAATTCTATTTCTTCTAGATTGACGTAAATTCCAGTTCTTCAGATTCACATATTAATTCTAATTCTTCTCGGTTGACTTATTAATTCCAGCTTTTCTAGATTCACTTATCAATTCCAGTTCTTCAGATCCACTAATTATTTCCAGTTCTTCTAGATTGACTTATTAATTCTATTTCTTCTAGATTGACGTAAATTCCAGTTCTTCAGATTCACTTATTATTTCCAGTTCTTCTACTTTGACATATTTATTCCAATTCTTCTGATCGACTTGTATATGTTCAGTACTCTGACTTATAATACATCTCTTCTCCGTAGTACTACACAATTGTATCTATCTCATCCTTCAAAAAATAAACTATGCTATTAATACATGCTCCACAACCTGAAAAGCATGCTAAGACAATTTATACTTCAGTTCAATCTGAATTGGAAATTACTTCTTTCCCTTCTTTCCCTTGGACTTCTTTTCGGTAGATTCTGGGGCCTTTTCGCTTTGTTCCTTGGGCTTCTCAGACTCAGACTTCTCGGAAGCTTCAGTCTTCTCTTCAGCCTTCTCTTCGGTCTTCTCTTCAGCCTTTTCGGCCGTTTCCTCCTCGGTCTTGGCGAGGTACAACTGCCACATGTGAGCCAAGGTCTTTTCCCTGGCGTCCAATGCAAACAATCTTCTTCTTAACGCCTCGTTGAAGCAGATCTCCTGGGCCACAGGGAAGAAAGTCTGGACCCAGCCCTTCTTGTAGAGTTCAGTCTCCTCGACAATCTCCTTGATCTCCAATTCCTGGAACTTGACTTGGATCTGGAATTGCTGGTACACGTCGTCTCCAACCAAGCCTTCTTGGTACAATTTGGTGTAGACAGGCTCGTTTTCCTTGAGCTTCATGGACCTACGAATGGCCTCCACTGCTCTTCTCAAAAGCGCCGCCTTGACCACCTTTTCGTGTGGTTTCTGGTCTTTGGGGATGTCTGGACTCACGTACTGTGCCTTCAAGTACTCGTACAACGTGGCTGTGTGGTTTTCGGGGAAAATGGGCTCGATTCTGGTCAACTTCTTCAACTTTCTTCTTCTGTAGATGATGGAAAAAGCGGCGAAAATCGACAACATCACCCCCACGTAGATGATGGGGGTGAAGACGGAGATCTTCACTGTTTCCTGAAGAGGTTCGGTGGTTTCTTCAGCCATTTGTTGATGATAAAGAACAGAGTAGTTTACACGTCGATAAAAAGAGAGTTGGTAGATGTGTGTCACGTGACTTGGAGGAAATGGCAGAATGGCGACACAGGGTCTAGAGGACGATCTGGGGGGCAGCAATGGCGGGGCACGGACTTGACAGGGAAAGGAGGGCCAGAAGTGATTGAAACGGCGGTTTCAGGAACGTTTCCGAGTTCAGAACGAGTAAAGTACGAGATTATACGAGTTGAATGTGATGGTCATGAAATATCCAAGAAGTGGAGGCCTGTAACGTGGAGAAGGTTATGGAGTGATGGATCCTGGGGTATTTTTCAGCATTAATATAAGAGGGAATTAACAATTGGATAAATCATGGATTTAACTTGAATAGTTATTGGTTAAGGTTTTCGGAGCGAAGGCTCAATCGAGACTGTTTCGTATGGACTACAATTATTTAAGAGATAAATGACTGGTTTGAAAAAGAGAATATTCGGGAGGAAGACCGGAGATACAGACACACATTGGGGCAGAAGAGCACTTGTAGATACGAGGATAGCGGAATATATGGAGAAGTGTGGGACTCCGGGGCAATGTCGCAGACAGACACTGGAGGCAAAAAGTGTCTGCGACATTGTGTCACGTGACTCGGGCCGGATCGCTACCCCGGACTGTTTGCTGCATCCGACCTGGCAGTACTATTTTCTGTTCCCGCCCCTGTCCTGCCCACAAGCTCCTTCCCCTATCGTAAATGCACTGGGCCCTTCAGGTGATAGTAGCACATTCCCACATCTGTGATAATTCCGTTAATTTTTCCGAAGTGAATGCGCACCCCCTTGGGCCAATTGATCCAGCGTATGCACTCTTCCGAAATCGGCAGTGTTTCTAGCGCACTGTCGGTGTGGCCTGCTTTTCTCGGCCCCAGCTAATAAAGAGCCGTTGACAGGCATGGCACCAAGGCATTGTATAGAGCAGATCCCAGGCCAGCACTTGGCGTACATTGGTCGGCACATGGCAACCGGAAGATCTTCTCGGCACAACCGATGCTAAATCCTTACATACAAACAAACATACATCCATAAATGCTAAGAATTTCATACGCTCTGATCGGAATTCATGTGCCTGATTGTATTCATGTGTGGAATTATGTGAATTGTGTGAATTATCCCAGGCATCATACGGACTACAAAATAAATGCGGTCTAGACACAGGCCACTGCCACTGTCAATGTCTGTCATGACAAATGACACATCTGGGGCACTCTTGGCAAGAGTGACACAAGGCGCACTTGGTGGGACTGGACCTCGGCGTACTCCATCGCCTTTCGTCCATCCACCACTTCCATCTGCCCTTGCATATTTAGGTTTGGTCTGGATCGGAATAGAACATTGATTAAATTGGACTCATCGGAATAGAGCATTGATTAAATTGGACACATCAAATTAGAACATTGATTAAATTGGACACATCAAATTAGAACATTGATTAAATTGGACACATCAAATTAGAACATTGATTAAATTGGACACATCATAATAGGGTCTGGAGATCGGATTAGAACATTGATTATTGAATTAGTGGATAGTTCGGAAGACACTGCATCCGATGCATTTCCAAGCATCGGATTAGTGGGTTTTCTGCATGGCAAAGTGTCCACTGAATGCGAATAATAGACAGTTCCATCATAATACGATGCGTAGTTATGTATCCTTGCGCATACGAGGTCCCAGTTGTGCCTAGGTGAAATTTATTGAGGACAGTTAAATAATTCTTGGTCTACCTTGTATGTGTGTATGAACGTATGTATGTATGATGTAGCGAGGCTTCCGGAGTACCGTCCCTTCCGACCCCAGCCTCGGTCGGGTCGGTCTAGTTGGCATGAATCCAGTTCAAGCCCAACACCCGAGCCAACTCGGTCTTGATCTCGTCCACATTCTCGTCCAGGTACCCGTCTATGAGCTTCTGCTCCAAGGGAAACACCGTTTCCGCCTGCAACGCCTGTCCGGCGTCGCCTGCACCAATCAACGCGGTGATTTCCTCCTGGTTGGGAATGATCACCTCGTAGAAAGTGGCCAACTCCAACACCTGGCGCTTGTTCAAGTGGGTGAACTCGTCGTAGGTGCCGGGAAAATGAACCGTGGATCCCGGCTCATCCCCGTCCTTGTTGGTGAGGGCCACTATGGACCTGGAGTCGGAGGGCTTCAATTGCACGTTGAACAACCGGCGAATACTACGTTCTTCCGATGCGTCGAGCTGCGTCTGCAACTCGCCCACGAGCTGCACGATGTCCTCGTTGGTGACATAGTCGTCGAGGTCTATCTTGGGCGTGGAGGAGTCCTGGGTGCGGATCTTATCCTTGACGTCGTTGATCTGGTACTCCATGAGCTTGCGGCCGGTTTCGGCCAAGAGCTTGGATTGGAGCTCGACCGTGTGGGCCAATGCGTCAATGCGTGCTAGCAACTCTTCGTTGGTGGGGGCAGTCATGGTTGGAGGTGTAGTTGAGGTGGGTTGAATTGTGGATGTGTATTCTGGTTGTGTGCATGACGTCTATGTGCAGGTCGGCCCCCTGGCGCGGGTGCGCGAGGTGCATGCTGCACGGTCCTGCAGACACCACCCAGCCAGTTTGCCCTGGTGTCCGGTTCCAAAGCCCGTCGTCCCCAGTCTGCAGTAGCATTGTTTACGCCCTAATAATAGTCCTCTGGTTGCACTATATCAACAAGGTTTACGTCGGGGTCAAGCAGTAGCCGAACGACGTCCTCCCAGCGCCCACACTGTCCTTCATGCAGACAAAACTATCCCATGCAAGCCACGCAAACTGGACGCAGCGACGCAAGGAAGTGCCAAAGGGCGGAGATCGGTGACTCTTCTCCCCTCAAGTCACCGGAGGTTGCAAGGGTGCACCCCCCTGGGCCCCGGGGCAGCCCCGTCGACTATCGCCATCCCTGCTGGCGTTGTTGCAGCTCGTAGTTGTACATGTCGTCCTTGCTCTAGTGAGCATTGGTGGTGCCCCTCACCTACCCCTCACGCAGAGTGCTGCAGCGCCCGCAGGTGGGTTGCCAAGTAGGGTATTCGCAGGTGGGCGTATTGAATGGAAGGAACATTTCCTGGCGTCTCGCCTATGTGCCTGGATATTATCTGCTCCACCTTTCGGGAAGGTGCGCCTGCATGGGGGCGGCAGAGAGCCTGGGCTGTCTGCATGGTGTCAGTGCGAATATGGATCGGGTGTGCACACAGGCCCCATGAAACTGGCATGTGCCGCACCATTGATTGACCCCTTTGGCAATCCAGAGGCAAGGAAGAAGAAACAAGAATCGATGAGGCGCGGCAAAGTGCGGGAATGGAAACAACTGAGGGTACGGTCCGTACAAGGAGAAAATGTCAGTGCAGGCCATGAGAGGCCTGCAGTGCATGCAGTGCATGGATGACACGTCGCTTTCACCGCTGCATCCTGCGCAAGTACTGCGCCTGCACACAGGCGCAATTTGGTGCTTTCCGGAAGATGCCCCTCTTTTGCCCCGCTGCCGGGGCCGGCCAGCTAGCAACCGCCTTGACTCCCCTTCTCAGCGGCCCCTAATATTTCTTGTGTCTGACTTGCCGCACTGGACACTCCCGACACCCCGACACTGTCTGCATGAGCGATTAGCCCTCCGTGCATGCGCTCGCATATACTCCTGCATACATCATGCACACTAATAACCAAACCGCCATTGGCGCCAATGTATTAATAAAATTAACTAATTAATATAACCCAAGAATTGAATATGCTACTATAACTGATCACAAGCACGCTTGGTCAAGAAAGTCGTAGTCGAACGACATGCTGTTGATGTACTCTCTGGAGTTGACTATGTGGTTGAACGACACCAGTTTTCTCATGCCCCGACGGCGCCCGGCCGTGGTGGAGGTGGAGGTGGTCTTTTTGGTCTTGAGAATGGGCTTCAAGTTGACGTACTGGTAGTCGTAGTTGAAAAGGTTCTCCTCTTCTTCTTCGACGTCGTTGTAGAACGCCTTCATCTTGTTGGGGAGACTCAACTTGGTGTGGGTGTAGTCTGGCTCGTAGCCCGAGTCGATGGAAGACACCGAACTGGCGTCATTCTCGAAGTCGAGATCGGAGCATGCGTCGGAAATGGACGATGCACCCGACACGCACCCGTCGACGTCGTAGAGGCACAACGCACTGGTGCACGCCAACTCTTCTTGCTGCTCGTTTTGGTGGAGTTGTTGATCTGTCTGCTCTGGTGCTTTTTGTTCGACCTGGAACTTGGGGCCGTAGAGCCACGTCAAGTCGCTGTTTTTGTCCCAATTAATCACGAACGGATTGGTCTGTGGAAGCTGCTTCAAGTTCATGTACATGCGGCGCCAGCAGGCGTTGTTGAGTCTGGCACTGGTGAGGGAAGACGAGGTGGAGGACGAGGTGTAGCGCACACAGGTCATGAGATTGAGGTTGTCGGAGAGGTATGCATTGGTGTTGGAGTCCAAGTAGTCGATGTTCTCGACATACCGGAAGGCATTCGGTTGCAAGTCGTCTTGGAACATGTTGCAAAGGATGTGAAGATGCAGAGGAAGGATGGACAACACCAGGTCTATATATACTGGCTGGGGCATGGTGGGACGGGATGCAGCGGACACCAGATTATTTTCTGGCAAGCCCCACCGCGCATGCAGCCGCGGCAGACACACATGCAGCGGGTGCAGAATGTAACAGACGCAGCCACCCGAACAAAATGCCTAGACAATCGGAAATCATTGGGTGCGGGTGACCAAATAGGCCAATTCTGGGAATTTTTTTTGACGTAACCCTCAGAGGCAATTCAGGTTGCACAAATGCATGAATGGGCCCGGGCTCGTGGCCCGGGCCGTCTCCCAGACACAAAATTTCCGCCGCGTATTGTAATGTCTATTACGTACTGATACGTGGGCGGTGTGCATTACGCATGGAAGTTCTGCCTCTCCATCCAGTGCCGATTGCGCCATTTGCAATGCTCTCGCCTTCACTTGCACCATGTCGTTTCGACCGCCTGGGTTTAAGCCAAGCCCCAGTCCTAGGTGCGACAATCCCCCATTCCATCTTGTCCAATGTCCAATTTGGGGGGTGCTGCTGCTGCCCTCCACCCTCCTCCTCCTCCTCCCTCCACCTTGCCTCCACCTTTCCTCCTCTTGCATCAATACGAATTCCTACATGCATCCGCCGGACGTTCGTCCGGTGCCCCTCCTCCCCCAAGTGTCTGGATTTGGCCCGGCCCCGTCCGAACTTGGGGTAATGTGAAACGGCCCCCACGCTCCCCAGCGGCCACTGGCAATGGAATATGCTGTGTGGTGTTCGACCCCAGTTTCAGGCTCACCTCGTGGCGGTCTCAGCTTGTACCACTGATGGCGGACACTGAGACACTGGGTTGGAGACGTGCGTGGCGCCTAAACCTGCGGCTACATGCACTCAGTTTGCCCGACTGGAGCTTTTATTTTTCCAGTGCAACACGTCGTATTGACAGGAATGCAACAATCTCGGATTCCACCGGCGCGCATGCAGGACCCGCAGCTGCTGCAAGGGTTCCATACAGCATCAGATGCGGTCTCTCCGCAGACAGCTTCTTATCGGAACCTGTCGACTGACGGTCTCCTCCACATGGCGGGGGATCAACGGGTTCGGGGTTAGGGACGTGGACGGAGTGGATGGAGTAAGATTGTTGGTGGAGTACGCATACGGACCGCCGTGGTCCTACGTAGGTGTCCCCCTTGTCTGTGTCTCCACGTCCCCCACCCCCACGCTGCGCTGCCCCTCTTGTGCGTCTATGCCCCGATAAGCTTCACCTAAATTTCAGTATCTGTGGGCGCCTGCCCCAAAACCTAATTAGACACGATCTGGCATCTGCGCGTCATTGCATGGCGCGGGCTGGGCTCCTGGGCAGAGGCAGTGACATGGCATGGCCACAGATGACGACTTGTGAAGGTGTTCGTATCGCGGTTGCGCAAGGCTGACAGTGTTGGCCCGTACCCCACTGCAGATCAAGACAGCAAGGAGTTTGGAGACGTGGAGGAGCCGGAGTGTGTAGATCGCTTCCCCAGACAGAACTATTTCCTGTCTGAGGCGTGCGTCTTCCCCAGATAATCTTCGGGTGCGCCCCGGCTTTGTGCCACCGCCAATCTTCTAGCTTTAGAATTGGACCACTGCTGACGCAGCAATAAGGTTTAGCGATCTGACATAGACGACACAGACAGTGGTACCATGCCTGGTGCGATGAGGTGCATAAGACCACCGGACACAGGCGGACTCAAACAGACAAACAGACACAGACAGCCAGCCAGCAAACGACGGGGTACAGACGCCCACTGCCACCTGCCCCACGCTGGTTGACTGGGTGCATGGAACACCAGTCAAAGTCTGTGACCAGACAATAAGTAGGCCCCAGCGCTGCATGCATTCCGTGCATATGGCCGATTGTCTCTCCTATTGATCGGCACCTTCCATTTTAAACCTTAAATTAAAAATAGGGCCCAAAGCGGACACAACAATGTGGGACAAAAGAGCGCGGATGCTGCATCTGGAACCAGGAAAAGAGCTAGGCCTGGCGTAGTACCTGGTGAAGGTGGTGAGGATGCGCGGTACGCAGCAACTACAACGGTGGGCTCATTCTGCCCAGCACAAGAGGGGTACCATGTTGCATCTGGACGCCAGAGCGGGTGCTGGCGGCCAGGCCACGATGAGATGGCGGACAGGCTGTATGGGGAAGGTTTCTGCGAGACGGCACATTCAGCCCGATTGGGCCAGTGTCTGCATGACTAGTCGCTACTGTGCGTATATGTAAGATTGTACCGCTGCAGGCTGCACATTATGCTATCTGCAAGTGCCGCATGTGCCTGCAGATAGCCCAGTGTCTGACTACACGTGTCGATTCACGTGTCTCTCTTGGTGCGTGTGACTTTTTGCCTAACTGTGCTGCCTTCGGCATTTCCGACACCTTCCGCTCCGCCGGCCTATACCGAGATGATGCAGCTAATTGTTGCAGAACCCTGAGCCTTCCTTCCCGTCAAGCGGTTACATCCAGACTGTCTGCAGAATGTTCAGGGCCTTCCGACAATTTTCAAGCCTGCTAGCTTCTTCCACTTGATCCAGTGTCTGCCTGTCGCTGTCTGCTGCCTCCCCTCCGCATGCCTTATTTTCTCATTTCGTATTTTCTCCCCTGAGATAATATACATAGTTTCACTGCACTGTGTCAAAATACGCACTGTCCCATCCTCCTGACGCCCGCGCATTCAAAATAGCATGCTGCTACAGGATTGTCTGCATTGTATGCCGAGGCTGCGAAAACAAAGAATCTTCCCCAAGCCGGCACTGTGAATGTGACTGAATGTGACTGAATGTGCCTAAGACGGGGTCCACACGGCAGTGCCGGCACGGCCACCGCAGGTCAGCAATGTCTCAGCTTCCATCATCAAACCTGGCTTGTGCACTGGAGCCAGAATCGATGTTACATTGGCCCATCTCGGTGCGGGTAAATGAACTCCAATAGCCTGGCCAGGATAAACTCTAATATGGGCCATTCCTGCTATTTTGACGGCACCCAGCACGGCCTACGCGTCAGCCCTCTGGAGCTGCTGCCTTGGTGGCCAAAAGCTTATTTGCATTACATCATCGCCGCGAGGCCTGTTAGTCACCATGACTAATTCAACGTACAGTGGTGACATTGCACCGCCAGTGCTTGGAGCCGGTTAACTTTGCCATGTGAAGCCTAGGGCCAAGGGCAAGGCGGCCCTTCCAACCCGGCCATTTCCTTTCTGCCAGGCGGCATTGTTTCCAGGTGCAGCTTTTAGTCAAACCAGACACGTAGCCATCCTCGCACATGCACCTGAAAGGCACCCGAAAGATATTCTATGCTAGGAACAAGCCTCCTGCACCACGGAACAATACTAGACTATCGCCATAATGGGCCTGTTCTTCAAAGTGCTGCTGGGACCGTCGTCGAGACGCACACAAAGGTGGTTTGAAGAGACTAACTATGCTATTATCCTGGTCTAGGGTTCGGGGTTGTTACGGCGGGTTATTCGGCATCCAGAGGGGACGCTGCTGGAGGTTGGTGTTGTTGTTTCTGGTGTTTTGGTATGGGGTTATTTTTGGACCAGTGGACTTTTGAAGCTCCGGAATGATGGAGATCTACCGACCGCCGAATGCCGAGCCCTTTGTAGAATGCACCTCATGCCGAACCTTGTGGAAAGCCCTGCTATCACATGGCGGCCACAAGGCTTCGTCCCATCCTGCCAACCGAGCCGTGCTATCCTTGTCTCCGTCTGCACTTTGTCCGATGAGAAGACCAGCTAAACGAGGCTGGAGGACCCAGATAGGAAACGCGGTTATGAAGACTCTGATACACCGTCACCGAACAATGCCGTAGACCAAGTGGCGAAGTGCTGTGTAGTCGTCAATAGGACGGACGAAAGCCTCAAGCAGAAGACTCTGGCATTCTGTCGTAGTTTCGCACATCCTTGTCGAGGTCAATTGTGACTCTGCTAAGGGGTAGGGCCTTCAATGGACCGCCTTAGCCCGTGCCATAGGTTTAGCCCCCTTTTTTAGCCTGAAATAGGTTTTAGCAATCAATTGCTTCCGTTGTCCACCACTAGCCACATTCTTCCAACTTACACTGCACCACAACAATTAACGAGCCTTGACTTGCTGGGATGGTCTAGGCGGTGGGGTGCAACAGGCAGTTTCTCCTGGTGTCCGAAATGTGGGAGTCTCAGACACGGCCGGGGGGTCGCGTCTTGTTCCCAAAAAGCCTGTGAGAGTGTAGTTGCAAAATGTGTATTCTGGCACTATCGATAACAAGCTTTGTAGTTTCAGCGTCCTTTGTAATCTACAGAACTTCGTCTCTACCGTCCAATGTCACATGGCCCCATGGCCTGTTACGAGGAAGAAGAAACGATAAGACGAAAGCCAATATCCCAGTGCCGTGTGTGTAGTTGGGAAGGTGCCGTGCACTTGAGCTCCTTGCTGGAAAGATATGGTTATGGAATTAGTGGAGGACCCTAACCACCACACATACACACACCCAGAGTTTGACACATTAGTGCATGCGTCCCGCATGCACGAGCTGCCGGGGGCCGCATGCACAGCATGCGCCGAAGCGTACATGTACGTGGATGCAGCAGCTGGAGGAAGCAGGTGCATGGTGCAGCGGATGACCACTGGTCATCCATGTGATCATGTCGTGACATACGTGTGTCGGAACATTGGCTGGATCGGTGCATCCGCCACTGTCTGCAGCTGTGCCCAAAGCAGTGCGTTTTCCGCGCGTTCGCGCCTAATCGGGAATGCCGTGCCTCTCGAGACTCGGCTCGCGTCACGTGACGTCCTACTCTACCAAAGCGCCCTTCCGCCTCCGGTGTCTGATCTTCCTGTCTTCCTATTCGTGTAGTACCCCACATTGCGCCCCACCTCTAGCCGCTAACGCATCCCCACCCCGCCACTGTAAATACAAACCCCGTTCTCATGTCCGTTTTCCTCTTCTCAATCTCGACGTCACGTGACCTATCACCCCCATCTCCACCACAATTCGCAATATCCTCTCCACCTCTTCCAGCTCCAAATGAAGCCCAAGTCTGAACCACCCCAGGCCCCGACTTCCTCCGAAACAACCGCCCCTCCTCCCCCTGTGCTTCCCGGCTCCTCCCGACCCAACTCCCCCTCACTTTCCAGCTATTCTCAGCTCCGAATCATGTCTCCATCGCCTTCTTTGCAACAGCGGCAAACCCCCGACGCCAACACCACGCCCACCATGAGCTACCAGGAACACATTTCCCACCTAGGAAACCTTTCCGGCAAGGATCTCGACTACAAAACGGTTTCTAAACACCTCGTCAATCAGGAAGACACGCTTCGACTCCAGGGAGGCGACATTGCCCGCCACATCTACCACCAGCTCGAAAACACGTCCGACGCCAGCGTCAACCGCGGCTCCACGTCGCCGGCCGGCGACTTGGGCGACTTCCCCAAGCTCCGGACGCGTAGCTCGTCGTTTTCCACGTATTTGAGCGAACAGAGAAGAGCGTCCACCGCCAGCGATATCAACGTGCCGGGCGGTTTCCGGCGTGAATTCTTGATCAACCGCTCGATCCAGCAGAACCAGGCGCCGCCCAACTTCCTCACGCGCAATTTCGTCGAGTTCTTGTCCATCTACGGCCATTTTGCCGGTGAAGACTTCAGCGACGACGACGAGTACGACTCCGACGAGACCGCCGACTTGGAAAGCGGCCACGGCTCCAACTACGAGGAGGTGTTCGACGAGGAGTCGCTGCTCTTGAACGAGCGCCGTCATCCCAACTTGCCCAAGCAGTTGCCCCACCGGCTGCGCACCAAACAGCCTCCCAAGGGCACTGCGTCCATTCTCAAGACGTTCTTCTTGCTTTTCAAGTCGCTCGTGGGGTCTGGTGTGCTCTTCTTGCCCCGCGCCTTTCTCAATGGTGGCATGACCTTCTCGATCTTCGCCTTGACGGCGTTCGGTGTCCTCACGTACCTCTGTTACGTGGTTCTCATCAAGTCCAAGAAGATCTTGAATTTGGCGTCGTACGGTGAGTTGGGCTACAAGACACACGGCAAGCCCATGAAGGTGTTCATTCTCATCTCCATCATCTTGTCGCAGTTCGGCTTCGTGGCCACCTACATTCTCTTTGCATCGGAAAACATGATTTCCTTCTTGTCCAACATCCTCCCCGAATCGGTGCACCCGTACTTGAACACCGCCAACATCGTGCTCATCCAGTTTGCCCTCATGGTGCCTTTGGTTCTCATCAGAAACTTGGCCAAGTTGTCGTTCGTGTCGTTGGTGTCGTCACTCTTCATCATCGTGGGCTTGATTATCATCTTCTACTATTCCGGTGTCAATTTGATCGTCAACGGTATCGGCCCCAATATCACCCAGTTTAATTCCAAGAGTTGGTCCATGTTGATTGGTGTGGCGGTCACGTCGTTCGAAGGAATCGGTCTTATTTTGCCCATTGAGGCCTCCATGGCCCAGCCTGAAAAATTCCCCATGGTGCTCTTTGTCAGTATGGCTGTCATTACTGTGCTTTTTGTATCCATCGGAACTGTGGGCTACTCCTCGTTCGGTGACCAGGTCAAGTCCATCATCATTCTTAACTTGCCTCAAACCAAGTTTGCCGTGAAATCGATTTTGGTGTTGTACTCCTTGGCCGTGTTCTTGACCGCCCCATTGCAATTGTTCCCTGCTGTGAAAATCTTGGAAGCGTTGGCTTTCAACCCTGCTGTGAAGAACAGTAAGACCTCGAAGTACAAGGCCGATGAAGATGGAAAGCTTTATCACAACTCCGGAAAATACAATCCCCAGGTCAAGTGGTTGAAGAACCTCTTCAGATCGGCTATTGTGGGTGTGATCTGCTTGATTGCATTTTTCAACGCCAAAAACATCGATAAGTTTGTGTCTTTCAACGGGTGTTTTGCGTGTATTCCCTTGGTCTACATTTATCCACCAATGATCCATTTGCGCTCCTTGGACTACAAGTCGAATTGGACTCGTGGAGACTACTTCTTGCGTATTTTTGACTACGTTTTGATGGTGGTGGGAATTGTTGCCGTGATCTACACCACATACCAGATTTTGTTCCTCAATTGAATGAATAATTAAACATGGATCAATAATCATTAATAACAAGGACTAATATTCATTGCTTCCATGGATTAAATACTCATTAATTAGTGGGTCCCAAGACTTGATCTACAATCTATTCAAAATGAACCATGAATACCACAGACGTTACAGTGCAGGCCATTAATCTCTATATGAGTGCCAACTGCAATGGCCCAGCCTAACCCATAGACAAGCAGCTGACACTGGTGCCTGCATCGTCATAAACCAGCCTTTCCGGTTCTGAAGCGTTCCAGCTTCATTATTCCCGGGAAACTGGAGATATCCTCAATTACTACAATAAATAAATATCTTACGACATTAATACGAGTAGACATTAACTAATCGGCTATTATGCTAGTAGATTAACCAGCTGGTGATGTTGCCAACTGGAGAAATCACCACTCAATGTATTACACATATTACAATTATAATACACATATCACAAATATAATACACATATTACAATTATAATACACATACTACACATATACGACACGTATATTGCCCGTATATTGCATATACATTAGCTAAATATTGCTGAACCCTTTCGGCATAGACTCCTCTATTTTGGGCTAGCCCCGCCTATTTGCCGTTTCAATTTGGGCCAATAAGTCATGCATCCAGGGCTATTTTCAGTACAACCTTATTATGGAACTACGAAAGACTAAAGCTAGGCGTGTTATGCACAATTGTCAATTAATTGATGAGCCCATGAAAATCCAGAATGGCTCATTTGGAGGATTGTGACGCAGTGTAACAGGATGAAACTGAGCTGGTGGTCCGAGGCTTGACTTCTGGTCCGAGGCTTGTTGTGGCAAGTGTTGGATTTCTGAAAATGGCGATAGTTGTAATAGAAAGTAAAATATAGGAAATGCCTAATTAGTAGCAGGAATAAGATTAAGGAGAAGATTGGTGTATATGGTAGGAGTGGGACATGTCATTTAGCATTCTCATAATGATATTAACATGCAACTCATAATATTAGCATGCTACTCATAATATTACGATACCCTTTATTTAAATAGTTTGTAGTATATGTTTAGTGTGACCTGCATATAAGTCTTGCTTACAGAGTACTATTTCTATTTGTTCATGGCTCTTTCAAACGACAGACCTATTCGTGTGTATTCGTTCTGTGCTTCTGGTGCCCACTATGTGAATGCTCTCCGTCCTGGCCTATTTCACGGCCCTAAAGCTCGAAAACATACACACCATATTAATATGGTCCATTTATTTCATAGAGGCCCAGAAATTCAGCCACTGGGCCAAAAATGACCATGCTTCCAGGGTGGATCGTCACTGTCACTCTCAACGCTTCTCTGTTGCCTCTAGCGCCCTACGACGTCCCCCTCCAGAGCACCCCCATCTATAGCCGGTCGTGTGCCTACCATTATACTCCATCTCAAAAATTCACTATATGACCTGTCTTTGGCCTACTTCTTCTACCCCTACCACCTTCCTTTCCTCCAGATCATGCCTATTCCGCCCTTCCAACATTAGAGAATCCCCCCTCCTTTGTCTCGGAATGAACACGTCTGCAAAATTAATGAGTTGCCAGCGATGCCGACTCAGAAAGGTCAAGTGTAGCTACGACTTCCCCTGTCTGGGATGTGTCAAGGCTGGCGTCGAGTGTGTTCGAATGCATGATTTACGCAAGCAGAGGCCTCCGGCTCTGTATGTCACCAAATTGGAGACCAAAGTCAAGGCGTTGACGTCTTTTCTCCGCAGAGTCAAGGGCTCGAGGACTCTTGACGACAAGAGAGAGCTCCTTTCCGATCTCAAGATAGACGAGTTGCTTCGGAGTGTGTCCAAAGACGACGTGATGGCCGAGGACGACCCCCTTGCCAAAACAGATATGCATCACGAAGACTCGCCGGCGCCTGGTACCGGCTCTTTCCCTTCACTTCACCGCAAAAACAGCATCTACGAAGAACACGTCGAAGACCGTGTCATCTACGGCCCCACCAGTGTTTTTGACGACAGTTTGATCTCCAAGTCCAGCTACAAGTCGGTCGAGGACTTGTCCATCAAGTCCATGAACACCAACCCCGACATTCTCCATTGCATCAAGTTGTTCTTCACCTGGCAATATCCCGACCACAACATGTTTATCTTTCGGGAAGCCTTCCTCATCGACTTCTTCAACCCCAAACCGAACGCCATGTACTGTTCAAAGGTGCTCATTCTCAGCATCTGTGCCATGGGCTCCAAAATGTCCGACGACGACAACATCTACAACAAGTCCATTTACTACTACAACGAGGCCAAATCGCTCTTGTTGAAAAAGCTCAACAACCCCTCAATCGCCTCATTGCAGAGCTTTTTGCTCTTGGCCTTCTATGACATCACCAACGGCTACAATTCCAGTGGCTGGATGTTGTCAGGAAATGCCATGAGAATGGGCTTCGACTTGGGCTTCCAGCTCAATCCTGAGGTGTGGTTGGTCAAGTCCAAGGAGAACTTGAGTCCCTTGGATGTCAGCATCAGAAGTAGAATCTACTGGGGAAGTTATGTGGCAGACCATTTCATCAGTTTGCTTTTAGGTCGACCTTCGTTATTGAAATTGACCGATGCCTCCATTCCAGAAACGAACGATTTACCTGACTTGGAGTGGATCGACGAGTTCACCTACAGTGGCTATGTCAAGAAACAGCAAAACAAGGTGAATGGACGAAAGGCACATTCCACTAAACTAGGACAGGAACCATCCTACATATCCAATCCACTTAACCAAATTATCAACCTCATCAACATCTCAGACAACATGTTGAACGACATTTTCACCAAGTCGGACATTGAGAATGACCAGTCCAACCACGAGGACTTGAATCTTTTGACCAGATTGGAGAAATTGAAGGAATATAATGAACAGATTCTCCAGTGGAAAGCGTCGCTTCCTCCAGATTTGCAATGGGACAGAAGCTCCTTGAAAGAAACTGCCGAAAATCCCACCTTGACATGTATACGGTACTACTACTACATCTTGGTGCTTTGTTTGAACAGACCTTTTGTGGGCATTATCAGAAAACTTGCTAATTCCAAGAAACAACCCCAAGCGTTATCGCCATTGAAGATCTGTGACGAGGCGATTGACGACTTGTACGAGGCCATTCTCCGTTTCAAGACGGTCCATGGCTTCAAAAGAGTGTCGATCTTTATGGTCTATTGTTCAATTTTGTCGATCTCTATTATCTTGTTGACTAACACTTCCAAGCAGCTCATCGACCAGAAAAAGGACAGATTGCTGTTCTTCTTGGAGGTATTGCAGGGCTCCTCAAAGACGTGGAAGTTGTCGGAAAAATCGTTCAACTTGATTAGCGTGAAGCTCAAGACCAGATACGAAAACTTGGAGGACTTTGAGGAAGATTACGAACGAGGAAACGACAAAAACGAAAGTCCAAAACAGGTGCACGCACGTTCTGTACCTGGCGGACCTCTTGGGGGCAATGGCTCTCCTTATCACATCAAATTGGAGCCTCTTTCCAACCACAAAGTTGTACCTAAACCTGTCTCAATTGAAACTCAGAACCATCATATTCTTTCCAAACCCGAACCTGGAATTACAACTGAGACATTTATACCGACGGCCGCTGCTATGTCCAATGGAAACCGGTCGGTGGTGGACACAAATACCGAATTGTTAGCGGATAAGAATTTGGACTTCTTGGGTGGACCGCCAGTTTTGATGACTTCTGATTTGTTCAACGAAGACTGGGAATCTCTCTTCCCTGATTATATGTTTAATCCTAATAATTAAGAGAACCTCAAGTTAAATTAATAGTTAAGTGGTCTGTTCCGGCAAATCGGAACAATTAAGAGGTCTGCTCAAGTTAATCTGAACAATAAATCAAACTAGTTCTATAATAACTGGTCTGCTCAAGTTCCTATGAATTAACTGGTCTATGAATTAACTGGTCTTCTCAAATTAATTTAATAGTATTTGGTCTTTTCAAATTAATTTAATATTAATTGGTCTTTCAAATTAATTTATTAATAATTGGTGTTTTCAAATTAATTTAAAATGGTCTTTTCCAGATTAAATCAATACTTGGATTTGTCCAAGTTCAAATTATAATTACCTGGGCTCTTCCAGTTCATCCCAACATTTAAGTAGTCTCTTCCACGATGAATAGTTCAATCCCAAAACTTGACCTGGTTTTTTCCATTTCACTCCAAGATTTATTGGTCTCTTGGAATTAATCCCAAAATTAAAGATTAAAAATCACAGATTACTTCCTCGACTAAATGCCCAATCTCATGGACTGGTCTCTCTAATAGAACTGTATATTATTTACAAAACGCTGTTATGACATTCATTAGGATTATTAGGCTATTTACTTATTTGGCGTTGTTCATAACAACGTGTTGCACGAGCTGGTTAAGGATTTCTGGGGCGTCCATCTTTCCGAGCATGACTTCGACCAACTTCATTCTGTCGTTTCTGGCGAAGCTCTTGTCAGCGAAGAGTTGAGCAAGCTCGTTCTGTCTCGTCACTCTGGCAAGGTCGACCTCGTCTCTGTTGGCACCGAAAGTCTCGAGAATGTTCAAGTGTCTCCATGGCTGGATGTCGTTGTACTCGGCGGTCTCACCGTGGATCATACGCTCGATGGTGTAACCGTCGTTGTTCAAGACAAAGATATGCAAGTTATTCTTGTATCTCAACATGCTAGAAATTTCCTGGACACTCAATTGCAAGGAACCGTCACCGACAAACAAGATGACTCTTCTGTTAGGATCGCTCTCGGCTGCAGCAAGGGCACCTCCGAAGGCAGCACCCACACTGTATCCGATACTACCCCACAAATGCTGAGAAATGCCGACGATGTTCTTTGGGAACTTGGTACGGGTCACACCGAAGGAAGCAGTACCGGTTTCTGTGAAGAGGACATCGCCCTCTCTGAGCCAGGTGCCCACGTTGGACCAGAGCCACTTCTGACTGATTGGGCCGTTGGGGTCCTCCATGCTGGCGTCCTCACAGGGGACAAAGGTGGGCTGTGGAACGAAGTGCTTGTAGCTGTCTTCGAACTTAGGATGGGCGAGCAAGCTCTGCAAGAGACCCTTCATTCTGAGGCCAGCGTAGTTGGCGCTCTTGATCTTGGCGTGGGAGGAGTGGAGCTCGATGACGTTGTTGGTTGCAAGCTGGTAGGTGAAGGCACCGGAGTTGAAGTCGGTCAACAAGGAGCCCAAAGAAATGACCAAGTCGGAGGATTCCACGGCCTTCTTGACCTCGGGGAAACTGAATTCTCCCATGTACAATCCGGCGAAACGGGGGTGTTCCTCGTCGATGTTCTTGGCACCCTTGGCCATGGGCGAGATGGCGAACTTGAATTGGGTCTTTTCGATCAAGGCAAGGGCCTCTTCGGTGGAGTGGAGTCTGGTGCAGCAGACGTCGATGAGGATGACGGGGTCCTTGGCCTTGGAGAACATCTGCAACATGTTCTCGATGGCCTCCTCTTCGGCGACCTTGTCGTTGGCGGGAATGCTCAAGTCGAGAGGGCGCATCAAACGCTCCATGGGGACTTGCATGTTGACCAAGTTGCATGGGAAGGCGAGGTAGGTGGGTCTCTGGTTGATGAAGGCCTCTCTGATGCATCTGTCGACCTCGTCGGGGCCGTTGACGGAGTTACGGATGACACCGCTGGTGTAGGTGATGTGCTCGGACATCTTCTGGAAGGCGGAGAAGTTACCGTCTCCGAGCGAGTGGTGCAAGAGGAGCTTGCTGTCTTGGGCGACGGTGGAGGGGACACCGACAATGTGGAGCAAACCGACGTGCTCGGCGTAGGCGCCGGCAACACCGTTCAAGGCGGAAAGTTCACCCACTCCGAAGGTGGTGACCAAGGCGGCAAAGCCGCCAGGGCCCTCGCTGAGGGCGCCCTTGACTCTGCTGTAGCCGTCGGCGGCGTAGGCGGCGTTTAACTCGTTGGCGTTTCCCTTCCACGAGAGGCCGTCGACCTCGTCGATCTTGTCGAGGAGGTTGAGGTTGAAGTCACCGGGAACACCGAAGATGGACTGGACGTCGAGAGGCTGTTCACGGAGTCTCTCGAACAAGTATCTGCCCATGGAGATGGTCTCGGGGGCAATCATGGTTGTGGTATGTGAGTTGTGGCGGTTAAGATGTGGGTTGGAGTTGTGAGTACACGCTTACTGTAGAAGGTAGGCGAAGGTGTTGGTCAATGCTGGATCGATCAATGCAATGAAGGCAATTGTAGAATCAAGTCAAGGAGACAGTGGAAACTGGAGATGATGAGAAGACTGGAGAAATAAACAGGAAGTGGGTGTCCTTATATAGTTGGGAAATAGATGCCCCTGAAACATGACCTGGATTTGCTTGCAGCACAAATGGCAGAAATCCGGGCTCGTTCATGTTGGGGCCGCGTTTTGGCACCCGAATTTCCTAACCGGGGTGTCGGATCTCCGAGCCGTTGAGACAGGCAGTTACGGGCGCAGAAAACCGAGATTTCGAGGGTCGCGCGGCCGGACCCGGGGGCGGGGGCGGGGCGGAGGGGGGTGGATGCCAGGCCCCTCCATCCCGGCTACCTGCGGGTACCTACGGCGAGCGACCTGGTGGCACTGGACCCAGAACCACTGTGGTCCGAGTTGTGGATCCGTTTCGACTAGCCGAAGTATACCGCCCAAAGGGGCTGGAGGCCAAGGGTGCAATTGGGGCTCAGTGCATTATTTTGTGCGGCTAGCATCGGCTGCTGGCGGCAAAGGGGGGGAAGAGGGGGCCACGGTTTTGATCACCACAAAATATACGTGTTTAGTTGGGGAAAGAAGTGTGGTTGGCTTAGGCGAATGCGGTTATCGAAGGAAGCAACAAACCTATCCTTAGCGAAAATTTCACGGAGACAAAATGGAGAGAACAAGAGAGCAATGGCGAGTCTGGGCTTAGAAAGGGATGAAGGAAGTGAACAGAGGAATGAGCCAATGAGGGATTGAAGGAATGAAGTGGTGAGGATTGAAGGAATGAAATGGTGAGTGGATCGGTGTGATTGAGAGTATGGCAACTGTCGTGTACGGAAAGTGGTGATATAGTGTGATATGTGGTGTGTGAAGTGGGGAGTGACGTTGCTGAAGATGATCCTCATGTTCCATCCCCTCAATACATACTACAATGCCTGGTGGGTCTAATGCAATAATTGATGTTCCATATCAGTCCATAGTTAGTCCATGGTTGGTCCATGGATGTTCAATAGTTAGTCTCAAAATAATAGATGTTCTATAGTCAGTCTCATAGTCGATCTCCATAGTCAGTCTCATAATATTGAATGTCTCGTTAGTCAGTCCCAAGCAGTGTCTCGTGGTCAGTCTCAAAATACTAGGCTGTACAATTGGTCAATCTCATATAATGCATGTCTCCATGGCCAATTGTGAAGTTCTAGGCAATACCTCAATCTATCGTCAATGTCTACAGCAGTCAATCTCTTACATTGTCTATTATTGACTCTTATTTCACTCTTTTCACTCTGTTCACTCTTTTCACTCTGTTCACTCTTTTCACTCTGTTCACTTTTCATTCATTTCAATCTGTTCACTTTTCACTCTGTTCACTCTTCTTCTTTTCAATCTGTTCACTTTTCACTCTGTTCACTCTTCTTCTTCTCACTCTTTCACTCTGTTCACTTCCTTCCTCTTCCTCTTCTTCCTCATCACCATCTGGCCTTGCATTGCCGCGTTTGTGCTCGATCAACCTCCGAGTCTGGCCGTCTTTCTGCCTTGCCAATCCTCCGTATGGCACAATGTCCGGTCCTTTGTGTGGCCGTTGCCGTGCATCGTTACGGCTGTCATCTGCGCGTTGGTGGTGTTTGTGGCATCTGGTGCTAATTAAGCGACGATCGTACATACACTGACAAAACTCGGTATTGGGCGGTACTAGGATCTGATAACTGAATTACCTGCACTATAATTAGAATTCAGATTATTGCGAGCATAGGGCCGATCAAATTGACCCAAATCGACTCAATGTGTAGATGTCCCTTCATGCTCATAGTGTGGTCACAGTGCAATGCTGCTACGATACTGAATACTGCTTCTTCCCGTCTATCTTTCTAATTCTGTTTGTAGCTCTATTGTGTCTTTATTTGTTGAGTCGTGATGTCTCGGATCATGTTGAATGATCAGGAGGGGACCACCTGAGGGGAGGGTTCACGGAACGAGCTAGATACGGAAGCGGGTATGGGCTCTTGACAAGTCACAGACACATCGGGTAGCACAGGGAGGAGATGGCGAGGGTCGGGGCAAAAATGATTCTGCCCAGGATCGAACTGGGGACGTTCTGCGTGTTAAGCAGATGCCATAACCAACTAGACCACAGAACCGGTTGATGACGCTGATGGTGTGGTGTGCATTCAAGTGGAACTACATTTCTTATTCCGTCTACTTTATTACTTCTTCTCATTCCTTCTTCTTCATCCTTCTACTTCATTCCTTCCTTCTCTTGTCATTGCTACTCTCATTATCTGTTCTATATTTGAATGGTGCCGTGCCGAGACGTGGAGGCGTATGTTCTTCTCTTCCTGGAAACGGGTGCATTTTGCCTTGTCAAAAGCCCCAAATTTTTCGGGTACCAACTTTAACGTGTCAAATTTGCTCTTGGGCGTACCCCTGCCTCATATGCCTCGGACTTCTGCACCTGGCTAGGGGGTCACTATCCGATAGCTTCCGGTGGCTGTCACTGTGATCTATTCAGAGGGTACAAGGTGGGATCTATTGAGAGGGTACAAGGTGGAAGATAGTTACCGGGCTATGCCTGTCAACCGGGCTATGCCTGTCAAAGCATTTTGATACCTATGGAAAATTTCACTCCCCTATAGCGGATTTCAGTTCTTCACTAAGTTAAAGTACCGAATTCCACACCCTCGGCCAAATCTGCACTTTGGTAAATTAGGGGGATGTGGCTCGAGGAATATGTGACTATTGGTTGATCTATCTAAAGGTCCCCATAAATGTAGGAGCGCAAAAACTGTGGATCATTTTGATTGGATGGTGCAGGCACCCGGATATTTGACCCTTGATAGAATACTCCTTTATGCCAATTTGGAACCTTGAAATCTACTGTCTATACGAATTCAGCTCTACTGATATCTAGCTGTACTAGAAACTGAGTCTTGACTTAATATTCTAAATATTCTTCATACTAAAACTTCCAATGACTTAAATCTTCACCTTGATACTAAATCTCTTCCTGGGTTCCTACCTTGAAGCTTGGAGATCTACCCCGTCTTGTTCTTATTTGCTAGAATAAATCTACTGCAACTCCTTCTCGTAAAGACTTGACTTCAATGTCGAACCCTGATCTGTCGGGCAATCTGAGACTTTGCTTTGAATATCTACTGATAGAGTTGATATCCATAATGTTTGACCTCGTTGAGTATGGCGCTGTTATTCTAGCCTTTTTTCCAGTAGTTAGAAAGTTCATTGTTGATCTGGGACCTGTCCACAGTATTGACAATACAAAGCCTGTTACTCTACCATTATTCATCCATTGGTCTTCACATTGATTGTCATAGAAATAGTGTATGGTAATGATGTATATGGAGGTAGATTAATGTAATGGTTTCTTGTTCGTGCTTGAGGAGGAAACTTTAGATACAAAAATATGTAGAATATTGTTCTGCGCAAAATACGATAAGAAAGAAAGAAGTTTTTGGTAAACCTCTCAGCGCTGTAAGCTAGCACTAGTATTCAGACCCCGGGGTTAATACATGAAGTATATAGAGAGCGTATTTTAAATTTACGTTTTAATCATTCATCAAAGTTGTTAATAAACCGTGTTGTCATGTTAAGAATATATACTTCAGGTAGAAGATTGAATATATCTAATGATAGGTTTCAATACATAGATCTAAAAAAGAAAGATATTGAAAAATACAAAAATATCAAAATAAGATATAATAATGAATTCATATCAACCATATATCTTCTGAATTATTTAGTAATAGATGAGGATATAAAGGTGCATAGTGATCTTAAAGAAGATTTAGATAAGTCTGTTATTATAGAAGATGAGCAAGAAATTGAGTACATGTTATATGATTATTATCAGGTAGATAATAACTTAAAGTTTTTAATATTCTATAACGAGACCATTGATTATACATTAATTCATGCTGATAAAAATGATTATGAATTAATTAAAGTTCCAGCTGAAAATGACGGTTTTATAAATCCTACTCTTGTAGATTCTATTTTAAATTCGAGTCATAAAACTTCGGAATTGTTTTATATTTTAGGCTCTTCAATTAAGTTATGTAATGGTTCTGCTTTTAATCAGATACCTGTTAAGTATGTTACTAAACCACCTTTATCTAGAATGCAACGTAATAAAACGTTTTACTTAGATGTTGGTTATTTAGGAACTTCTTATTATTATGGGTATTTAAAACATACTAATAATTTTCCACCAGGTTATAAAAATGTAAAAGTTTTACTGGTAATGGATCATTATAAAAAGGCAAATGAATTATTACAATTAAATAATTGATTACATATAAGTTTGTAATACCTTTATATTTATTAATGTATGGAGTTTTTTCTTTCAGACGAAGTATTTTAAATTCGAGTGTAACATCACTTATCATAATTTATCGTGTTTTAAGTTAGCATCCTTTTTGAAAATCCTTATTGCTAAAATCATAAAAATTTGAATACATATTACGTCTGTATTATTTCTTGTGCACAATAAAGTTTTAATATGATCAAATGAGGAAGCCCATGTAGAATCTTAAGCAATTAATAAATTTAAGGAATTATAAGCAACTTCATGTTGTTTGAACCATTCACATTAAATTGCCCATCTATACTACATGAGCAAGTTCTAAATAATCTATGTCTCTTTATCTTCTTTATGTATTCTAGATTTTTCCCATTTTTAATTTGCAATGTGTAGTTCACCATATCCATGCTCAAGTAGATAGCACTTGGATGAAAGAAAATATCTGTATTTAAGAAATCTCAGTACATACCATTTTTGGCATTGACTCTTCCTACAATGAATATTTATAGATTAAAATGATCTAACAGTGGAACATGTGGCTATGATGTTATAACGATTCCATCAATTTTATACTTTATTGGTAACGTAAATTTATGTATGAATTACAATATATATACTTTAAATTCTTTAATATAGTCAACACCTCTTTCAATTTATTCTTGGACAATATTCAACAATTCAAATAGCTTGATGATACGCAGTCAAACTTTCAGCGCATTCATGAGCGCGTGCTTTTGAATATCACCCTATATCCAGCCCTTCAGCTCAATCTCTTACACTTCGAGGCTGAAACAATTGGGTGTGTCCATGTGGAGCATCCCTGTATTCATGTAGTGGAACGCCCTTGAAACAGGCTGCTTCGCTACGTAATGCAACAGCGGCCCATTAGACGCCTCGTCTACGTCTTCTACACGGTATTGAATGCGTTTGTGCATTCGTATCACCTCAGAAACATTCTGTCCACTTCATCACTCCAATGCTGGCTCCATTTACCAATTCAGAAAAGTGCGCCAGGTAACTAAAAAAACCCAAATATCCAGCAATTCTGGCGCTTTTTTCGCCAAAACCGCCCGGTGTTGTTGTTTCATCCCATTGGGCGTCTTCTGGATGACACGTACCCCTCGTGTCATCCACTCTCGGCTCCGTAAACGCCCACTGCACCAGCATGTCCTGTCTCGTAAATTCTATTTTTTACTACCCCGGACGCGTCTGCAGCTTCCTGCGTCTTCCTGCACGTAATTTAACCAAAGAAGTAATACTTAAAGTGAGTCCATCGCTAGCTTTCAACACCAATACCCCATGTCATTCTTCACCGAAAGCCCTGAACAGAGAAGAGGCTTCGGCAACTCCAACTTGAGTGCACTCTCCAGTGCATTCTTGACCCAGATGAACGTGCGGGTCTCGCCCAACTGCAAGGAAGTGACCATGGTTCCTTCTGTCATACTGTACTTGAAATTTGTCGACTCGTGCTACCAGGCCATTTCCTATGAGTTTCCCCAAATTTCCACGTTTATCGGGCCGGCCACCTTCAGACACATCGGCGCATTGATGTTTGCCCGAAGAATGGAGGACATCACCGTCAAAACCTCGGGAATACGCTCCACTGTGGAAACCAGAGTATACATACCTTCGGGAACCCAGGTGTTCCAGCCCATTCTGGACATCTTGTCGGCCATTGGCGTCACCAAAGTGACTGAGATCTCCACCGTCTACATCCCCAAGCACCCATTGCCCGACAGCATCAAGAGGGAAGACGTAGACTACCAATACGAGTTGGAAATCAGAAACGGCTGTGCCTTTGACTGGGAGAAGTTGAGCATGGACGCCAAGAACGAGCTTTCCACCTTGAGAAAACCGTTGAAGGCCACAATAGGAGCCAAGTCCTCCCGCAAAAAGCCCAATTTCTATGAAGAGTACGACACCTTGAAACGCACATCATCATTAAAGCGGAAACATGATTCCTCGACCACAACCGCCGAGGAAACAGCTTCAAAAGAATCCCCAGAAGAAACCGCATCAATTTCGTCACACTCGACGAATGGCGAGGCAAATGGCTGTGGTGAAAGAAAGATCTCCAGTACCATTGAGGAAATTATCAGAAAAATGAGACTCAGCGAAGTAGAGGTACCAAAAGAGCCCATAAGATTCGTATCGTCTGATGCTGCTACGCGTTATCAGGACCCTGATTTGGGCAAATATCTAGGCTGGTTCGAGGCAGAATGGAACGCATACAAGAACTTGACCGATACCATCAAAGGAAAGATCTTGATGGAGTCCAAATGGCCCATTTCGGTGACAGGTACCCCCTCATGGATATTGGACGTGTGTTACAGCTCAAATGGCTACTTTGTTCAAATGCCATTGTCCACAATTTCGCCAGCAGATCAAGCAATGGCCCTTTTAGTGCCAATGTCTTCATGGCATCTTCATGACCAATCTCTGAATGTTTCACATTGGTACAGCATGTCTATTGCCATCAGTTTCGAGGAGAAATGCAGGCAAACGACACAGTGGATAGCCAAGGCTACCAGACTCAAGGATTACTCGAAGTGACTTATTCTTCACGCAGTTGTGAAATTTATTAACCATTTGTTTGAGTCAACTAAATGGTCATAATAAATACACATTATCGCTTATACTTCAAATTGGTGAGGACTCATACATATGTGCATTTAGTTAATATCGGAAACATTGATATTGTAGGGCTTATGTAATTTCAAATCAGCTAAGATTGATCGTCATATTTATGCGTAGTAAAATTAATCATTTAGGGAAATTATAGCAAGAGTACAACCATCATCCATGCTAGAAACGAAGAATCAATGATCATAACATCCAAGCAGATGCTACACTTTCATACAAGTAGATCAATTCTTTAAATTTTCTTTTTAAATATACCTATCTAATTAATTCAAGGTCTATGGAGTTTAAGATGAATCCTTATTCAATTGAAATAATTCCTTACTCCATAATTCTGAGTCCATTGGAATCTAAATTAAAGGACCCTGAAATTTGCAAGAAGGTGGCTCTTTATCGCCCGTACTTAACTGATGGTGAAAAGCTCCTTCAATACCGTTTTCACGAAAGGCACAAGACCACTAGTGCTCTTCAATATCATAGGAAGCGGGTGAAACGGATTATGTACATGGAAATGGGGGTAATGGGGGACTTAACGAACTATTCATCCTCCCAGATTTCGTCATGAACAAAGTACAACCAGTTGAATCCGTTCCAGCTGCTTATGATTCCAATTGCACAATAAACACTGACGATCATGAGTTTCAAGAACTCCAATTTCTTCAAGATTTCGAATCTCAGCTCAAGCAAGTCCATGAGACTGATAATCACAACCACCGGTAACAATCCCAAGATGTAGGTGTTAATGACTCTATCCAAAATATAGCTGGACTCGCCTGCATCCTTTGGAAGCTTGACTACCTTTCTGAAATTGAAATAGTAAATGATATACCACAACAAAGTGTAGCAAACCTTGATCAACCATTCACTTGGAGTGAAGATCAATGGGAACAAACTGATATAGGCACAGCTGACCAAAAGGTTGAAGTGACCTAACAACCTCTTGTCTCCACATACAAGGAAAGTAATTGGGAAAATCACAATCAAAATAGCCTTTTCGTGGACATGCCAGCCGAACAAGAAAGAGGAGTATCCACAGAGTGTCAACGCACCCATGAACCTTTTGAATGTTGGCTGTATAAATAATGGAATTAAAGCCATGATTTGGTAGAACAAGGTGAGAATAAACGTCAATTGTGGTGTAATTGTGGGCAAAATCAAAAATTCGATATCTCCTACCAAACCTCTGGTTGATGAGTTGACGAATTTCGAGTCGGACAACAAGTTGGGGTCGAATTTGAAGAGCTTTTGCAATGGAAACTGGCTCAAGGGAACACGCTTGTAGAATTGAATCAACAATCTGTCCAAGAACGAGTAGATGGCCCACACATTGGGGGCCCAGTAAGCATGGGTCAACCCTCTGCTGAAAGGAAACAATCTGGCCAAGAGCTGGGGCATCACACCGTGATAAACGAAAGGACCAAAGGCTAAGGCAAAAATGGCCACAACCACCGATCCAAGCTTCACGAGGTTCTTCCACTTGACCAAGAAGACCACGTTTTCCACCATCTTGCGCTTGGGGTCAAACTTGAGGTTCAAACAGTAGGCTCTCAATAAGAAGACGAAAACTGCGGGTGCAAGATACAAGTAGATGTGCTTGAAACACAACAACAAGGCGAACCAGAAGCCGCACATCAAGTAGTTCTCAAGACGGGCGCAATTGATGGCCAAAACCAAGAACCCGTACATCATTCCGTTGTACTGGAAGTGAATGTGGTCGATAATCAATAAACCTGGAGACAAGATGAGACTAGAAGCAGCAACATACGCTCTTCTTTTGGCATTCCAGGACTTGGAAGAATCAATGTACCATTGCAACGCCACAACAAGTACAATTTCACTCAAAATCACCGTAATCCGCTGGAAATAGACCGTGGGAAGCGAATACTGTCCAACTTCAACTATATCAAGACATCCGTCTTGTTTGACCACATTGGGCACGAACTGGGCCAAGAACCACTCGAAATAGGCAAAAAACGGGGGGTAGTCCAACGTCCATTGCGAGGTCTTTTCAATGTACCACTTAGAAATGGGAAGGTTCTTGGTTATGGCAAGCCAATTACGATGTACGTCAAAATCAGTAGAATGATAACTGACTATCAAAAGACCTTTGAGGAAGAGCGTGACGATCCAGATATTGAAAAGGGAATATTTCCGGTTTGGTTCCTCTTGAACCGACGGTTTCGGTGCCTCTTTAGGCGAGGGCTTCAATGTGGACATGTTGAAGTGGTAATTGAAGGTTTGAGTTCGTATACTAAGATCTACACCGTGGTTACGTAAGCAACAGCTGGTGTCAACGAAGGAAATAGACTGTTTCTTAGAAGTAGTCTTGGATGAAAGGCTACTGAAGCTAGGACTGTGATAGTAACACAGCTATGACTGTGTTACCACTATGAATTTCTACGATGCTTGACATATGGAGATACTAAATTAGCGTATTGTAAGATAGATGAATAAATATTAATCTGGTGATTTTTGATTTCTCAAACAATATTCAACGCATTCTCAACTTGATCATTTCTTCTATTTTTGGTGTAAACTTGGAATTAGATATAAACCATTTCAACTATTCTTTGGATAATTCCATGGTCATGACAAGTATCAAGCTAACTTGACCATTTGGTATACCACCCTATCAAGAAATTGGGCGTGTGGCGTAGTTGGTAGCGCGTTCGCTTAGCATGCGAAAGGTCTCCGGTTCGACTCCGGACTCGTCCATTCTTTTTGTCTCGATAACATTCTTTTCTGTCTATGAGACTATGGTTTCTTATTTTTTCCTGTTGATTGCATTGATTAAATGGCTCTATGAACTTCGTAGTATGAATTATAAATTATGGAATTATGAATAATAAGCAAAGCAAATCTTGGACTGATCTTACACCATACAATGCAATACGCTGAAGTCCCACTAGTAGTATTTTCCATAGTATTTTGTTTGTAAACTCAGTAGTCATCAAGTAATATATTGCAGTATGGAGATAAATCTTCATTTTTTCAAAAGTTTTCCAAATTTCGATAAATATTCAAAGCCCGCACTACACAATTCTTGAGTAAGGAACATTGGATTTAAATTAAGGTACATGAATAGAACAATGTGAATTGTTGAACACTATGGAGTTATTTATTTCATCAAGAATGAAACTAAGCCTACTAACAATAAACTTCCCACTGCCTTGTTTGAACAAGAAAAGCCTGGTTAGCTCAATCGGTAGAGCGTTTGACTCTTATGCAGGAAATCAAAAGGTTGCGGGTTCGACCCCCGCATCGGGCTTTCTTTTTGCCTTTTTACTGTCTGCAAAGCGATTGGTTATTCAAATTACAGAAACAACCAGGAGTGACACTACGGAAGAACGCATGGCACTACGGAAGAACGCATTGCCATATTTAGAGGCTCCAGATTTTTTTGCCATCATATCAATCCATTTAGAATAAAAATGAATGCAAACTCCACCAAAATGACACCCACACTTCGCCAAAATTCTCAATAAACCAACTACAACTACTACTCAACTACAACCGTTGACCCTCTAGTAGAGCCTCTTTGACTCTCTCCAACCAGTCTACCTTCGTTCCATTCAAACACTACATTCATCTCCTGCACACAGAGTCACGTGACAGCCACTTCTTCAAATGTTGATGAGTTTTACCACTCACTTTACACGTCAATATGTCTGACCAAAGAGTTGAATCCGACGCAGCCGAGTTGCTCTCTTCGCTTTCCATCAACAAAGACAAGGTGGAAGCTTCAACTCCCGTCGAAGAACCAAAAAAACAGGCCGAAACCACCACGGAAAAGCCAGAAACCACCAAGGCGCCAGAACCAGAAACCAAAGCTGAAGAAGCCAAAACAGACAAGCAAGATGACAAGAAAACCCAGTCCAACTTGATTGACTCCACATACGAAGTGAAGGTCAAGTTGGCTGACTTACAAGCCGACCCCAATTCGCCTTTATTCTCCGTCAAATCCTTCGAGGAGTTGGGTTTGAAACCAGAATTACTCAAGGGTTTGTACGCCATGAAGTTCAACAAGCCCTCCAAGATTCAAGAAAAAGCATTGCCCTTGTTGATTTCCAACCCTCCAAGAAACATGATTGGTCAATCCCAATCCGGTACTGGTAAGACCGCCGCCTTCTCGTTAACCATGTTGTCTAGAGTCGATGAAACTGCCAACTATCCACAATGTCTCTGTTTGGCGCCCACCAGAGAATTGGCCAGACAAACTACCGAGGTCATCCAGACCATGGGCAAGTTCACCAAGATCACCCTGCAATTGATTGTGCCCGATTCGTTCGAGAAGGGTGTTAAGATCAACAGCCATGTTCTTGTGGGTACTCCCGGTGTGATCATGGATCTCTTGAGAAGAAAGCTCTTGGACGTTTCTCGCCTTAAGGTCTTCGTTTTGGACGAGGCCGACAACATGTTGGACGCCCAAAGTTTGGGAGACCAATGTATCCGTATCAAGAAAGTGCTACCAAAAACTGCCCAACTCGTGTTGTTTTCCGCCACCTTCGACGATAAGGTCAGAACATACGCCGAGAAGTTCGTTCCTAATGCCAACTCGCTCGAGTTGAAGCACGAAGAGCTCAATGTCGATGCCATCAAGCAATTGTACATGGACTGCAAAGACGAAAACCACAAGTTCGAGGTGTTGTGCGAGTTGTACGGTTTATTGACAATTGGTTCGTCGATCATTTTCGTGGAAAAGAAGACCACTGCAGACATTTTGTACAAGAAAATGATGGAGGAGGGCCACACGTGTTCTATTCTTCACGGTAACTTAGAAACAAGCGAAAGAGATAGATTGATAGATGATTTCAGAGAGGGCAGATCCAAGGTTTTGATCACCACCAACGTTTTAGCAAGAGGTATTGATATTGCATCCGTTTCTATGGTGGTCAACTACGACTTGCCTGTCGACAAGTTTGGCAAGGCCGACCCATCCACCTACTTGCACAGAATCGGAAGAACAGGAAGATTCGGCAGAGTTGGTGTTGCTATTTCGCTTGTCCACAGCGAGAAGTCCTACGCCGTCTTGAACGACATTAGAACCTACTTCGGTGGAATTACCATGACGAGAATTCCAACCGATGACTGGGACGAGGTTGAAAAGATTGTTAAGAAAGTAATTAAGAGTTAAGAGTTAATGTACGAGTACAATGTATTGGCGCCATTAAAGGGCCATTTTATTACATGATTACATGATACAACTGGTAGTTTTTGTCCAAGTAGTTAGTATAATTAAATATCCAGACATCTTATACATATTTCTGTGGTATGTGGTATACTTAAATATTAGATTTCTTGATACTTTCTCCATAAGTATTTCTTTTTGTTTCACAATCATTTAATTTCGGTATGAAGCCTTTATACTTTGTCCATAAGTACTTCTATAATCATTTTTCACCAATATTATAATATCTTTATCCTTTGCTTGACTTAACTGGTTCTTTTTTCCTGTGCTTGGCTCAACAGCTTCTTACTTCCTTTGCTTGACTTAACAGCTTCATTTTTTCTTTGCTTGACTTAACAGCATCTTTTCGTTCATTTTTCTTACTTAAATAATTGATCTATCTTGAATAATCGACTTACTTAAAAATCTTACAAATATATAAATATATACTTTTCGGTAAACCTTTTAAATTTATTTGTAGTTCCCTTTTCAATACCTTTTAACTAAAAGCCTCAAATAATATTACTTGTACTTATTCAATAAGTTGTAATTTCACCACCTCTACATGTTAGCATCATTAGTATATACATTTCGACACGGTCCTATTTACACTTCTAGTAGCTATTTATGAACTGCTTGGTTCTAACAGGCAATCTCTTGGACACCACGTCCCAGTCGATACACTCCCACACGTTCTCGAGGTATTTCTGCTTGCCAAACACGCCGTAGTCCAAAAGATAGTTTCTCATGGATGCATCGATGGCCAACACAGGCAACAACTTCTTGTCGTTGTACAATGTGTTGAACTCGGCCTCTTCGGTGGAGCCCAAGGTCAATCTGTCGATCTCCAGCTCCAATTGCTCTATTTCTTGCAATTCAACGACCTCTTCTTCTTGGAGCTGGTCCTGGTTCTGGTTTTCGATTCTTTCTCTTTCAAGTCTCTTGTTCTTCAAGGCGGCCACCTTGGCCTCCTTCTGCAACTTCAAGCGGTGGACCTGGCCCGATCTCAACGAGTCGTCCACCACGCCCGAGTTGTAGGTGTTGACAATGGCCAAGTTGTTGTAGACTGGCTCTTTGGTGGCACCTGGTTCGGTGATGCTGGGAGACTGCTTCAAGACATTCTGGCTCAAGTTGCTCTCGGCAACCAACCACACCAAGCCGTCCCCTTTGATGCCCTTGGCCGAGTTGAGCAACAAGTTTCTGAACTCGTCAATGGATCCAAACGACGCTTCCAACCATTCCTTCAAGGTTTCGTCTCCTGGAACGTTGGTGTAGGTGGCGCTGCCGGTCTGCAACAAGTCGTTGGCCTTGGCCTGGACCAAGGCCGGACCGGCGGGGTTCTCTTTCAAGCTCTCCAAGAAGAACTGGAGGTTGTACAACAACGAACCATACGAGTAGATGCCGTAGTGCTCTTGCTTGTGGATGGTCTGCGATATGATGTCCAAGAGGTTGTTTGATTGGGCGGCGTTTTCGGGACTGGAGGCACTGGCATGTTCCAACGATTGGTTCAAGCCTTCCACCAACTGTTGACCTCTTTGGAACCACAACTGGTCGACTGTGGATGAAGAGAACAAGCCCTTGAAATCTTGCTGGCTGGACTTGACCGCGTCCAAAGTGGCGATGGTAGGCAACTTGAACGACACGTGTCTGAGTGCCTGAAGAGACACGACAGGTCTCCGGACAGATCTGGCTACTCTGTACATGGATGTAGTAGATGGTGGTAGTAGTTGGTGAAAAATTTTGGTCATCACGTGGATGGATGTGCACTAGAGAGAAAGAGAGGTGGAATGGAAGGGGAAATATAGAGGAGAGATGGATAGAGAGGTCAGGGATACGGAGAGATTAGGTATGGGCAGAGAAGGAGAGAATTGGACTTTTACTTTGACTAAAAGTTGATCAAATTATTTAGATCATAATTAATGGAATATTTCAACTATGAGAATGGTGGAATTTACCTTGAATAAGCTACTTCAGGAATTAGTGAAGCCCCCAAAATATCAAGAATAAGCTGTAATTAGTGAAGACTCAAATATCAAGATTCAGCTGTAATTAGTGAAGACTCAAATATCCAGATTAAGCTGTAATTAGTGAAGACTCAAATATAAAGATTCAGCAGTAATTCTATATCTACTTCATGTATTATCAATTCGCATGGTTGATATTGTACTGTTCTATATTGCACTTTTGATATCTGCACTGTTCATTAATTTCATTAGTATTCATATTTTCTCATTTATCTACTGTCATTGATCTACTGTTCTCATTCTTATCACAGTAATATTAATATTGCATTCATTAATGTACTGAACTCATCAATCTACGGACGGATGTCATCATACTACCTTCATTAATCTACATTAATCTACTTACATTAATCTACTTACATTCATCTACTTACATTAATCCAATGAGTTCTATTTCTTTTCTGTCTTCAATTAAATTGCATCTTTACCATCTTCAATTATTCTCATTATAATGCCTGATTTAATTAAGCCAGTTATTTCCTTGACTGTTTATGAGAAAGTCAATTGTCAACATAATTAGCATTTAATGCAGTGAACTACAAACACTATTGTTAGCCGACCATTTGTTTCAGGCTTAGACTATTATGTTGAATCAGATTCTGACTATTATCGACCATTTGTTTAAAGCTAGTGACTATTATGGACCGTTGAATCAGGCTCTGACTATAATTTGCTTAAGCCTATTGACTATTACCAGTTTCAGACTCTGACCATTATTAACCATTTTCCAGGCTCTCACAATACTAGTTTCAGTAATTGACTAATTTCAACCATTTGTTTCAGGCTTTCACCATTCCATTTGTTTCAGGCTTTCACTATTCCAATTGTTTCAGGCTTTCACCATTCTATTTGTCAAGCTTTTATCATTCCATTTTCAGGCTTTCACCATTCTATTTGTCATTTACATTCCACTCTTACTCCATTTCATTCTACGCGTCGACTCCAAAACACTCAATTAAATACAAATCATACAAAGAAGAACAAGACCATTGTGGTTGGTATGGCCAGCAAAAAACCAGAAAGTAGAACGTTTGTCTATTAATGTCGGAAGGTGCAAGCGGCAGAGATTCCGCCCCTTGATGCGATGGCTGCAGCAGCAACGTATGGGTCCGCGCCGTGCCTACCTTCTCACCTTCAAACTTTTGACTCTTCTCAACAACGACGAGCCTGCGCCCATGCTGGGGGGCGCGAGGTCGTCGGACGACGTCTCCACGTTGCCCAAGGAGCCTCTTCTGGTGGGCTCGGGCGAGAACGACGCGTCGTTGGAGTTTCTTCTCGTGCTGTTTTCGCTGCTGCCGTTGCGCAACCGCTGGACAAGCGACTTCTTTCTGCCGATGCCGCCGGACGACGACGGAGGGCTCAACAACTCGGCGTCGGCGAGCTTGGGCGCCGGGGCGCCGTCGATAAATGTGGACGAGCCCAAGCCCGCGGTGGAGGGGCCGTGGACCGGCTCGGACGTGGTGTTGGAGGCGAAGTTGACCACCGAGGGGTTGGAGCTGAGGTCGCCGGGGGCCGGGCGGCGCACGGGGTCGTCGAGGGCGAGGGCCGACGAGGAGCCGCCGGCCTCGTACGTCTTGGTGACGGCGGAGTCCTTGGGTTTTATCTTGAGCGAGGTTCTTCTGCCCACAATCTCGTTGCGGTCCTCCTCGAACTGGCCGAAGGCCAAGTTCATCTGCTGGTTCTTGTCGGTGCCGCCGTAGCCCTGGATACTGCTGTTGGGGCCGTCGGGCGCGTAGGCCTTGACGGGCGCGCTCTTGGCGTTCTTGTTTCTGTGGGGGGTGCATGCGTCGAAGGGCCCGTCGTGGTGGAAGCCGCCGCCAAAGAAGCCGGTCACGTCGAGCTTGTCGATGGTGTCCAAGTTCTTGGCCTTGACGGGCTCCACCTTCTTGGGCGACTTGTTGCGGGAGGAGCGGTGGTGGCCGGAGGAGCGGTGGCGCGACCCGGACCCCGACGACGACAGGCCCTTTTCTCGGGAGCTGCGGTGGTGCCGGGACGAGGGCTCGGAGTGTGAGTGGGAGCGGTGCTGGCGGGAGCCTGGGGCGGAGGAGGAGGACGACGACGAGCCCTTTTCGCGGGGATACTCCTTTCTGGCCTTGTCGGAGCCGGCGGCCTCTTCGTACGAGGGAGGAGCAAACGACTCGGTGGGCTTGGGGGGACGGGCCGGCGGGGTGCCCACGGGGTGGACGGCGGTTCTGGGGGGAGGGGGCGGGTCGCGGTGGTGGACGTAGGAGTCGGGCTCGTTGAGGGCGGCGGCAAACGGGTTGTTGGAGGACATCTTTCTGTGGGGTTAGTAAAGAAGCAGGGAAGGAAGCAGGAAGGAACGAAGGAAGGAACGAAGAAAGAAGGAGACAGGAGGACCCTTAGGCGAGCAAAGGCGGCGCAGTAGGCAGGAGCGCGCGTCTATTAGCCAGCGAGAAAGAGTAGGGAGAGAAGACAAAAGACAAGGAGTGCGGATAGGAGGTAGGAAAGATTGGGCGAGGTCAGTTCAAGGGATGGAGATCTGATAGGCGTGGAGGATGTATGGACGGGGAGTGTATGGAGTTGGGAGTGTATGGAGTTGGGAGTGTATGGAGTTGGGAGTGTATGGACTTGTGTGCAATTGGGAGTGTATGATGTTCGTTGACGTGTGATCGGATGTGTCACAGTGCTAATTTTGCTAATTGTGTCCGTGACTGAGATTGTCGGGAGTCGTTTGACGTGACTGGACTGCTGCGACTTTCGTGACGTAGGCGTAGGGAGGGGACAGCACAAACAGATGGAATAGATGGAACAGATGGGAGATGGGAAGATGCAGTGGACAGATGGATTAGATGGGCAGATGGATGAGGGTCTTCCTACGAGTCTAGGCCTGGAACGGAAGCCCGTGCCTCGATTGCCGTCCGGAGGTTCCAGCACACGGCACAGGACTTCACAGGGCTTATTTCGATAGGAGAGCGGCGGGACCAGTGCGTCGGCCAGGGCCAGGGCCAGGGCTAAGTCCGGCACCTGCCACGGCGCGGCGTGCGCCCACCGCTCGCGGTGAGGCCAGACGATCCAGCACCGGCACCAGACAAGCAGGCAGCACACGCACTAGAATCCAGTCAGGGCGGGCGATGGTGTGCCAGGCGATCATGTCCAGATCGCGCCGTTGTGCCGTTGGCCGAATGGGGCGGGCACAAGAGCCGAGCAAAGGCTAGTGTTGTGGATGATCTGCCTATGTGGATGTTCTGCTAAGGGTATGGATGGTGAAGTGGCTGTTGTGCGTGTCTGTTCTCGTATGTGTTCTGCGTGCTGTATTCTGCGTGATGTATTCTGCGTGATGTATTCTGCGTGATGTATTCTGCGCATATGTTCCATCTGAACTGCGAATGTTCCATTATGAGATGGTGAAGATGTCCATCTATTTATTGTCCATTTGAGTGCATCTGAAGTCCATGATCTGTGCTTAGTATAATCCACATACGTTGTGCTAGTATACTCCACCTATGGTGTGCTAGTATACTCCACCTATGGTGTGCTAGTATACTCCACCTATGGTGTGCTAGTATAATCCACATATGGTGTGCTAGTCTATTCCCTCTGTCTGATTAGTATATCCTGCCTCGATTCTTTTCTCTGATGTTTCTAACTGTGTCTCTATTCTCTTTTCTGTCTCTTTTCCCCTGTACTAACTATCCTCTTTTCTCTCTAACTAACTCTCTCATTCTCTTTTCTCTAACTATCTCATTCTCATTCTCATTCCATTCTCATCATTCACTTATTCTCTCATTCACTTATTCTCTTTCTATCTTATACGTACCTATTGTAGTTGACACTGCTGTCGCTGCCGGTCCTCACGGGCTTGGGCGGAAACACCGGCGCCTGGGCGGGACTGAACCGCGCCGCCATGTTGACAGGCCGGTACGGCTTGTCGTCGTCGTCCTCCTCCTCGAGAAGCTGCTTGTTCTTCTCCACCCAGTCGTCGAAGCTGGAGTGGCGCTCGAGCGAGTGGCTCGACAAGTTGGACAACTTGGGCGGCTCGTACTTGGCCGAGGCGGCGGCGGCGCTGGGCGCAACGTGCTGTCTGAACGGGTTATTGGAGGACAAGCGTCTCAACGAGTCGGTAGACGCGTAGGCGTTGGAGGGCTGTTGGTACATGGGCGGCCGTCGGGACGAGGACTGGTAGGCGGTACGACGACGATACAAGTGCAAGCGAGCCGGGGACGGGGACAAGGGGCGTGTTACCGAGAAGCTACCGTGCTGGGGTCGGGGAAGGACACTGGACGGTGGTGGAGGACGGAAAACAAGTAGTGAATCAATGTGAAAAAAACCGTCTCACTAGAAACCGTGGGAGAAATAGTGCGCACCAGGCAGATGAGAGTGGGGGTGGCGGTAGTGCGCTAGTGAGAGAGAAACAGAGAAAGAGAGAGAGGAGAGGTGAAAGGAGGCGAACAATGGTAGACGGGATGAAGAGGGGCTGTGGAGTGATTAGGGCCGGAGAATAATGAAATGAATTCTACGGAAGGGGAAGTAATGAAGAAAGAGATGTAGGATTAGGAGGAGATAATTAGTGGAATTAGTGAGAATGGAAGTGAGAATGGAATTAGTGAGAATGGAAGTGAGAATGGAAGTGAGAATGGAATTAGTGAGAATGGAAGCAGTGAGAATGGAAGCAGTGAGAAGAGACAGGGGATAGAGTGGATAGACGTGGATAGACGTGGATAGACGGTGGATATGGAACAGTGGTTATGGAACAGTGCCACACGGTAGTGACCATACGGTAGTGACATACGGCAGCTAGTACCTCTGAGTTATTCTATTGTCTCTCCTGAGCCTTTCCTCCTGTTCCACCTCCTAGACGAAAATTGCCGAGTGATTGGCGAGCCGTGGTGGAATGCGATTGTTGTAGGAGGGGAACTGGGGTAATGGCAGTGGCAGATGTCGCAGTAGCAAATGTATATGTACAGCTGGATACTACAACCAGCTATTAAATGACTTCTGTCTGTTCTTCTGGGATTGTTGGCCTTGACAGTCGTGGCTGTGGTGCCCGGGTAACTGCCCCTGAAGAGTCAGGCAAGGGCTTAGTCGACGCGTCTGTTATGTTCCATTCCATGGACAGGGCCATTGGCCACAACGCACATCATTTCAGGATAATGGAATGGATCGGAGAGAAAGTGAGAGAAAGTGAGAGAAAGTGAAAGTGAAGGTGAGTAGTGAAGTGGAGAGGTGGATGGATGGATGGATGGATGGACCAGATGGACCGGCGTCTTCTACTAGAAGTCTTACTGACGGATTGACAGCTCATCTACGAGAAGTGACAGCTCCATCTGGACCTAGTTTGCCATCATGTCATGTCATCTCTTTTCTTTTCTCTCTTTAACTCTTTAACTCTTTGTCTCTTTTCTCTCTCGGTGTATCCTCCATACTACATGCCACGTCACATGAGTACACTATTTTGCAGTATTAGGTGATTAATTATGCTCGCTATTTTCACAAGAATTAGGTACAAAACAACTACAGAAGCTCGCCCTTGCCACAGGCCAAGGGCAGCTAACCAACAAGATTGTGTCAAGGTGGTGTCTAAAGTGCAAACTCAATCTCACCCATGTTTGACTGACTGAAAAGAAGGTACAAGTCCGATCTATGGCCAACGCCGAAGCCAAAAAATACGATGCTTTCACGCCTTTGGCTTGTCCACATACCTCGAGTCTTTCCACTCTCAAAGCCCCCCAAGGGCATTGCATTGAGTACAGAAACACCAGTGGTGTATTCAACGGCACATTGCCGTGGCTACCGTGGTACCACCACGGATAAAATCCAAACTCCGTCCTTCTGTGTAGTGGGCAAAAGAAATATTAAAGTACACCGTCAGTCCACTCCATCTCGCGTCGATCTGGAAAATAGTGGAATCTTGCAGAATCTGCTGCTCGTTCAGAACGAACTCCAGGTCCAATCTGAAACTTCGTGAACTGAGCTCTTGCGATGCACGCCCAGAAGATCTCCGACCACCGGTTGCATCAGCGGTCTCCGTTGCAGCTGTGGTCGCGAAGGGCCCTCGGCTCCTAGTATCGTATTCACATATGGATTCTCAATGAAGACGTAGGGAAAGCGTTGTAACACTGGGGTCGACTTGTCGTCCTGCTCTTCGGCATTTTGATTGAGATCGAGCACGAGATTCTTGAAGATTTCGCCGCAATTCTTGCACACTTTGAATAACTTGTAGTTCTGGGGGTCGGCAATGAGCGCCACTTGCGCCGCCTCTCCGCTTTCTCCCAGATGGGCCTCTAGGTGTTTGAAAATGGGGATGATGAAACGGGCATTCTGGTCCAATAGGATGCCGTTGCCCATGAACTTGCCTCTAGGGGTGACATATATGCGCGTAGTCACCTCGAACTTGAGAGCATCGTCGGTGTCATTCTGGATTAGGCAGCTGTCACAGTAAATGAACCCACAAAACCGGCAATGGTGTCTTCTCCGAGGTCCCGACATATGAGAGGAACCAAAGCCTGGACCAGCACCTGACTTGTTCTCGTCCTCCTTCATGCCGTCGAAAAACGTCAAGAAGAGCGACACGATCGAGTTCCCGAACGACTTGAAGCATTGCATGCAATGATTAGTGTAATTATTAGGCTTCCAGTGCATATGGGTGGGCTCGATGGTGAAGGCTTGTGGGGGTAATTGGAACTGCTCGGAGTCTTCCATGGAATGCGAGTCGTCTTCTGCCATGGAGGCCTCGGCATATTCAGGTAGCACGGGAGAACTGACGGTGTAGATGGAGTTTTTGGGGAGTCCGCTTCCCGAGCTGACTACCGACTTGAGGTCCGAGTTGTTGGTGTTAGTGTTGTTCTGGTTGTTGGAGGACTGTTCGGTGACGATGGGGCGTAGCACTGCCGGAGTACTGAGGGGCTTTTTCATCTGGTAGAATTGGCTGAAGCCACCGGGAAGCATTGAGGGGGTTGTGCCCAAGGGGGTGTGCACCGACTCCAGCGAGGTGGATGAGGCAGAAGGGGATGTGATTTCGGGTCTGGAGCCCCGGCGATCGTCCTTGTAATGGTGCTGACTGTACAGGCTCTTGATTCGGGAGCCGGATTGCGTGTAGTAAGGGTGGTGGGAGAGTCCGAGCAGACCTCGGTCTTTGCGGGGGTTCTGGGAGTCTGCCCTGGCGTTCTCGTTGATGAAGGAGGTGATGTTGCGGCTGAGCTGCGCCTGCTGGAGGTTCTTCTCGTAGATGTAGTTGTTGACCACGTATTCCCGCAAGAGCTTGAAGTTCTCGTCTTGCGAGGTGCCGGAGTCTGTTTTGGACTCGGCGAGGTCTACTGGCATGGAAAAGCGTCGGAGTGGTTGGGAAAGGTCGAAGATGGCGGGCCGGTAGTCGTCTTTGGGCATTTCGGACTTCTCAGGGCATCTTTCGGGACCCTTGTCGCCCACGAGGGACGTTCTCGAGCTGGCTTCGCTGCGGCAACTGCGGTCGGTCCGGACGCTTCTGTCGCTTCTGTCGCTGCAGTGGGTGCTGAGTGAGGGCCGGGCGGCCCTTGCCTTGGCGCTGGAGTTGGCGTAGGTGTAGTAGTTCATGTTGTTCATGCGAGGAAAGCGGATCTGCTCGTCGTAGTTGACGTCTCTGAAGCGGTCGGCGGCGGACGTCGACGACGACGAGTCGGGCGGGCTGCGGGACACGGTGGACTTGCGGGACGAGATCGAGGGGAGGATGCTGGAGATCTGGGAGTGGAATGTGGACTTGGGATCGTCCTTGTCGGACAGAGCGCTGCTGCTGCAGCGGTGCAAGTACTCGTAGACTGGGCGTTTGGAGAAGGAGAACGGCGCTAGGTCGGGCGCCTGATGGTGGGACTTGGGGATATCGGCCGCATGGGCCGGTGGCGGGTCACTCTGGCGATCTTGAGGCACATTTGCTGCCTCGTTGGTGCCCACCACCACGGCAGGAACCACGGCGGCAGTGGCGATTGTGGTGGAGGTTTCGGTCATTTGGGGACCAGACAGGACTAGGGGAAGTGGGCAGATTAGACGGACAAGACGGGGGTGTCAGAAGGGCTCACTTGTGCTAGAGAATGGACAATAGGGATGCCGTTGGTAAGATCAACAGAAAGAAGGTTGCAGTTTCTAGCAACAAATATATCGAGACACTCCTCACAGAATAATATTGCAATATAACAAGGCTTATCTAGGAGCACTCCACAGGAGCCACGTGATCCCGATGGAGATAACAATAAGAACGGGGGGTTCTTATTGGTCAAAGGAGCGGAGAGTGCAGGCAAGCCAGGGGTTGGGGGCCCAGAAGCAGAGATGGGCCTGGTTGTGAGAATTGATAAGAAGGTCCAGTGGACAGGAATGGAGGAGTATTGATAGGTGCAAATGGATGGAGTGAATGAGGTGCAAATGGAGTGAATGAGGTGTGCAAATGGAGTGAAGCTATGGCAGATGTAGATGGGGTAGTATATTGTGGATTATGGTCGAGGAGATGAGAGTCACCGTGTGCTTTGATCCATGCTTCAGAATTACGGAAGGAGTCAGATGAGGCGGTCTAGATATTAGCGAGTGGTAATAATCACAGATTAATTATAGAGTGGTATTAGATAGAATTTACATGTGGATATTACCGACGCAGAAGTGCAGTCGAGTGAGGAAGTGGACATGGACAAGGTTTGTGGAAAGTGTGCCAAGTAAAGACAGTCACTTTTCATATATTTAGAGTTCTCAAAAATTAGAAGGGGAAAGAAGTGTGGAAGTGGCAGATTTGCATTGTCCAGGGTCGTCGTCCACCCTGAAGACTGACTGCGTTTTGTGGTAGGGTCTTGCTGATAGTACGGAAGAAGTCGGGTGGAAGATAATTATTGTCCTAATACAGATACGAAAACATGGTGCTAGTTCTAGAAGCTATAATCTGAAGGTATAATCCTGAAGGTATAATCCTGAAGGTATAATCTTGAAGCTATATCTGAAGGTATAATCCTATAATCCTGATGCTATAATCTGAAGCTATAATCCTGAAGCTAATCCTGAAGCTAATCCTGAAGCTATAATCCTGAAGCTATAATGCTGGTACATATGCAGAAGATAGAGGTTCTCATTGGACAAATTACAAGAAGAATTAGTACTGGAAACTATAGAGCCGTGGTGTCAATTATTGAAGTTGACCAAAAGAACTCTCAATAAATACAGTACAATACCAAACGGAGAGCAACAGAATTGAGTAACTTCATGTAAGAATATACAGTCATGAACTATAGAACCGCATTCTGCTTCCTATTATTAGTCGGACTCTATTTCCCAAAAAATGTTTCTACTATTACCACTTCACTTTAATTACTGGTTTCACTGTAGATTTGCAATGTGTGAGATCTCGAATTAATACAAATGTGAAACCCATGTGCAAATTGGGTTAACCTGACCAGACAGCACTATCAAGATTACACAGAAATGGAAAGAACTGACTAATCTTGCCAGATATACTCCATACGACAAGGATCACTAATATCTTCTGACTCTAGAATCTCTAGTATCTCTCTAGTATCTCTCTAGTATCTTCTGACTCTAGAATCTCTAGTATCTCTCTAGTATCACTCTAGTATCTTCTGACTCTAGAATCTCTAGTATCTCTCTAGTATCACTCTAGTATCTTCTGACTCTAGAATCTCTAGTATCTTCTGACTCTAGTATCATTTTCAGTATCTTCTGACTCTAGTATCACTTTCAGTAGTTCCTTGTCTCATTACAGATCTAAATTTTGATTTGGTTTAAAATTAACCCAATACTATAACAAACAGGTTGGCCTAGCTGTAACTTAGTCAAATCTAATTTAGAATTATATCCTAACATTATTAGAACTGCCAAATCTGAGTCCACATGATACATGATACTCTGGCCCTCATCACACTCCAGTTGTGACAATCACAATTACAGACTATCCAAACTGTTGCTTACATTAATCTTCATTGAAATCATGTACAGCCTCATATGCATACCAGACTTCCAGAATTATTATTATCAACACTTTTTTAACAATCAGTCTTCCATTTGGTCAAGCATTATTATTCTACGATCCTACTTTACGAGCTCCGATATGCAAACAATGCGTGGTGCCTAGACGTGATTAGAAGGTTTGGTCCATTGGGTCCAATAAACTCTGCTACTTCGATGGAACATTGCGGTTCGGGGCAATACAGCAAATATGGGGCAATACCAACGTCAGAGACAATTGGGAAATACACCGAAGGACATTTTACCAGAATAAGGCGTCGATGTACAGACAACCCACACCACTAGTCTAGAATGAAGGCACAGCAAGAGAACAATACGGAGTACATTTTTTGGGCACATGGCTGGCCAATTCAGACGGTCTGCTCGTCTCATGAGAGGGGAAATGAGGATATTTCAGTCAGACAAGAAGAGAAGAGGAGAATCGACAGATTGACCAATCTATGAAATGAAATGTCCATCACTGCTATCTCCTTCATATTCCTTTAGGTCTCGTCATGACTACTATTTCAGAAAGGGTCTTCTATGAACGGGTCTACGTATTCGTTGGTCGCTTCAGTGACGGAGGTGTCGTGTTGTGTCGTGTTGTGTCGTGTTGTGTCGTGTTGTGTTTGTGTATGTAGTTTGTTTGTACGAGAGAGGAAATGTCGGGGTAGTTCAGCCTCTGGTCATCTCTGTGTCAGAATCCACACAGAATCAACTCAATTAGCAGGAATTGGAAAGACGCTTGTCTTTGGAAACAGACTGGTCCAGGACTTCAATTCCATCACTAACCCAAGGGCATTTGAGCAACCTGTAAACAAGGCGAAGATGACAACAAGCGAGATGACGTAGAGATGAGCTGGAAGGTCGGGATGGCACCGTGAGTAGCATGGCACGACGGCCATAGCACTCAATGGCCTCCAATTAAACTCAATGGCCTTCAACAGCTCTTTTTGCCCACCATGTTCTTATTCACATTTTCTTCAAACAAGTAAACAAACACACCACCACCACCACCACCACACGCGGCTTCCGGGCCTTGCCGACCCTGGGCCCTACATCTTCTGTTCTGTTCATATATTAATACACTGCGGCAGTATACATCTAGCCCTTGAAGGTGATGTACAAGGCGTAGAGGGCTCCTGGGAACCAAGCACAGATACACAAGACGATGTCAATCCAGAAGGAGGCACCAAAACCGTCCTTCAAGAACACAGCCAAGGGAGGCAAGAAAATAGACAAGATGACACCAACAATTTTTTCGGAGTCCATGGTGCTGAGTGGTTAACCTGGGAGTAGGAGTTTTAGTAAAGGAGGAAGGAAGCGAGATGGATGAATTGGAAATTCGAGGGGGACAATTTGCATGCGGTGCAATCCAACACTATTTAAACCGGAGTTAGTGCCCTGCTAATATTCTCGGCTTTCTCAAAGCGTCGCATTTGCCTGCGTGCTGGGTGGCGCCGTTTGTGTCATCTGGTCCGTTTACGGCAACAAAGGCCTCCACAAGGGCGAACGAGTGACGATGAGGGCCACCTGCCGCGGGTGCCGTCGGGAGGCACTTTGGGGTCATTGCCCGCCACGGCTGCGACTCGGGGCTAACTGGGGATGGTTCGGCTGCGGCACGGACCTCTGCTAGATCCAGCAACTGGTCTTCGGTGCTGTTGCTTTGCATGACACGGACTCGGAGGCTCCAAAAAAAGTCTCTCGGGGGTGAGTCGAACACCCGATCTCAAGATATCTCTGAGTAATCATTACAGTCTCGCGCCTTAGCCAGCTTGGCCACCGAGAGGGTTTCTTGGGAGCAGCCAGCCTAAGGGGCTCAGTATGACGACCGAGAGCAATTATTAGATGGGTCGGCTAGCGTAGACGGCGTCCACGAGGGCCAGGCATCTATTCTTAGGACATTGGTGGCCCGGCGTGCCAACGGCCGTGTCCATTTGGTTCTTGCCAATGCGGACTTGTAGGGCGGTTGGCGTGATATCGTGTGCACCACGGGCAAAATTGGCGACTTGGGCATCGCTGTAACCGGGTCAGTGGCCATGGTAAGGCTTGAACAGGGAATGTGGGCTCAATAGGCCCTTTGGGGCCCGTTTGGGGAACCTTTTGGTTTCGTTTCATGCCAGAGACAATACTCACCATCTGCTGCAAGAGCAGTGAAGTATGTCAAAGAGCGCAACAATCCAGTGAAGTGCCCGTAAAAAGTGCCAAAGAAACGAGATAGTGAGTACATGGCCACTGAAACGACACATTGGTGTTTTCATTACAGCCCAGAACCTTGTCTTTCTTCTTCTTTCTGGCTGCTTTATTGCTTTCTGGCCCCTTTGGCATGTTTGAAGGAGAAGAAACAGTTGCAACAAGCGCGCCTATTTTGTAAGGGCATGAAATAAATATGTACAACCGCCACTTGCCCCCACTATGTCACCATAAGCTCCAATTCAACCCGGTTTTCACTTCAAACACGCCAGATGATCTCCCCAACTATAACTACCATCAAATGCCATCAACTATTCCATTTACCCTACAACTTTACCCATTTTACCCGGTAGCAGCAATCTGCTCCATTAGTTGCAACTTTCCCAAGAGGACCTTCTACAACCCCTAACAGCACCCTTTCCCCTTCCGAAACTATACCCTAGAGGCAGTGGAGACACCAATCTACTCTGAATGTCACTACTGCTATCAAAGCCGTTCCTATATTGCCTCCCTTCTCCTAGTTGGTGCACATTCCCCCCCAATCAGTCCCTTTGTTTGTTTTAGGAGCATTGTTGCCAGTTCCATCAATCCGCGTTGGCGGCTCTTCCGTGGAACTGGCCAGAGCCAATAGCTCTGCGTCCTGTTGTCGTGGACTCACGCCACTTTCCATCGTCCATTTCCGCCCCAATGGGGCCGTCTTGTGCCTCCGACACCGAAATGGCACAAACAACCCAGATTAGATCCACATTGGTGCTTTGGCGGGGTCAAGGGTGAAATGAGGCCTGTGATATGGGTTTGTCGTCTTCGTTGGAAACAATGGAAACCAAACTGGGCATCGATCGGAGTCCATCAGACCAAAGAAATGGAACCACTCCGTGCCCATCCGTGTCAAGCCGACGTCTCCTTCACCCTTTAAATAACCTACGCCGTCCGCGAACAAGGCCGTTGATCCTCGGGTTAAGCTTTGAAGTGTGTACGGGCAAAAAAGTGGGGTAGCGGTATATATGTGCCACTTAGATCCGGAAGTTCTAATTCCTTACAAGGAATTTGCCCAATGACAAACCAATTCGTTACCAAGAACACCGTGGCGTCGTTTGCTGGACCCAATCCAGCAGAGGCTGTCGCTGAGGAGAGAAGCCGCACCAACTTCAACCTCACCAAGATGCACCAATTTCTTGAGGGAAACCCTGCCAAGGCTGCGCACGTTCTCAGAATCTACAAGGCCTTGGAAAGAGACGTGATCTTGCAAAGTAACACCGCCCATTATGACAACACCAAGGAACAGGACCGTGAATTGACCGCCTTGAGAATTGCCCGTATGGCCCAGTACAAGGAACTCGAAACCAACAAGCAATTTTTCAGAAGATTAGGCTTGCTCACTGTGTATGACGGTTCTGCGGGTATCAGAATGGCCGTCAACTTGGGATTGTTCTTGAATGGTATTCGTGGTAATGGTACCCAGGAGCAATTCAATTACTGGTGCAACACCAGAGAGGCCGGAATCATGAAGCAAATGTACGGTTGTTTCGGTATGACCGAATTGGCACATGGTTCCAATGTCGCGGGCTTGGAAACCACTGCTACTTTTGATGAAGAAACCGATGAGTTCATCATCGACACTCCACACGTTGGTGCCACCAAATGGTGGATTGGAGGTGCTGCTCACTCTTCTACCCACTGTATTGTGTTTGCTAGACTTATCGTCAAGGGCAAGGACTATGGTGTCAAGACTTTCGTTGTCCCATTGAGGGACTCCCACCACAACTTGAATCCAGGTGTGAGTGTTGGTGACATCGGTGCCAAGATGGGAAGACAAGGTATTGACAACGGTTGGATTCAATTTTCTGATGTTAGAATCCCAAGATTCTTCATGTTGCAAAAGTGGTGTAAGGTTACGAGAGAAGGCAAGGTTACTTTGCCACCTTTGGAACAATTGTCTTACATCTCCCTTCTTGAAGGTAGAGTCAACATGGCTGTTGATTCTTACAGAATTGGTGCTAGATTCTCTACCATTGCCCTCAGATATGGTGTTGGAAGAAGACAATTCAAGCAAGATGAAGGCGATGCTCTCGAGAAGAAGATTTTGGACTACCCATTACACCAAAAGAGATTGCTTCCAAACTTGGCCTTAACCTATGCTATGGCCGTTGGTACTGACCGTTTGGAAGTTCAACACGAAACCATCGTTGAAGGTTTGGAAGAAGCCCTTATCAAGAATGACAAGCAGAAGATTGGTGAATTTATTTTGGGAACCAAGTCTTTGTTTGTTGACTCTGGTTCCTTGAAGTCCACATTGACTTGGTTGGGTGGAGAGTTGATTGAGGAAGCAAGACAATCCTGTGGTGGTCACGGTTACTCGTCCTACAACGGTTTTGGTAAGGCCTACAATGACTGGGCTGTCCAATGTACCTGGGAAGGTGACAACAACGTGTTGGCCATGTCTGCTGGTAAGACTATTATGAACAACATTCTGCAAATTGTCTTCAAGAAAAAGCCTATTGATCCTAAATCCACGTTTGCCTTTCTCAATGACTCCGAACAGCTTCTGAGTGCTGGTACCATCATCAAGACTCAGGATGATTTCAAGGATATCGCCAAGGTTAAGAGAGCTGTGGAGGCTGTTATTGTCAGATACGGTCTCGACAACCTTAAGTTGTTGAAGAACTTCAAGGGTAACTGGGATGCCATTGGAGCACAGAGAGTCGAGTTGTCCAAGTTGAGAGCCCACCACTACTTGTTGGAGTCTCTCATCAGAAAGATGGAGACCGTGAAGTCCGAGGACATCCACCCTCAATTGGTGAACATTCTCCAGTTGTACTATGCCACTTCTATTTTCTCTGCCTTTGGTGTTCACTTCTTGAGATTCGAAGTCTTCGACCACGGCTTGGCCAAGTACGTCAACTCCACCTTTACTTCCGAAGCTTTGGCCAAGATCAGACCATATGCTATTGGTTTGTCCGACGCGTTCCAGCAACCCGACAATATGCTCAACTCTGCTATTGGTAACTACGACGGTAACATTTATGAGAACTACTTGCATACCGTTAAGGTTCAAAACCCACCATCTGAAACCAAGGCTCCATACTCGGCTGCTTTGGAGGCCATGTTCAACAGATCTAGTATTGAAGATAGAGACAGAAATGAGAAGACTGGCGAAGCCGCTGAAATCTTGAGCTCTTCATCCTAATTGATGAAGTGCAAGCACGACCGAATATATGAAAATTTACAAAAAATGTAGTACTTAAATCCTACAATACTTGAAAAAATTACAAGCCATGTAAACTCAAGTTGAAAAGTGGTATTGAAATCTATTCGAATTTCATTTTCATGCTTTTCCATTTAGGTATATGTTTCCATTTAGGAATTCATTCTCTTAGTTTGCGTTCCTTATTTTGCGTTCTCTTATTTTGCGTTCCTTTAGTTCCGTTTCCTTAGTTTGCGTTCTCTTAGTCCTTAGTTTGCGTTCCTTTAGTTCCGTTTCACTTATCATGTCAATTCAGTACAAAGGCCTAACCTCGTGAAATCAGCAGATGACATGATGTACTCATTCCAGTTTGGATAACCGCTTCGCCTAATCTCGTATGATGGCTACTACGGCTGTGTCTACAACATATTCCAGAACTTGTTTAATTCACATGATATTATCGTAAATGATATTCCCAGACTTGTCAAAAACCTGGGATTTTATAACTAGTAATCCACTTACTTGGACAAGATTTCGGCGGCCTCACCAGTCTTCTCGAATCTGTCTCTAGCGTCAAGGGAAGGTCTGTTCAACATGGCCTCCAAAGCAGCCGAGTATGGAGCCTTGGTTTCAGATGGTGGGTTTTGTTCCTTGACAATCTTGAAGTAGTTCTCGTACACGTTACCGTCGTACTTACCAATGGCAGCGTTGACAATCATGTCGGATTGCTGGAAGGAGTCGAGCAAAGTGGCAACGTGAGGTCTGATGGCAGTGTTCAACTCTGGGATGATCTCAGAGCTCAACAAGCTGACAAGAGAGGCTGGAAGAACGTTGAAGGTCAAGAAGGTACCGGAGAACTTGTCCAAGACGACGGTAGCAGCGAACAATCTACCCAAGTTGAGCAAGTATGGTTGGAGCTCCTTGTACTCAGAGGCCTCGACTTGAGTGACGTACTCGTCCAACAAGTAGTGGTAACATTTCAACTTGGAGATGGTGACCATGTCACCACCGACGTAGTCAAAGTTACCCTTTTGGGCCTTGACGGTCAAAGCACTCTGGTGGGCAATTCTGATGATACAGACCTCAAGACCACGGATGAAGGTCTTCAAGTCCAAGAGGTCGGCCTTGCTGTTCAAGACGGTCTTCTCGCCGTTGGCACCAGTGAACTCCTTGGTGTCAGAGAGGAAGGAAGAGGAGCCCTTGACAACCTTGTTTCTGTCGAGAACCTCAATGACGTGCTTGATCAATGGCTTACCAATGGAGACACCAAGGACGTTGTTGTCACCTTCCCAGGTACATTGAACAGCCCAGTCATTGTAGGCCTTACCGAAACCGTTGTAGGACGAGTAACCGTGACCACCACAGGCCTGTCTGCACTGGTCAATGGCCTCAAGAGCCAACCAGGTACAGGTGGACTTCATGGAACCAGAGTCGATGAACAAGGACTTCATGGCGTCGATGGACTTCATGATACCCTCGTAGTCGTCCTCCTCGACGGCAGCGTCCAAGTCGGACAAGGTGGACTCGATGGTTCTCTCGATCTTAAGAGCACCCTGGGACAAGACGTAGGCCGAAGCAAGGTAAGGGAACAATCTCTTCTGGTGCAATGGGTAGTCGATCAACTGGGTCTCCAAGACAGAGCTGTCGTCCTCGGCGTTGGCAGGCTTGAATTGTCTTCTGCAGATGGCGTATCTCAAGGCAATGGTGGACATTCTGGCACACATTCTGTAGGAGTCCATGCACATCATGACTCTACCACCCAAGAGGGCGGAGTAGGACAATTGTTCCAAAGGAGGCAAGGTGACCTCACCGTCTCTGGAGACTTGACACCACTTCTGCAACATGAAGAATCTGGGGATTCTGACGGAGGAGAACTGGATCCAACCGTTGTCAATACCGTCTCTTCCCATCTTGGCACCAATGTCACCGACAGTGATACCGGGGTTCAAGTCGTGGTTGGAGTCTCTCAATGGGACCACAAAGGTCTTGACACCGTAGTCCTCGCCCTTGACAATCAATCTGGCGTAGACGGTACAGTGGGTGGCGGAGTGGGCGGCACCACCGATCCACCACTTGGTGGCACCGATGTGGGGGGTGTTGATGACAAACTCGTCCTCCTCCTGGTCGTAGGTGGCGGTGGTCTCCAAGCCGGCGACGTTGGAGCCGTGGGCCAACTCGGTCATACCGAAACAACCGAAAATGCCCTTGAGGTAGGCGGTCTCCTTGTTCAAGGCCCAGTAGTTCAACTGCTCCATGGTACCGTTACCACGGACACACGAGATGAACAAACCGAGGTTGACACCGATTCTGGTGGAGGTCTGGGGGTCGAAGACTCCGAGCAAGGACAATCTTCTGTTGAAGTCGGAGAAGGACTCGCTCTCGAGGTATCTGGAGAGACGGTTGATTCTGACGGCGGTGAGCTCTCTCTGCTGGGCCTTGTTGAGGTCGTAGTACGAGGGGTCGGCGGCCATGATGGGGTCTCTTTCCATCTGCTGGACAATCTGCTTGAGCAAGTCGGATCTTTCGACGGAGCCCTCGAGGAAGTAGTTCATTCTGACGGGGTCGAAGGCGGCCTTGGCTCTCTCGATCTGGAGAGACGTCTGGGGGTCGGGGCCCTGGGCGGTGCTGATGGTGCTTTTGACGATAGACATGACGGGTGCGATAGGCAGAAGAGTGTCGACTAACGAATGGAAAAAGACGACTATGGGGAACGGGGCTTTATATAGTTTTTGCGCCTGGTTTCTCCACAATTGGCGCTGCAGGCAGTGCGGATGTGAAGGTATCGCGTCCTGCATGCGCCGGCCGAGGGCCCGAAGCCGAGGTTAAGGGTGCAAATGGGGGGAAGTCAATTTCAGAGGAGAAGAGAAAGAGAAGGAAGAGAAGAGAAGGAAGAGAAGAGAAGGAGAAGATAGAGGGAAAGGAGAAGATAGAGGGAAAGGAGAAGATGGAGTCATGGACTATACAGTGGGTAGAGTCATGTATTATACAGTGGGTAGAGTCATGGATGTATACAGTGGGTAGAGTCATGGATGTAGTGGGTAGAGTATAGGGTGGATGTGTCTGTCATTATAGTTTCTCGTTAGGACAATAATTTAGGGAGGATTGTAGGCGCGACTGAAAATAGCGAGCCGGCAATTAGGCAAATAGGCAAATAGGCAATTAGGGAATAGCGAGACGTTAGTGCTACTGAGGTATTGAATAGGGCAATGGGGACACAGACTGCTAATGGTGTATAGAGCTCTACCATATTGATTCTACCACACGGATTCTACTCTTCTCTTCTCTTCTCTTCTCTTCTCTTCTCTTCTCTTCTCTTCTCTTCTCTTCTCTTCTCTTCTCTTTATCTTAGATGACATACTGGTTGTTCTACAGTAGCAATGGACGTCACTCCTCATGGCTTCATCTCCTCTTCATAACTTTTCACTTTCTCTATTCTATCTGTCACTATCCTGATCATAGCTACCCACTGGCTCTCGGCGTCTGCTACTGAGGGGCACGCTGGCCAGACCGGCACTTGCCTAAAGTAGCCGAGGTCACCTCCGTGTGCGTCCAGTGATTCTCATCAGGCCATGGCTAAGAGCTATTAGCCGTGGTTGGATTCTAGACTGGACCGCGGTGAAGAGATGCGCACATGGATGTGGGGTTGTCGGCATGTGATATGCGTGTCACGTGGGAGGGGCGGAGGAAAGTGACTAGTGGTAATGGTAGGTACTGCAGTGGTAGAATGATAGGGTGTGATTATATGCATATGGAGGATGTTGAAAAGAGATGAGTTGTCTAGCTGGTAGAATTATAGAATTGTAGAGAAATGGTAGAATTATAGAATTATAGAGAAATGGTAGAATTATAGAATAATGGTAGAATAGAGAGTAGTAGAATTATAGAGTTAGAGGTAGAATCATAGGGTTGGAATGGTAGAATTTACAATAATGGTAGATTAGAGAGTAATAGGATTACAGAGTTAGAGTGGTATTATAGAGTTAGATTGGTAGAATTTACAATAGAATAATAGTAGATTAGAGAGTGGTAGAATCATAGAGCTAAAGGGTAGAATTCTATTATGTCAATCTCTTATTCATTCTCTGGATCAGCTATTCTGTTTCCTTCATGCTGCAGAGATTTGCATCTTCCATGCTTCTCGATGTATTGTGACTGCAAATCCTAACGTCCTGCAGCCTCCCAACACGTCTTTTCCATCTTCACCTGCAACCCTCCAACACGTCAATTCGATCTTCAACTGCCTCTAGCACGTCCTCCATCCTTCTGGCCCTTCATTTTCACAATTTCTTCTCTATACTGGTCCTGGACCTGGCCCTTCTACATAGATTCATTGCATTTTACTCTCTGTTTCCGATTCCTCATCTGTTCTTGCATTCTATCCACCTGGTCTCCGTCAGTGATACCCCTCCATCATCTTCGCACCAAGCCGCATCCGATACCTCCGTCGGCCGTTCATTATTTTTTACACCTGTTGGATTTGGGTGGTGTGTTGGCCTTCGGTGAATTTTTCACTCGGTCTTTACCCAGCAGATCACCACCACTTCCTCGCCGTTTTTGCAGCTGTAGCATGTGGAAGCCCCAGTTTTCCTGTAGAATCAGGCGATCTTCAACTCAGGTGCCCATATCTCTTCAAAACCCAAACCTAAACCGATTCTCTTCCTCGGCTAATGGCTTCGGTACCACGCCATATAGCCCAGAGCCCTGTTTTGGCCAAGTGCCAGCTGGTGTGCTATACTGAGCCGAACCCCTGTCTTTCCATTTCCTACTTCGGCCTCTCCAGCCAATTTGCTTTCTTCTCATGGGATATTTCATGGAATATCCCACGTGATTATACCCCACACATCGCTTCTTCAAGATGATGTTTTTTCCACATGTCTTGCAAATCAATGGCCTTTGATAAACTTCACGTGCGCTTGGAGTAGCTCATGCTAATCTCCTCTTCTACTACTACTATCGTTGGAGAATGTGCACATTGGCACACCGCGGCCCTGTCATTGCCTTAGGTGGATAATTTCTACAATAGGACTGATTTATCATGTGCTTTTTACTGACTTCTGGAGAAGGAAACGTTTCTGATTAATGGAAGCACGACAGTACCGTGAAATCGCTCATGCGTAAGTGCTGGAGGCTGATTTGGGAAGTATGGCAATAATAGGCCGCAATCGAGTGTATTACTCTTATCAGTGTCTGGAAAATTGGGTGCAATCGAGGTCTTATCAGTATCTGAAATATTGGAGGAAATGGGATAAAAATGTTTCTGATTATATTTATGCCCCTGATGTAGGGTTATTTAATAAGGGACTAACATAAATAGGAGATCATGCTGGGGATCAATGTACTTATTTGACGTAAATGCAAAATTCTGGGAATTTTACAATTTTTATGCAATAGAGCAGGTTTCTTCACCAAAAACTTGGCAACAGTATGTAAATCACTATGTACTTTGCATACTAGCATCTACTATGCAGTTGTAACTTATGCTTAATCATTAAACTGCCTAGTCATGTAGGTGATTTTTTCGAACAATTAACAGTTACTGATTGCCTCAATGTATGCACAGCGATTGTCAAGTCGGAGTTCTAAAGACAAAATATGAATAGACCTTATAGTCAGGAAAGAATGCTGACTCGAGCATTCTTTCCTGTAATGATCCGCATGACTTATTTCCCTTTTCATCAGCTAGTGGCTGGTTTATTCTTACAAATTTGTTCCTTTTAATCATTGGTATAAAATTGACGATATATTATTTGTTCTATACTTATTGGTCCCAATAGTACATATCTGAATATACTTCCACCCTACTTCTAATACTTTATAGACCCATCTGAAAATATTTCCACCCTTCTGTTTTTACGTCTAATACTTTATAGACCCATACTTCAATATTTCCACGCTTCTGTTATTACTTCTAGCCCTTTATAGACCCATACTTCAATATTTCCACCTTCTGTTTTTACTTCTAGTCCTTTAATCCATAAGTCGTGCACGACACAGGCTGCAGCCAGACATGACAGCCCAATTTGCCTTTCTGGCCTCTACTTCACAGAAACAGACCTTCCAAGAGCCTCCCACAGTCTCCTACATCTCCTACATCTCATTATCTCTCTCATTCATTACTATGTACAAAGTGCAGCGCACTCCCGTCGCTTACAACTGAGGAACCAACATGTCCATCAATGGGGACTGGATGAACGCAATACCGGCAATAAGGTAGGAGGCGTGGAGTCCAACGGTGAACAATGGACTGGTGGTGATCTTCTCGTAGGTGGATTGCACCTTGGGTTGTTGGACTTGGAATCTGGCAGACATTGGGTACTCACTCGTTGCTACTTCACCTCCATTTTCACGTCTTGCCTGAAAAACTTTCGGGCGTGCGCACACCGCGCACGTGCCGCACAACATGTGACCTATACGGGCATCCCAACTTCTATCCACCTATTACTGCAAACTATCATGGCCTCTGTGGACGTTGAATTGGGCGTGACCGCCGCCACCACCTACTCCATTGCCGGCAAGCAGATCAAGTTCGACTCTGCCGCCGACATCCTGCCATATCTTGCCGAATTGGACAAGTTGTCTGGTTTGACCAAGATCGACTTTTCCGGAAACACCATTGGAATCGAGGCGTCCAAGGCCTTGAGTGAGTCCTTGTTGAAGCACAAGGACTCGGTGGTCGAGATCAACTTCTCGGACTTGTACACCGGGCGTTTGAACACCGAGATTCCCCAGTCGTTGGAGTTCTTGTTACCCGCTTTGCTCCAGTTCCTGAAGTTGAAGTTGGTCAACCTCAGCGACAACGCGTTCGGCTTGCAAACCATCGACCCCATCGAGGCGTACTTGGCCAAGGCCGTGACCATCGAGCATTTGATCCTTTCCAACAACGGCATGGGTCCTTTTGCCGGTGCCAGAATCGGAGGCGCGTTGTTCAAGTTGGCCGGTGCCAAGAAGGCTGCCGAGGTGCCTTCGTTGAAGACCTTCATCTGTGGCAGAAACAGATTGGAAAACGGCTCCATCAACTACTTGTCTGTTGCGTTGAGAAACCACCAGGATTTGCAGGTGGTCAGATTGTACCAGAACGGGATCAGACCAGCCGGTGTGTCCAAGTTGATCGAGCAGGGATTGGCCTTCAACAAGAAGTTGCAGGTGGTTGACTTGCAAGACAATACCATCACCACTCCCGGTGCCGTCAAATTGGCCGACACCTTGGGCTACTGGCCGGAGTTGGTGGAGTTGAACCTCAACGACTGTCTCTTGAAGAACAAGGGTTCGTTGAACGTGGTGGAGTCGTTGAACGCCGGAGCTGCCAAGGCCAATCTTGCGGTGTTGAAGTTGCAATATAACGAGTTGGAGGCCGACAGTGTCAAGGTGCTTGTCCAGGCCATCGAGAACAAGTTGCCCAAATTGAAGGTTTTGGAGCTCAACGGTAACAGATTTGAGGAGGACTCTGAGTTGATCGAGCAGATCAACGAGATCTTTGAAGACAGAGGATTCGGTGAGCTTGACGAGCTTGATGAGCTCGAGGAGATCGACAGCGACGAGGACGAAGATGACGACGATGAAGAAGAAGACAAATTGGAAGAAGACCTCGACTTGAACGAATTGGAGGCCACTTTGGCCGGCAAGCTGGAGGAAGACAAGGATGCTTCTGTGGATGCCATTGCCGACGAATTGTCCAAGACTCACATTGAGTGATTGTATAGAATAGATAGCGATAATTCCAATGTGTGAAGTAATGTTGAGGATAACGTGCCAATAATTCCAATGTGTGAAGTAATGTTGAGGATAACGTGCCAATAATTCCAATGTGTGAAGTAATGTTGAGGATAAAGTGCCAATAATATAGTCGGAGAAGTGTGCAATAAAGTCTACTAAAGTGCTATTACATGATACCCAGTTGAAAATAATGTATGGTGGATAATAATATAATGATGTTATTGGATAATTTCATGTGTATGATAAGGATTGACATATAAGTCTATATAAGTTACTTCAAAATTGTCATTTATATTGATCAATACAGCTAATATGTATGTATACATCCATATTTTAACTTGTTCAATATTACTTTTATTACAGCATATATAAATCATAAATCCAACACTGTTACAATTTCAGAAAAAAACACATAAAATTCAACATATCTTCGAATAATCACATCCAATACCCTACTCAACTTGTTCATTCTCTCTTTTTTGATTCCTTCATCTCCACATTTTCTACCCTTCATTCTCACCAAAAACTCACTAATCATCTACATATAATCGCGTTTTACACACTCACCACTTACAATTCATGTCCTCCCTTTTCAAGCTCTCTATCAAGGGAATTAGGGCATTCGAACCGGAGCAAGAAGAGACCATCCAGTTTGGGTTTCCTCTTACGCTTATTTGCGGCCAAAACGGAAGTGGAAAGACCACCATTATAGAGTGCTTGAAATATGCCACAACAGGAGATCTACCCCCAAACTCCAAAGGAGGAGCGTTTGTCAATGATCCAAGCTTGGCAGGACGAACCAACGTGATAGGCCAGGTGAAATTGGCCTTCAGAAACGCCAATGGGAAGTCCATGATCACTACCAGAACCATCCAATTGAGTCGAAAGAAGAGCTCCAAGGCCGGAACCACCACAAACACGTTCAAGACCTTAGAAGGTCAATTGGTGATCATCGACAAGGGAAATAGAATCAGCATATCGTCGAAAAACGCAGAATTGGACACACAGACTCCCATCTATCTCGGTGCTTCCAGAGCCATTCTAGACTACGTGATCTTCTGTCATCAGGACGACAGTTTATGGCCATTGAGTGAAGCGTCGGTGTTGAAAAAGAAGTTCGATGACATCTTTGAAGCTTCCAAATTCACCAAGGTGCTCGATAACTTGAAGCTGATCAAGAAAGACATGACTGTCGATATCAAGATGCTCGACCAGACGGTCCAACACTTGAAAATCGACAAGGAGAGAGCAAAGAAAATAAAGGACCGCGTTAGCACTATGGAAGAGACGTCAGAACGCCTAAGTGAAGAAATTTCCACTATTAATATCGAAATAGATCGGAAGGAAAGAGAGGCAGACGACCTCTTTTCGTTGAACCAGGACTTCCAGGCTATTCTAAGCGAATACGACAGACTAACGCACGAGATCAAAGTCCGCAATGAACAAGTGGAAAGGTTAAAGGGCTCAATTGATCTTTTGCCTTCTACTGACGAAGACTTGTTGCAGTTGCAACAGAATTTCGAAACTGTCACTGCAAGCAAGAAGGAAGAAGCATCAAAATTACAGCTGAAACTTCACGATATAATTTCCACCCAATCGGCAAAAACTAAGGAATATAGCGAAGCAATTAGACTAGATGGATATCTCAAATCAAAAGAATCAGACTATGGCGAGAAGGTCAAGCAATTAGAAAACATATTGGACACTAGCGACGAAATGTTGGATTTTCAAAGAAGTTCAAATAATTCTGCCGACTTTAAATCATTTCTATCGATATTGGAAGAAGCAGAGATCGAACAACAAAACCAAGTTGAAGCTCTCACGAACAAGGCACAACAGGAAGAAACCCTTTTACAAAACACAATTCAAGACACCCAAAAGGAGATTACGAAGTATGAACTGCAGAAGCAGTTTGAAGAACGTGATTTCAACTCCAAGAATGAAAAGATTACAGATTTGAAGAAATCTCTCAAAGCTTCAAATGAGGTCTTTACAGAACTCGAAACAATGAAAGCAGAGCTTGAGGATGCAAAGGAGAAACTTATCCAAAGAAAATCACTTAACGAGATTGCTCAGCTTGAAATCGACATCGAAAATGATAATTCAACCCTTTCCAAATTAGATTTCGAGGTGGAAGAGTTGAGTAAACGCATTGCTTCCAGTAACAGACAATCTGAAACTCGGACAAAGGTTAACTTTCAGAAGGAATTGCTTGAGAAAAAACAAAAACAGTCCCAAAGCTTAATTGATAAGGTTAAAGGGCCATTCAAAGAACTAGTGGGTTCTGAGATGATTCAAGATCCACAGGACAAGAGCTTATCCAGCGCTATGCATGTAAGTAACAACGAAATGCTAAGGTTATTGAAAGTCCAAAGAAAATTTCAAAGCGAACTTCAATTAAAGGAATCCATGATTGCATTAAAAACACAAGAAAAACTGGATTCAGAGGTTGAGGTCTCGAAGTTGAAAGCAAAAATATTGAAAGCTATTGAAGAAGATGAAATAAGTCTGTACGAGAGCGTCGTTCAAGAACTTGAAGAAAGTTACAGAAATGTTCTTGAAGACATCAATACTTTCGAGGTTACTCGGCAATTTAACATCACGGCGATCAAATTTGCAAATGACGAGAAACAATGCTTATTATGCAAGCGCTCTTTTGATTCTCTGGGTCTTTCCCAATTCCTTATTGAGCTAGAGAAGAATGTTAATAAAGACAGAGTTAAGGAAATTGAAGAACAAGCACAAAACATTAAACAAGATTTGGAGAACGTTAAAGCGATTAATTCCGACGTCTTGAAATATAGAGAATTGTATTCTAAAGTTAATTCTTTGAAATCCGAAATCGAGGAAATTAAACCTGAAGCCAAACGCTTGAATTCAGAATATGATGACACCACCTCACAGATTGATAAGCAAAAAGAAAGAATAACCCTTTTGGATAATCTTGGATCTGAAATCAACAATATTTGCAAGCTCAGAAACGAATTGAAAGATGTTCAAAAGACTTATGATGAACTTTCAGAAGAACTCAATGATTTTGGATCTATTACTCTCTCAATTTCAGATCTTCAAAAAATGCAACAGACCAATAATAACAAGATTAAGGAACTTCGTGTCGCTATTGCCGAAAAGAACGATAGCAAACAAACGACTCAACAAGAGTTGACCCGAATGGGAAATAAAGTCAAAGATATCCAGTTATTAATCAGTAATAAGGAGTATCAGATTTCAAATCTTGAAAACCAGAGGAAGCTTTTAGAAGAACTTGAAACATCAGTTAGTCTTCTAGAAACTAGTATTGAGGTTGTTAGCAAAGAGCTAGTGGGCTTGAATAATAAGAGAGACCAAGAGTTACTGAATTTGCAAAACAAAAGGAATGACAATAAAGAGTCGATTGCAGCCAGTAATGGAAAACTCAAGAAACTCACTAAATTGTTGGAGACTTTTGCTTTCTCCTTTTCATTTGTTGAGGCATATGACTCTACAGAAAGAAAGCAACTTGTGGAGAATACGAGAAAACTAGAAAGTATCCAAGAAGATTTAAGTGCAATTAATTTGAGTATCGAAGAACTCCAAGGCACGATTAAGGAGGTCGAAAGATCGATCAGTGAATCTGCCAAGGAACAACATAATGTTCTGGCCAACTTAGATTATAGAGCATTACTCAAGGAAATCAATGACACTGAACTGAGAATCCACGAGTTGGACATTGATTCTGCTCATGAAAGACGGGAAGAATATCAAAATCAATCCAAGAAATTAAGAAACGAGATTTCTAGTCTCCGTTCAAATCATGACAGCAAATCGGGTGAACTCAAGCAAATAGCAGATCAGATCAAGAAGTTCAAGGAAGAAGTAAAGACCGAATACAAGGATGTCAATAAGAACTATCATGAGGAATGGGTCAAATTGCAAACTAATATGTTGGTCTCCAATGACATTCAAACATACTCAAAAGCATTAGATAATGCCATCATGAAATTCCACGGTATCAAGATGGGCGATATCAACAGGATATTGAGGGAATTGTGGTCACAAACATACAAAGGCTCTGATATCGAAACTATTGCAATCAAGAGTGATGTGAATATCCAGGCAAAGGGAGCCAGATCTTACAACTACAGAGTGGTGATGTACAAGAGTGGTAATGAATTAGATATGAGAGGCCGCTGTTCAGCCGGACAAAAGGTGTTGACTAGTATTTTAATCCGTTTGGCATTAGCAGAGTGTTTTGGAACCAATTGTGGTATCATTGCATTAGACGAACCGACCACAAATTTGGACCAGGAAAACGCCGAATCCTTAGCAGAGGCATTGAACAAGATCATCGAGGTCAGGAAGGCTCAACTGAATTTCCAATTGATTGTGATCACCCATGATGAGCATTTCTTGAATCATATCAACGGAGATAGATTCACTGATGTGTTCTATCGGGTCCAAAGAGACGAACAGCAGAGTTCTAGAATTTATAGTCTCCCTATAAGCAAAATTCAAGATAGTTGATGACTACTCGGGCATCTTCTTTGGATTAGTCTCTCTTGGACATTTGCGAAAGAATAGAATCTTTCTCCATCCAAGAACTTTCCAAATATGACTCGAGTTTGGACCGCTTTGTCGGTATTCTGGAGAGGAGTTTCACCCGAATATTGACTCTCACTGTTATGGGGGTGCTGCTTGAGAATATATCCAAAAGTGAAGGCGTATATGGCACTTCTCTTTCGCGAGGATTAGAATTATATCCTTGCTGATACACAATAGACATGTCATAGAATTTCGAGAATTTCCGGTGTCTTTTGGAGCCAATGGTGGATATAACGTTGTAGAATGCCGAGTACCGGGGATAGAGGAGCTGGTGGAAAATGGGAAGACAGTATTTTTCGCATTCGTGGTGTTGGATCTGGGCGTTTTCCTTTGTCCAGATGTTGATTTCAGGGAAAATGACGATCCATTCTGGAACTTTGCTTGCAATAGAAGGGGCCAAAAGTTCGGCAGCCACTGGGGCCCGGAGTTCCCAGTTCTCATCACATCGGGCCATGTTGAAAAGAACCCGGGGAGTGGGAAGAGTCCACGTGGTGAACCAGGAGAAGAAATTCACTCGAGGCCAGAGAAGTCCGGTTTTGTCATAAGAAAGTGGCACTTTGACGGCATACCGGGCTAGAATGGCTATTATGATATGGTCTGCCAACAGCCGGTGGTTGCAGATGACGACAGCCGAGTCTCCGTCGATGGTATCGCCAGATATCTTGATGTGGATGTTATTTAATCTCTAGTAAGTTAGTTATTGCATTTCAAAAATATTGGGTTAAAAAATTCACCAGGCCTCCAATTTCGCTGAAATTTTCAGTACGTACCAAGAAGTGGATACAGGTGTCCCAGAACACCTTTTCCGCCCTCCGCCGGAGCATGGTCGAGATGTCTGGGATTATCCATTCCACGGTAGTGCACAAGAACGACAAGGCATTGAGCACCGCCAACAACGCCGCAAGGGTCCAAAGGATCAAATGGCCCTTGAACCAGATTCTCAAAGACTGCGGATACACCCTCCGATTGTTTTCCTTTCTGAAAAGACCCAAATGGGTCCACAATTCCATGTCTGTTCTGATTCTGTACTTGTACAAGCCGCTTTTTTGCATCCATTTTCTGTCCTGCACACTTCCACACCATTACTTTTGCGATGAGATGCCAATTATTTATCAGTAAATCTAAGCCAACACTACCAACTGCAACATGTCCAGATTGATAGTGAAGGGACTTCCCAAGTACTTGACGGAAGACAAGTTGAGGGAGCACTTCTCCAAAAAGGGAAATGTGACCGACGTCAAGTTGATGAAGAAACGCAATGGTGAATCTAGACGCTTTGCTTTCATCGGATACAAGTCTTACGATGATGCCGTGCAAGCGGCGTCCTTTTACAACAAGTCGTTTATTGACACGGCCCGTATTGATGTGGAGCTTGCAAAAACGTTCTCAGACCCTTCGGTTCCGCTTTCTTTCAGGGATAAGAAGAGACAGGACAACGAGAGATTGAGACAGCAGGAGGACCGTTTGCTCGAGCAGGAAGAACGGAGAAATGCCAAAAGGCAAAAGACCAAGTCGTCCATTGACGAGGAGATTGAAAACAACCCCAAGTTGAAGGAATTCATGGAGGTGATGAAGCCTTCGCAACATGTCAAGTCATGGGCCAACGACTCCACTGCTGACGGATCAGGTGCCCCCTCTGCCCAGGCTCTTGAGGACGCTTTGAACAACAAGGACGGCGTTGTGCCAAGAAACGATGCCTACGAGGTTGCTCAAGTGGTGGAAAACGCCAGTGACGACGAATACGAGGACTTTGCCAAAAAGGACGAATCTGAGAGTGAAGAGGAGGAGATGATGGCTTTGGATGACGTGCAGCCAAGACCAGCGGAAGAGACAGAAAGTGACGGTCTTGCGGCCAACGAAAACGTGTCTGATTTGGACTGGCTCAAGTCCAGACGAATCAGAATCAAGGAAAACGAAGACGGACAGACCGAAGAGGCACAAGCAGAGGCTTCTCCAGAAGGTGAAAAAACCAGCGAAAATCCTACCAGCTCCATCAAACAAAAACCAAGAGTTCCACAGACGGTCCAAGAACCTGCCCAAGATCCTGCCGAAGTCATTGCCGACAAAATCGCTCAAACCGGCAGACTTTTCATCAGAAACATTCTCTACGAGTCGACCGAAGCAGACTTCAAGGAACTCTTCCAGCCATATGGTCCGCTTGAGGAAGTGCATATTGCGGTGGACACCAGAACCGGAAAGTCGAAGGGCTTTGTCTATGTTCAGTTTAAGAAGACAGAAGACGCCATCAGGGCTTTCAGAAGCTTGGACAAGCAGATTTTCCAGGGTAGATTGCTCCACATCTTAGCGGGAGAAAAGAAAAAGGACCATAGACTTGACGAGTTTGACTTGAAGAACCTTCCTCTCAAGAAGCAAAGAGACTTAAAGAGAAAGGACCAGGCTTCTAAGAGTCAGTTCAGTTGGAATTCTCTCTACATGAACTCGGATGCCGTGTTGGAATCGGTGGCTGCCAAAATGGGTGTTTCCAAATCTCAGTTGATCGACCCACAAAACTCCAGCTCGGCCGTGAAACAAGCTTTGGCCGAAGCTCATGTGATAAACGATGTCAGAAAGTTCTTTGAACAGAAGGGCGTGGACTTGACTACGTTCGATAAAAAGGAGAGAGACGACAAGGTGATTTTGGTGAAGAATTTCCCTTTTGGAACCACTCAAGAAGAAATCAGTGAATTGTTTGTGCCCTTTGGAGAGATCAAGAGAACTATCATGCCTCCAGCAGGAACCATTGCCATTGTGGAAATGCGTGATTTGCCTAGTGCCAGATCGGCTTTCACCAAGCTTGCATACAGAAGATTCAAAACAGGTATTCTTTACTTGGAAAAGGGTCCAAAGGACTTGTTTACTAGAGAGCCTGTTGCTGACGAGGTCTCTGCCGTACCTGATGTCAAGGAGACTGCTGTTGAAGCCAAGGTTTCTGCCCACGACGTCATGGGTGGAGAAAATGCACCAGAAGAAGAAACAGATGCCATTGAAGGTCCTACTGTTTCGGTTTTCGTGAAGAACTTGAACTTCACCACTACAGCTGTCCAGTTAACCTCTGCATTCAAGGACCTTGCAGGCTTTGCAGTTGCTACGGTGAAGACCAAGCCAGACCCAAAGAATGCTGGTTCGTCATTAAGTATGGGTTTCGGATTCGTGGAATTCAAGACCAAGGAACAAGCCAACACCGCCATTTCTGTCATGGACGGCCACGTCCTCGATGGACACAAGTTGCAATTGAAATTGTCACACAGACAAGGTGGCAGCACGGCCAAGCCCGACCGTTCCAAGTCAGGCAAGTCCAACAAGATCATTATCAAGAACTTGCCCTTCGAAGCCACCAGAAAGGATATCTTGGAACTTTTTGGAGCTTTCGGTCAATTGAAGTCTGTGAGAGTTCCAAAGAAGTTCGACCGTTCTGCCAGAGGTTTCGCCTTTGTGGAGTTCAATTTGCTTAAAGAGGCCGAAAGTGCCATGGATCAATTGGAAGGTGTTCATTTGCTTGGAAGAAGATTGGTTATGCAATACGCTGAGCAGGATTCAGACAATGCCGAAGAGGAAATTGACAAGATGACGAGAAAGGTTAAGAGACAGGTGGCCACTCAGCATCTTTCTGCCTTGAGAATGGCAGGAAAGGGTAAGATTGAGTTGGAAGAGAAGGAAGACGAATTTGCATAGTTGGAAATATAATGGGACTATAATTATTCCAAAGATAGGTACTAATAAAGATATTGATAATATGATGTAGATGATGAATATTTTGTGAAGAGAGATATGATGAATGTAGATACTAATATCAATATCTGTTATATTAGCTCATTTAGATTTAGAATCCGATAATTTTAACAGAACTATTCTCAAATTAGATGTATTAAGATTGTATTCTTTTTTGTTATAAGTCAAGTTCATTCTAAAATGCTAATAAGAAACAGAAAACAACAGTAGGTTCTTTTTGCAATGTCTTAATAAATTTATTGATTTTAGCAGATTGTTCATCTAATGGAATATCTGGGTTACATGTATTAGAAGAACATAAAGTAGATATTAGTTTCCGATAACTTGGTAATTTTGTATTATGAGAAGTTGGCATTATCAAATTACCCATAGGAGGCTCCAACTTCAACTCATACTCAACATAAATTTCAAATGAATCCACATCCAGACCTTTGCAGTATCGAGTTTCCTCTAATTATATCTTTACCTTCATTTCTCTTTCGCTTCCTCTAATTATACTTTTACTAACATTTCTTCTTTCACTTCCTCTAATTATACCTTTACTAATTTCTTCTTTCACTTCCTCTAATTTACTTTCATTTCTCTTTCGCTTCCTCTAATTTACTTTCGTTTCTTTCTTCTTCCGCTCCTCTCTATTCCTCACTTCCATTCTCTCTATTCCTCACTTCCATCTCTCCATTATTCTTGATGCGAAAATCAACTATCTCAAACACTCACCTTTCCTTCTTGCCACCCACCATGTTTCGGTTTGCCTTCCGTCCGCTAGGCTCTCTGGCCAGGATTTCCAACCACTTCTTCAGCAATGGCCATCTTCAATCGTTGACTGGAAAATCTCCCCTTCGTTCCACCCATTTCCTCAACTCCAATGCCATCTTGCAATCTTCGTTTGGACCCCGGATTCGTTTTGCCAGATTCAAGATCGAAAACTTCACCGGATCCACCGTCACAAGGTCACAGACATGGAACAACTACAACAAACACTACGGGCGCACCAATTGGCAAAAGCTCCGTCGTCCTGCGTTGTTCACGGTATTGTTCTGCATTGGTACCACCGTCATCACGCCCTACCTATTCGAATACACCCCGTTGAAGTACTTCAAGAGAAACCCCTATGCCTTGGTGTACGGGCTCATTGCCATCAACGGCGCGGTCTTCTTGCTGTGGCGAGTTCCCCAGTTGCAGCGCTACACGTTGAAGTACGGCCTTCTCATCAAGGACAACATCCAGTCCAACTGGTCGCTTCTTGGATCGGCGTTTTCCCACCAGAGCTTGGGCCATTTGTTCGTCAACATGTTTGTGCTCCACAGTTTCGGCACGTCGTTGTGTGCCATGGTCGGCGTGGCCAACTTCACCACCATGTACCTCAATTCGGCCGTGATCTCGTCCTTCATCTCCGTTGCCATTCCTGCGATGCTTGGAACCTTGAGTGGAGTCTCGTCGTTGGGAGCCTCGGGTGCCGTGTTCTCCGTGGTGGGTGTGTTTTCCTACTTGATTCCCAAGGCCCCAATTGCCTTGTTCTTCATTCCCGTCCCTGGAGGAGCCTGGATTCTTTTCTTGGGGTCGGTGGCCTACAATGTTGTTGGAGCTGCTCTCAGATGGGGCAAGTACGACTATGCGGCCCATTTGGGAGGCTCCATTGCCGGAATTGGATACGGCTGGTGGTACAACAAGAAGAGAAAGGAGGCGGCGAGCCAGAGAAGAGTTAGGTACGGATTGTAGTTTCATGTAAATAGATAATAGCAAATAGAATTAGACAAATTGACAGTAGAATTAGACAAAATGACAAAGTAGAATTAGATGAAATTGACAAAGTAGAATTAAACCAAGACATATTGACAAAATTGACAAAGTAGAAATAGACCAAGACATATTGACAAAAATTGACATAAACAAAGTAGAATACCAAGACATATTGACAAAATTGACATAAACAAAATAGAATTAATTTAAGACATATTGACAAAAATAGAATTGGACAAAGTTGACAAATAGACAAAATTGACAAATAGACAAAAATGACAAATAGACAATATAGTTAAACCAAGACATATTGACAAAAATAGAATTGGACAAACTTGACAAATAGTCAAAATTGACATAGACAATATGGTTACACCAAGTCTTAGATAACAGGATAAAAAAGGACTCTTCTCATACATGTATTACTTAATATCAGAATAGTGAATTCTTATCTAGGTAGAATATGATAATTATGGACGAGTTTCTCGTATATCATCTTCTGGTCTACATCCAGTCCTCTATTCGTATATTAATGTACAAATGAATTACAGTCGATCCAAAGCAAATATGCACACACCGTCTACACGGTACTAGTTATGAAATGAATCCACTTGATCTCTAGAATGTTGGTTCTTCACCTTCAGCTTTAATAAAATTAGGAGTTTTCACCTTGATTTCGAGTGTTATGACTTAAATTCACCTTGATTTCTAGTTAATGACTTAAGTTCACCTTGATATCTAGTAATATGACTTTAATTTACCTTGATTTCTAGTTAATGACTTAAATTCACCTTGATCTCTAGATAATTTATTGTTCTCGCCTTATAGACCAAATATGGGATTGGTGCTTCACCGTCCTGTCACGGTAATTATATTAATTCATGCAAATGAAACACTCTTCTTCTTCTTCTTGGCTGGGGCTGCTTCCTCGGCCTCCTCCTCGGCACGTCTGGCCTTGGCGTTCTTTCTTCTGTTGAGTCTGGCCACCGCAGCCTTGTTCTTCAACTCGGACTTCTTGCCCTCCAACTTGTCGATCTTCTGCTGTTCCTTGCGCTCCATCTCCTTCTTCTTCAACTCACGCAACTCCTCCAACCGCCTGGACTTCTCCAACTTGCTCTCGTTGACCAAGTCGTGCTTGTCGTTGATGGACTTGACCAATCTGCTCAAGGTCAACGAGTCGTTGTCGTCCACAAACTTCTTACCCTTCTTTCCTCTCTTTGCCTTTACTCCTGGCACGATGGCCCGGTTCAAAACGGGTATGTCGAGCTGGTCTTCCCTGTATTCTTTTCCGTTTTTGGCTCCGTAGAGTCTTATTTTGGCCTGTTGTTTCTTGACCGAGGCCTTGGAAGGCTGTTTGCTGATGGCTTTAGGCGTGAGCTTGGGCTGCGATGCCAACACGTTTCTTGCATGTGAATCGGTGAACACCTCCGATTCGACCGTTCTGGTCTTGTTCTGGGTCTTGTTCCTTTTGGCCGTCTTGGATTGCCTTGGGGCCATTGTTGAAGTGGATGTTTAATGAGATTGAAAATTCGATGCCATCGCATTTTTTTCACTAGTGCGTAATGAGACAGGATGAGGTGTGAAATGCGGAGCAAGTGAATGGAGAGAGAATGAGATAATGAAGGGAGAAAAAGGAAGTGGTCTATATTGGAGTGTGGTTGGCATGGAGGATTGGTTCTACTGGATGGAAAAATGGTGAATAGGGGTTAGATGTGTGGATGGGATTAGATGTGTGGATAGAATTGATGTAAAGAGTCTCGTTAATAATTAGAGGCTGATATCTCTCGAATACGTAGTTAATTATAATAATGTAAAGTTCTTCCATAATTGGTCTAGTGTTGTTATCTCCATTCGGAACTAATAATCGATATCAGAGTTATAGTGAAGTCACTACAGATATAATTGAATACTACAGATATAATTGAATACTACAGATATAATTGAATACTACAGATATAATTGAATACTACAGATATAATTGAATACTACAGATATAATTGAATACTACAGACAATTATAGTGAAGTGCATACTACAGACACATTGATATGACATAATTATTCATGCCATTATTATTCATATTTAGTCATTATCATTATAACTCGGATTTATCACTTACTTCTCCTCTACCTCAGGGTCCTAACTTCCTCTTTGGTGTAGCCAGACTATAGGCTGAAGTACCACAAAACACTCTAGTCTAGATTTCAGGCTCTTTACACTATTTGTCAATGGTTACTTCCACTTCTCAATCTGTCTCCTTCCACTAGTCTAGATTCGACCCAATGGGTGCATACACACCAACTAAGGCAGTCTCCGCAGTTGTCCACATTCTCCACTTCATTCTCCTATTGGCAATTGACACAGTGTTGATTATCCGGCTTGTTCCAGAACTTGCGCTATGCATTCAATCCCCATACAATATGCGATATGACACCCTGTTTGACAACGGTCATAGATAAGATCACAGTCTAATTGCAGCTGTTGAAGCAGGCTATTCAACTGTAGGTCTGTCCCTTACGTCTTGTTCTCTTTGACGCATTGACTCCATACACCAATACTTTAACTAATACTTCCATCCTCTCAATCACGTCCTTTGGCTTCTTCTTTCCTTGTCTTTCTCCTCCTTCACGCACTCTCTTTTTGTTATCACCGAGTATATCACACTTCTTTCCTGCCCATCTTGCTATTCCCCATTGCTCCAGGCATTTCTTGGATTGTCGTGTATCAATTCCGTCTGTCGTGTATCAATTCCGTCTGTCGTGGTCGTCTTTTCTTGTCTCAAACGCCCCACTAGAAGTTCCCTTCATTGGTTGCAGATTCCGGTCTTCTGATTCTGGCCCTGGGCCGTTGATAAGATAAGCCACTATATAAACAGCGACATGCGTTGGATTCAGAGGCATTGGCCTCGGACCCATGTCTACTTCTAGGGATATCAAGCGCTTTATAAGAAGTCTTTTCTCGTTCCAATAGACACAAGACTGTTTCGCTGCTGGCTGCAAAGATCTGATCCACATCATTACACATCTGAACCAATTGTCCCCATCTTTCACCCAATTGACCTATTCTTTCACCAGATTGACCTATTCATTTCCCCAATCGATCCATTCTCATATGCCTTCCCGCTACATCACCAAGGTCGACCTCGACCGTCCCGCCGACCAGCAGCCCCATCTCCACAACAGATGGCATCCCGACGTCCCTTTTGCCGCCACCATCACGCCTGGCGAGCTGGTCAAGATCGAGTGTCTCGACTGGACCGGGGGCCAGATTGCCAACTCGGACGACGCCAACGACATCCGCCACGTCGACTTGACCCGAATCCACTACTTGTCGGGCCCCTACAACATTGAGGGCGCCGAGCCCGGCGACTGCTTGGTGGTGGAGATCCAGGACGTGCAGCCGCTCGAGCGCCAGCCCTGGGGCTATTGCGGTGTGTTCCACCGCGAGAACGGCGGCGGCTTTCTCGACCGGTTCTACCCCGAGGCGGCCAAGGCCATCTTCGACTTCGAGGGCATCCATGCCACGTCCCGCCACCTTCCTGGCGTCAAGTTCACGGGGTTGATCCACCCCGGTATTATCGGGACCGCGCCCTCGCACGAGGTTTTGCAGCAGTGGAACCAGCGCGAGGGCCAATTGGTGGAGGAGGAACAGCACCTCCACGCCACCGCGGTGGCCAAGTTGCCCGAGCCACAGAACGCCTACTCTGGCCCCTCGGCCACTGGCGACGTGTCCAGCGAAATCGCTGCCCACGGCGCCCGTACCATTCCCGGCCGTCCAGAACACGGAGGCAACTGTGACATCAAGAACTTGTCGCGCGGGTCCAAGTGCTACCTCCCGGTGCACGTCGCGGGAGCCAAGTTGTCGGTAGGGGACCTCCACTTCTCGGAGGGCGACGGGGAGATCTCGTTCTGCGGCGCCATCGAGATGGCCGGCGTCATCACCCTCAAGACCTCCCTTATCAAGGGCGGCGTGGCCTCGTTGAAGTTGACTTCGCCCATGTTCATTCCTGGCGATGTCCAGAACCACTACGGGCCTTCTCGCTACCTCACGTTCGAGGGCTTCTCGGTGGACGAGAACGGCAAGCAGCACTACATGTGTGCGACCACCGCGTACCGCCAGGCGTGTCTCCGCGCCATCGACTACTTGAAGCGCTACGGCTACAACGAGTACCAGATCTACTTGCTTCTTTCCAGCGCTCCGATCGAGGGCCACATTGCCGGCATTGTGGATGTACCAAACGCGTGCACCACGCTCGGCCTTCCCATGGACATTTTTGAGTTTGACATCCGTCCCGAGGCGGAGGTGGTGGTGCGCGACATGGGCGACTGTGCAAGAGCCACTGGATGAGTGATGATTGTTGAAAGTAGTGACATTATTGAATAAAGAGGTCAATTTGAAAGCAGTGACATTATTGAATAAAGAGGTCAATTTTTGGAAAGAAGAGGCTAAATTCAATGGTAATGAAGGGAATGCTTTAATTAATTAATGAGATCAATATGTTGGTATGAAGAAATTAAATTTATTGAATTGGATCAATATGTTGGAATGAAGAAATTAAATTTATCGAATTAGATCAATATTTGAAAAAAGAGTAAATTCAGGTTAGTTATCGGAGGTAATTGAATTTTGGAGTTTATGATGGGTGGGCATTGACTTGAAAAATTGGTTGGAAGTCAATGAACTGAGGAGAGTGGGTGGTTTGTGGTTTATGATAAGCAACAATGAGATTAGTTGGTAAGAAGTCAAGGTAGGAGTTTTTATGGTTGTGGTTTGTGATTATTGACATTTGAGATATCTTGTTTGTAGGATTTGAATGCAGATCTTGATGATCTAGAATAAATTATTGTATTGAGCATCTCTCTTTCACAAAATCTCCAGTAAGAAATATCACAACAATTGTCCCTTTAGTGCCCATATCTCTTCCTCTTGTAAATCTTTCCTACTAGCCTTCCTCTATTTTGGTAATTCTCTTCCATTATTTCTTCTTCTTAATTCTTCCTACTGGTCTTCCTCTACTTTGGTAGTTCTCTTCCATTACTTCTTTCCTTGCCCAAAATCTCATAATAATTAATTATCCTGAATCTACCTCTCTAACATCATCTGCATTAAGATTAGTACGTCTCTCTATCGTACTTGAGAACTGTACGCTCAGCTTAAGGTTACTAGTTCCTATTTTAATGTTCTCTCTATTATCTGTAGATCTCAATTTGTGCCATCTATTCTCATTTGATTTGATCGCACTTCTTATCTTATCACTTCAACCACCCATGTCTTTTGAAGAATTGGAGCAATTGGACGGGGTCCGGTTCAATTGGAATCTCTTTCCTAGTACTCGCCTCGAGGCCTCGCAAATAAGCACCCCATTGGCCTGTCTATACACCCCCCTTCACCGGAGATCGCATGGCCTTCTGTCTGTTCCATCTACAGACGCTCATCCTATCCAATGTCCTACATGTCTCAATTACATCAACCCCTACATCAAGATAGACCGCAAGAACCACATGTGGTGGTGTCCATTTTGCCACAAGATGTGCTACCTTCCTCAAAACTACCACTTGCCAGAACCTGGGTCTCCCGATGAGGACTGGCCTCTTGATATAATGTCTACTTCTACTACCATAGAATACAAACTCCGAGATATCTCGGACCCCGTCAGCCCAGACCGCCCATTTGCGTTTGTTTTCATCGTGGATTTGTACCAGCATCGTGAAGATGCCAAAGACCGTCACTTCGACTCACTTATTGCCAGAATTGTGGCCTCTATAGACTCAATTCCAGATGGCTCGCTTGTTGGCTTGGTCACATTCGAGGAAAACGTCCTGGTACACCAATTGGGCAATTCTCTGGCTATTTACTGTCCAGGTGACTACGCCAGATCCGATCCCAAGCGCAAACACAAGCTCTTGTTCGAGCAACCCGTTGTGTCTGAGATCTTGTCAAAACTCAACATTCAATCCCAATCCTTGGTCTCGGACTGGAAAGAGAGTCCCTTGATCGAACAGAAATTCCTTGTTACATTGACTCCGGATTCGAGACCTGCAATTGCCAATGCTTTACGTCTGTTGGTTCCCAAACTCACAGATACTTACAGACCCATGCGAGCTTCTGGCTTTGCCCATTACGTCACAAGCATCTTGCTTTCGTCGGCTTCGTACCAGAATTTTGTTGGAAAGTGTCTATTCTTCACCAACGGTCCATGTACCAGCTATCCGGGTCTTGTTCTCGATCTAGAAACAAACACCTCCATGCGTTCTCATACAGACATTACCAATTTAAAGGCCCCGGACTTTGTCAATTCGCTGAAATTTTTCCAATGCTTGGCGTTCATTGCAAGCGGTCAGTCAATTGAACAGTCCTATGCCATCAGCAAAAGCTCTTCTGTCAAAACGACCTCTTGTGGAATTAAAAATGGCCGTCCAAGCTGGTCCAATGACATTTTTGTGGGCTCAGTCGACCAAGTGGGAATTTATGAGATGAAATCCCTTTCGTCTGTCACAATGGGAGACATCTACCTTTTAGAAACATTCACCTCATATAAATTAGAGCAATATCTAAAGAAGTCGCTTGGTGCAATTAACAATCATCTTCAAAATGAATTGACGATCAAGACATCCCAGGATTTGAAAATTTCAAAAATGATCGGAGAAATTGGCTATGCTTTGCCTTCCAGTTATACAAGCGCACAAAAGTATTACCAAGACCATCATGATAAGATTTCCGATCAATTGAGTCGATTTGATTCTTCCGTTTCTAAAAAGGCATTTACAAACAGATGGCATTTTAATGAACTCACCAAAGACGTCACACTTGCATTCTCATTTGACATGAGCACCAAAAGGTCCTCGAAAGAACTCTCTTCCAAAGGCACCAAGGAAGTCTACATTCAATTCCAATTGAAGTATTGGGATGTCAACGAAAAATGCTGGAAATTACGATTGACAACGTTGGAAAAACCTACCACACTCTCTGTGTTACTCTCCCAAGAACAAACAAGTATGAAACAAAAGTTCAAGGTTCTTAAAGAGCACCAATATCTCAAGAGCTTTGATCAGGAATGCTGGATAGTGATTCTAGCAAGATTAATTATTTCTCGAATTGACACTTCATTGGGTTTTGAAAAATTCGATGATTTACAGCCTCTTTTAGATGATACCTTTGTCAAACTTTTGCATCATTTTGGTGGATTGAAATTGAATGTTGACCATCCAAACTCTTCCAATCCATATTTGAGATTGCAGCATGTTTATGCCACCAATGAATCTTTTAAATTATTACCGTCGTTGGTTTACAACTTGAGACGGAACCCACAGTTGATTCGCATATTCAATTCTAGTCCTGATGAAATTGCCTACTATCATTCAATCTTTCTTAAATTAACTACCAGCAAGTCCATGACAGCGATCGAGCCAAAATTGTACAAATTTTATAATGATGAAGTGGCCTCTATTCCATTAGATTCGTCATCTTTGAAATCGAAAGAGAATGACTCTTATCTTATTATGGATTCAATGTTCCTGATAACTATCTACAAGACAGAGCCCAGCCTTAAATTGCATCCGTCCAACAATGACATATATTTTGTGGAAAGGAGAGTTGAAATTGAAAAGATCTTGAGTCTAGTTGATGCTTTGACACATAATAGAGACGATGTTCTCCCTAACATGGTCCTAACTCAGGCCAACCACTCTCAGTCCAGATTTCTTATTTCGAGACTTAATCCAAAAGACAAAGATATAACGTCTCAACCACCCCAAGTTGAGAAGAATTCCGGGTTTTGGGGTCTTTTCAGCAAAAAGCTTAGTTTGGCCACTACAGGAGAATCTAGCATTTTGAATACTGAGGATCTAAGCTTGAAGCAGTATTACGACGGCTTGGTGCAGTTGATCAAAGTATACGATATTGAGAATATATAGACAAAGTAGCACCAAATTTAATTGAAACCCTATTTCAAGTAGACTGAAATATCTTTTACTACAATGGAATTCATTAAAATTAAAATAAAATAAAAGATCAAAGGTGAATACTTCAAACATCAAATCAGTAGAAAGCCCCTCCTTTCAATATCATTATTAATTAAATTTATCCGAGGTCAAAATCGCAGTAACCCGAGGTCAACTGATAGCAAATAATTTGCATTCAATTGATACAATATCAGACCACATTTTTCATTGAGTAACACAGCGCTCTGAAGCTTGATATCAAACCACTTCAATTAAATTATACCACAACTTACCGAGGTCAATTGATATTAAATCGAACAGGTAGCAATTTCATAGGACATCCACTGTCCATTGCCATCCACATCTTCTATCTAGACTATCTCAAATCATCCTATATTTAGACTATTTAAATCAAACCACCCTTTTTCTGGATCGTCCCATTCTATATTTGGGGCCAGTGTAACACACCAAATAGCCACTTTCCAGCAGAAAATAACACTTCCTACTTGGGCAGACTACAAACCTACCACAAACTTCTCTACCACCGCAATAAAGGCTTCAACGGCCCCTGCATCCGAATCGGAGTCGATCTTGTGGTTTGCACCAGGCAACACAAGACTGAGAGGACTCCAGTATTTTGGGTCGGTGCTCTGTTTCCAGGACTCTAGTAATTCCTTGCTGTCTCCCACTGCAAACTCGTCCTTTTCACCATAGGCCACCAATAAAGGCACCTTGACCTTGCCAAAGGTCAAGGCATGCTCTTCACTGGTCAAATAGGAGGAGAAGTAGTCGTCGTCTCCACGAGGATGGAACAACGAGTAGAACCGATAGGCGGTGATGGGGGCGTAGAAGGCCTTTTTACGGAATTTTTCCGGTAAAATGTGGTTCTTCTTGCCCTGAAGAATGTAGTCCTCATAAACCTCCTTAGTGAGGTCTGCGAATTTATCGGCATTGCACCCTTCGTAGTCGGAAACAGGTGCTTGAAGTATACCTCCATCGACGAATGCATCAAAGCCCTCCTCGTAGGACTTCTTTGTCAAGTATTCCATTGTGTCCTGGCATCCAGTCAGATGGCCCAAAAGTACGATGTGAGACCGCAGTCCACCAGCAGGAGAACGAAGATACTTGACCAATTGGGCGATTTGCGTGGCGTCTTTCTGCAACGAAGATGTTCCGAAGCCTTTGTAGGACGAACTGAGGAGGGTTTGGACCACGGCCCAGCCGTGGGAGGCCAATTGGCGTGCCAATGGCGGAACGTATGGAACACTGAGTAAACCATCGCCTAGACCAGCCACAACCAACACCACCTTTTTAGGGGAAGAGTTGGATGTGGAGGCAAATTCAAAGGCAGAGAGGTTGTGGGTGTAGTTGTGAAGCGTTCCTGGATACGACATGGACAGTGAAGTGAAAGTAATGAAGAGCAATGGATGGAAAAGTGTGGAGCGGTGATTGCGAAATATGGGGAGATGGTGAAATGTAGGGAGAGATTTGAAATGTAGGTCGATAATAGGGAGAAAAATAGGGAGAGATTTGAGATGTAGGTGGTTAGTAGGAAGAAAAAATAGGGAGAGGTTTGAAAAGTAGGTCTTTCACAGGGAGAGAAAAATAGGAAGAGATTTGAAATTTAGGTCGTTCATAGGGAGAGAAAAATAGGGAGAGATTTGAAATGTAGGGGGAGATCGCATGGAGGCAGAGATCAAATTAGGGAGAGATTTGAAAGTTAGGGAGGATATCACGAGAAATAGGGAAAGATGTGCGAAATTGCAAGAGGTAGCGAGAGATCACCATTACCGACGATTATAGCTGGTGAGGGTTGGGACTATGGAGGGATATCACATCAATCGTTATAGTGAGGGATGTCACGTAGATCGTGAGAGATAACGCAAGAAATACTGAAGTAGTGGCAGGAGTATGAGATTCATATGTAGTGGTCGTTGATATAGTGGCAATTAAATGTAGTGGTCGATTTAGTGGCAATTACGCTAGGGTTAGTAGAGGGCTAGGGTTAGTAGAGGGCTAGGGTTAGTAGAGTGCTAGAATTAATGTTGAATTTAAATTTACCGAGATATGATGTGAAAATTGCCAAGAGTTTGAGATCGTAACAGCTGTCGTCTCCATTAGGACAAATTCGTCTTGATTACTAGAAATTGTGGTTAGACTGGTACACTTGAGCTAGAGTCACATTCATTCTCTCATTTGTCACAAGAGCTGTGCTGTGGTGTCACGTTAGCTGCTGCTGAAGACAATAAGAAGGGCCTATGTAGATATCTAGCGGGCAAAAATGCTGCATACAAAAGCGTCCATATTAGCCGTGACTGAAACGTTGAGTCTCAAATGAACCCTTCAACGTCTCTAACGATGTTTCATGTGCGCCAGCGCTCGCTGGAATTGAAACCCTGTGATTAATATAGGCGTCCATGCTTCCTCATCACCCAATTTCCAACGTTCCCACCCTTGAGCCCCTCTGTAGCGAATTACCCCTTCCCTAGTAGGCCCATAATGCCAAGCGCCTCGGCCTAGATGATAAACATAAATACTCACCAATAAATAACCTATAAACTCAGTGACACCCAGTAATCAATAGTGTCACCCAATAAGCAATTGTATCACCCACACCAAACACTATCCTGTATACTCTCTATCTCCATCTCTCCATCTCTCCTTTTCTTCCGTCCTATCTCTCTAACATCCTCCTCCTCCATTCCTCTCCACCTTATCTTCCAAATCTCATCTCCTGCCTATTGCAGCCCGCGTGGTCTGAAACAAGCGCCTACAAAAGAAGTTTCACTCACATTCTAGCGATCCACACATTCCTCTTTACGACACGGCCTTCCACCAGCCCTAGCCTGGACTTTCCACCCCAGTCTGGACGTTCCATCCCTTTCGGCCCCTCCTTCGTCCCCTCTTGACACCGTCCTCCTTCTTCCCTTCCTGCAGTGTGTTGTTCTGCTTCTATCTGTCCACCTTCACACCGTGTGACTGGCCCCATAATCGGTGTGTGTTTCTATATTAAGCTCCTGCAGTGAAAGATCTCCCTTGTGGTGTGCTCAGTTTCAGATTGAGGATTCTGGTGTGTTGGACTCCGGCTTAGTTCTTCTTCTGGTGTCAGAGTTTGTGCCTGTCACTGGCTGTCACTCCTGTCAAGTATCTGCCAGACTTATACTGTTACACTGGTATAGGACTGTTACACTGAGATTGTACTGTTACACTCACGACTGTTGCCTTTCTAATTGTCTGTTCTGACTTGACTCCTGACTGTCATCTTCATTGCTCACTGTGTTCTTCCTACTTGAGTGTTGACCAAGTATTGACTACTATTGACATATTGACCTCACTGTTCACTATTGACTACTATTAACATACTATTGATAACTGTTAACTACTATTGATCCAACTGTTAACTACAATTGACCTCACGGTTCACTACTATTGATAACTGTTGACTACTATTGACTACTATTGACATCTATTGATAACTGTTAACTACTAATCGACTCCATCTCCTATCCACATCTATTCACGTACCGCCGATTATTCCTTTGATCCCCATATCCATTCCATGACATCCACCATGTCCACCCCCACCAGCGAGTCGCTCTTCCAATGGGACCCCGCCCAGGTGTCCCGCTACATCTCCTCCATCTTGCCCGAAGACCAACAGCCCTTGGCCGACTGCTTCCTCCACCACAACATCGAGGGCTCGCTCCTTCCCTACATCACCACCGAACACCTCAAGGAGTTGGGCATCACCTCGCTCCACACCCGCTTGGTGATCAAGCGGGCGTTGTCCGACTTGATCGCCGACCACTGCCGCCGCAACCCGCCCCAGTCGCTCAACGACCCCAACTACAAGCTCAACCACATCAACATCAACAGCAACTACGTCAGCTTGGAGGCCTTGACGGTGTCGCTGGCGCTCATGCAAGACATGTTCAAGAAGTTGGGGGTCATGTTGCAGCAGCAGCTCCAGCTGACCACGCTGTCGCCGGTGCTGCCGTCGCAGAACACCTCCGACATTAAGCGCTTGAACGAGAACTTCATCAAGTTGAAGACCGACTTGATCCCGGTGATCAGGTTGCTCAAGGAGACCAAGCCGTTGCCCACGCCCACGCTCGACCCCGGCTCCAGTCTGGTCGACCTGCCCACCTTCTCGCTTCTGAGCACCCAGTCCGACTCCATCGGCCTGTTGGCCGACACCGACTTCTCCGCCTTTGGCTCGGGCTCCACGGCACGCCAGACGGTGTCCCGAAGCAATTCCACCAGCACCAACGGCGGCAACAACTCCTCCAGCAACAGGAGCTCCTACAACCTCCCCAGTCCCACGTACTCCAAGCGTTTCTCGTCGGGCTCACTGTTCTCACTCGGAACTGGCAAGATCATCCAGCAGTCCATTCCCAAGATCCACGAGACCCGGGGCCAGGCCGACTTCCAGCTTCCCCGTCTAGTCACCGACTCCGGCACCGCCAAGGACAACGAGACCTTGAGGCCGCGTTTGGTCGAGACCAAGTCGTCGGGCTCCACCACCACCATCAGCACCCTCGGCAATGGCCCAGGCACCCCCACTACCCCCACCATGAACAAGTTCTCCGGCTCTTCCGGCTCCGGCTCCACCAAGCCATCGTCCAAGCAGTCCCATTCGGCCACCACCACGCCAGCACAGCCCTCCAATGAGCCATTGAAGCAATTGCGGGCATCCACCGAAGACTCGTGTCTCAAGATCCTCCAGCAGGCCATGAAGCGCCACCACATCCCCCGCGACGACTGGTCCAAGTACGTGCTTGTGATCTGCTATGGCGACAAGGAGCGGATCTTGAAGTTGGCCGAGAAGCCGGTGATTATCTTCAAGGAATTGCAGGAAATGGGCAAGCACCCGGCCATCATGTTGAGGCAGTTGGCCACCACGGTCACTGCGGAGTCCGAGTCCAGTGAGCAGTACGAAGACTCGCGGATTGGAGACGACATTCCTGGCGGAACATTATAATGAGTAACGAATTATGAACCATCCCGATAATATTGGTGAAAGTGGCCGATAGGTTCAAATGGGTGAGTTGGGACATTTAGTGAGGTGAATAGTGTGGCTGTCTGAATGCATTGTGAGCAGTCCAATCGAGTATATAGTCCGAGATAATGAACGTACGGACTGTGGAGTGTAATAAATGTATAAATGAAAATAAAGATAAATGAAATAAATGAAGATAAAGATCAATGAAGATAAATGAAATAAATGAAGATAATGAAGATAATGAAGATAAATGAAATAAATGAAGATAGCAAGCTGATACGCAAGGTGTGCATTGATAATGGTGTACCTGAATAATGGTGTACCTGAATAATGGTGCACCTGGATAATGGTATTATATGCAACGGTGGTAGATATATTATGATCACTCACCTATCATTTCCATACTTCAATACTCTAAAGTGTAGACTCATCCACTTCTCTAACTGACCTAGGACTATCTCATCCTATTCTCTAATAGTACTATCTCATCCTATTCTCTAACTGACCTGGTACTATCACATCCAATTACTCTGACCACGGTGATTCTAGTGGTCCAATAGTCCCCAACAGTCATAGTGGCCCATTATTAATTGCAGCCATTTTGCCATACTGTAGTCCAAAGAATAGACTTCAATCACCCTAACATTTGTGGGTATTTCCACCGGAACTATTCACCTATAAAAGCACCTCATTCCTATATAAGCTTTAATTATCATAGAGCAATGCCATGTCCACGTTCCTCTCCTTACAATAGTTGCAATAGTGATTGTTTGACATATTTACCTGTCTGTGAAATATTAGGAAAGTGTCGTGCATTTGGCCAATGAGGGAAATACAAAAGTCAGTAATTGAAGGGCAATGCCATTGACACTATTTGCCCCTTATGCACCCTCTCTCTCATCCATTCCTTATGTTGAGCCACTTCGTGATTGCAACCATCTTACCGGGTCCGGTAGATTGACAGCGGCAGTGCCCCCAACCCCGGGTCCGATATTGGGTTTGCGCGTGCTTAGGGCTCGAGCCCTAACACCACAAAGTTGCCGGCAATATTTGGGCCTGTCCACGTGAACCTCATCCGTCCTGCACACACGCCATGTCCTCCAATGGTGCTCCCACTGCTCACTGAAAAAATTCTTCCCACTAGTTATCTCTTTTTACTTTCTTTACAGGTAGTTACATTTAACAGTAAGTCAAGATGCCACCAAAATTCGATCCTAATGAGGTTAAGTTCCTTTACTTGAGAGCTATCGGTGGAGAAGTCGGTGCTTCCTCCGCCTTGGCCCCAAAGATTGGTCCATTGGGTCTTTCTCCAAAGAAGGTCGGTGAAGACATTGCCAAGGCCACCAAGAACTTCAAGGGTATCAAGGTTACTGTTCAATTGAGAATTCAAAACAGACAAGCCACTGCCTCTGTTGTTCCAGCTGCCTCTTCGTTAGTCATCACTGCCTTGAAGGAGCCCCCAAGAGACAGAAAGAAGGAGAAGAACGTCAAGCACAGTGGTAACATTCCTTTGGAAGAGATCTACGAGATTGCCAGACAAATGAAGCACAAGTCCTTCGGTAAGAACCTTGCCTCCGTCACCAAGGAGATCTTGGGTACTGCCCAGTCCGTCGGCTGCCGTGTTGAAGGAAAGAACCCCCACGACATCATTGACGCCATCAACGATGGTGAGATTGATGTGCCAGAAAACTAAACTAATTTATGTATAAAAGTGTTTAATAGGGTCTAATTCATATTGTTACGTTCACTAGCCAAGATCATTTCTTGACTACATTTTGTAGCCAGTTTGCCAACACTCTGGTGCCAGATCTGCCACTTTGTGTGGCTGCCGTATTTGGTTCCTATTTTGGTGCAAACGAGAATCATAGCTGACTACTCACCGCCGGTCTCCTACTCCATGAGATCGACAGGTCCATTTCATTAGCTAACATCTATCTTAAGACTTTGATGAAGAGTATGATAGAATGTCTCGAACGAATGTCGATCGTGTCTCTATTCTATGTCTCTATCCTGGTTATGTCTCTATCGTATGTCTCTATTATGTCTCTACTTATTATGTCTCTACTTATTATGTCTCTTCTCACTATGTCTCTTCTCACTATGTCTCTCACTATGTCTCCTTATTATCTCTCTCCTACTATGTCTCCTCGTTTGTTGATGTCGCGACCGAGGATCACATTCAGTCGTGCGCCCACCGTTATCCCCAGCTTTTGCCTACTGTCCCTGTCAATACACCCCAGCTCTACTCCCTGCCTTAGCCTCCACCATGTCGGACTCCATTGGTATGTGTCTCGAATCTGGTGCTCACGTGGCGCCTGCCATATCCATCGCCTTTTCCGCCTCCAACACCCAATACTAACCCCATTAGACCGTGTGTTTGTCAAAGCAATCACCACCATCAGGGCCCTTTCGTCCCGTTCCAATTACGGCTCCTTGCCCAGACCCCCGGCAGAAAACCGCATCCGGTTGTACGGCTTGTACAAGCAAGCCACCGAGGGCGATGTCGAGGGCATCATGCCCAGACCCGTGGGTTTCTCCGTAGAGGACGAAGGAGCCAAGAAGAAGTGGGACGCGTGGAAGCGGGAGGAAGGGATCTCCAAAACCGAAGCCAAGAGAAGATACATCTCGTATCTTATCGAAACCATGAAGATCTACGCCAGTGGCACGTTGGAGGCCCGCGAGTTGTTGAGTGAGTTGGAGTACTTGTGGGACCAGATCAAGGACTTGCAGTTCAGTTCCGACGAGGAGAACGAACACGCCGTCCCTTTGCCCCCCTACTCGCCGCTGTTCAGCCAGCATGACCAGTTGGACAAGTTCTCCACCGGGACTCCCAGCATTGTGCCCAACCAGCAGTATCGCAACAATCTCCAGAAGATCTACTCGCACTCCCGAAAAAGCACCATGTTGTCCATCAACGACTACGTCAACCAACAGCGCCTACAATCCACCGCAGCATCTGCTGGCCAAAATGCTGGAATCGCCGGGGTCGGCACCGCGTCGGTGTACTCGTTGCCCATGAATGAGGCTCCCAGGGCAGGTCCACGGTCGGCCCTCTCGTTGCCTCGCAACACGCCCCAGGTGCCGGCGAACGCCAACCCATACCCGGCCGAGACGGCGGGAGACTTCAGATCGTGGCAGAATGAGATCAATGCCGTCATCAGAAAGCTTTCCCGTGAATTCGACAACTCTAGAAGAGGCGAGATCTACAGGAACAGCTTGGGCGCAAACGGCTCCGACGACGACGAGCAGGACATCAACCTGATTTTGAGGGGCAGGATCGTCCGTCTCCTCAAGATCGTGGGCAAGAACTGTCTCCACTTCTTGAAGAACTTTGCCATCAGTGTGTTGGCCATCTTGTTCATCACCTGGATGGCCAAGAAGAATGTGAGTGTGGAGAGAACCTTGATCAAGGAGCCGCTCACCGGCTCGCTGAAGAAGAAGAAGGAGTTGATCATCAACATGGTTCTCAACCCCGATGAGAACAGGTGGTTTGTGAGAATGCTCACTTTCCTAAACAGTTTTGTGGGTTTTGTTTAAGAGAGGAGAAGTACACGTACACTAGAGCATATACATGAATGGCATTATACCAGTAATGAATGTAGTGGCCAATTGGGGTATTTAGATGAGACAAATCACACATCGCAGTATAATTAACGGGAGGTGTGGGTTCCAAAAAAACCCGAAATAACTGATGTAACAGGTCCCCACGTTTCAGATCTCTAACGTGTGGCATATCTTCTCACTAGAGAGCTCTCCAATTTATTCAACCACATAGAACATATTGTACTATCCGTATTCGGTATAATTAATGGATGCGAAAAATCAAATTAATATACAACATCAGAGAGTTGGGACAAATCAATTAGCACAGTGTGTTTTGCTTGTATCGAATCTGTTTTAAATTGTTTAATCTCGGTGACCTAGCTTACTGTACTCCCATCACGAAATAGGCCTCCCGTCGTGTATAAATATGCTTCCATATTGCTTATCTTCTCATCATTCACTACAAGAATAACTACTATCACAATGGCCGCTCAAAACAACTCCTCTAACTCCAACAAGTCCCAATCTCCTGACAAGGACAACTGGGCCGGATTCAAGACCAAGAACGGCTGGGTTCCTCCAATTTGCTCTATTGTTTGAGTTTTCGGTTGATTCTGGCTTTTGTCTTGACGTTTTGCACCTTTGCTACTTTATATAGTGTGAACTTTTCAGCTCGCGACTGTCTAGATTAGACTAGTGCCAGCTAAAATATATAGTGCCAAATGGAAGTTTTGCCCCGAACAAAGTAATATCAAGGTCTGTAGAATTCTAGCAGTGCCCAAGAGTCTCCTGTAACCATGATACTGGGGTGGAAGCGTAGCTCTCCTGAGTCCATCTGGTCCATCTCCTGGTCACGTGACACACACCTTTTTCGAGATGAGATGACAATTTTTCATTCTCCATCCACCACAACCACCATGGATATTCACAGATGTCGATTCGTGGACTACACTCCGCATACCATCACGTCGACCGCCTTCTCGCATCCCTCGGTGGCCAATAAGAACTCGCCATACGACTTGCGGTTGGCCGTGGGCAGAAGCAATGGAGATATTGAGATCTGGAACCCCACGAACAACTGGGTCCACGAGCTCACCTTGCCCGGTTCCAGCGGCAGATCTGTCGAAGGCTTGGTGTGGTCGATCGCTGACGGCGAATCCCCCAGACTTTTCTCCATCGGAGGCTCCACATACATCACCGAATGGGATTTGAGCACCCTCAGACCCGTGATCAACTACGACTGCAATGCCGGCACCATTTGGTCCATCGACATCAGCAAGAACCAGAAGAAGTTGGCGGTGGGCTGTGACGACGGTTCGGTCGTCATCATCGATATCAGCGGCGGCTTCGGGTCGTTGGAACACGACGCGGTGTGCCAACGTCAGGATGCCAGAGTCATGACTGTGAAGTGGTACGACAACGACATGGTCATTGGCGGCTGTTCTGACGGCCGAATCAGATCGTGGGCTGCCTCGGGCGACACCAAGGGCAGAATCTCGTCCACCATGAGAGTGGACAAGTCCAAGACCGAAAGCACGTTGGTGTGGACCATCATTGTCTTGCCCAAGAAAAAGCAAATAGTCAGTGGAGACTCCACGGGATCGGTGAAATTCTGGGACCTTGAGCAATTCACATTACTACAGAGCTTCAAGATGCACGAGGCCGATGTGTTGTGCTTAGAAAACGACATTTCCGAAGAGAAGATCTTCTCTTCGGGTGTGGACAGAAAGATCCACCAGTACAACTTGATCCAGACCAAGTCCACCACCAAGTGGGTCCACAGTTTCAACCGCTTATTGCATTCCAACGATATCCGGTCCATGTCGATATTCGAGAGCAAGTCGCATAACTGGTTGATCAGTGGAGGTGTGGAGAGATGCTTGGTTGTACAGTCGGTGCAGCACTTCTACGACGGAAGATACAAAAAATTGAGCATTAACCAGCAGAAGTCGAACGTGTTGGTGAACGAAAACAGGAACTTGGTGCTCTTGTGGCAAGACCAGACCATCAAGGTGTGGAGGGTGTTGGAAGGAAAGTACAAGTTGGTGGCCAAGTTGAGCTTGAGTGAGGACGAGAACATCACCAGTGTGGATATCAACGAGAACGGCGACTTGTTGGCGGTTTCGCGCTTGAGCTCGGTCAAGTTGTTCCAGTTGACCGAACAGGAAGAAGGCAGCTCGAAGCTCAAGGTCAGCAAGATAAGAGACGAGAATTTCGACGGTCTTGTTCAAGGTGCGAAGCTCGTCAAGTTGTACAACGGAAACAAATTAATAGTCCAGACTGTGGATGAGGAAATCTACAAGTTTGTGGTGGACCTTGAGGCCACCACCATCAACTTGGAAGACGAAATCGAGCTTTTGCAGACGGCGTCCTCCTCGTCTTCTTCCAAGTCCAAATTCTCATACTACTCCAACATAAATAACTTGGTGATTTCTCGCGATGAGCAGAACTTGGCCATTTCCCGGTTCAACGGAGCAGTGGAAATCTACCCGTTGGCCAGCGATGCCGGCGAGGGCCACTTGGTCTCCAAGTTGACGTCATACCCCCGTCTCTTGCAGTTCACCTCCAACGACACGTTGGTGGTGATGAACGAAGAAAACAGATTTAACGAATTTTTCATTGCATCCGACTCCAAGAACTTGTTGACCACATGGTCCAAGAAGAACAGCGAGTCTTTGCCTGCACAGTTCTTGGAGTTGGAGGGACCTCATGGCAGTTTTGTCCAGGGCTCCAAGTTGTGGGTGTATGGCTCCAACTGGGTGGTTTTCTTCGACTTGTCGTTGAACTTGATCCACAAGCAAGAGTCCAAAAAGAGAGGTAGAGACGAGGACGACAAGAAGGACAAGGTCAATGGCGACGCACGGGCCGAGGCCGACGAGGCCGAGGATGAAGTGGAGGACAAGTCCTTCTGGATTACTACAAAATATAGACCGGTGATGAAGGTGGAGAACTTTGGCCACAAAGGAATCATAGTGATAGAGAGACCTCAATTCTCCTTGCCTTCGACCCCAGCATTCAACTTAACCAAATTGAGAATTTAGGTGATAAACATGTCTCATTCTTTAGAAAGTGTAGGAGGTAGAGAATATGGACGACTAGAAAGGGCCTAGATCGTAGATGATAAATCTAGTTTCTAGATGCTAGACTTTAGTTTCTAACAAACTGATTCTAGCTAGACTGTAGTTTCAAGATGCTAGACTTTAGTTTCTAACAAACTGATTATAGCTAGACTCTAGTTTCAAGATGCTAGACTGTAGTTTCAAGATGCTAGACTCTAGTTTCTAACATACTGATTCTAGATGCTAGATTCTAGTTTCTAACATATTGATTCTAGATGCTAGATCCCATCTTGACTCTAGATGCTAGATCCTATTTTCTAAAATTGATTCTAGCTAGACTCTAGTTTCTAGATCCTATTTTCTCATCTTGACTCTAGCTTTAACATTTCAAGCTTCTGAGATCCTATTTCTATAGATCTTCATCAGATTTGGGGACAGATTCTGGCACCCTGGAAGAAGACTCTGGCAGCAGCTCCGCCGCCCATCAAGCACTTCTCGGGGTTGCCCTTGTCGTCCTTGTCCTCGCCCTTGAGGCCCCAGCCCTTCTTGCCATCAAACTCCTTCTTGTACTTCTGCTCGTACACTTGCTTGTAGGTGTTGTGGGGCTCGAAACTCTGGAGATACAACCCGTCGTGGGGGTCGCGCATGTACTCGTAGAACATGATCAAGTGTCTTCTGACCTCCTCGTGGATCTTGTCGGGCAAGCCACTGGGTGCCTGGTCGCCAACAAACAAGAGGTAGTCGGCCAAGCCCTCCAACAACAACTGGTTGAAGTAGGAGGGGTCACGCCAGTAGCGCAACTCGTCGGGGTAGTCACGGTCGTAGAAAAACACCCCGCGGTCAATGCCCGCCTTGGCCAAGTCGTCGGCAATGTCCTTCCACTTGGGGTCCTTGGTGTGGTGGAAAAGCTGCGACGCGGCCGACAACGTGGTGCCCGTGTTGTAGGTCCACTTGACGGAGTCCACGTTGGTGGAGTCCAACGCCACACCGTCCTGGATCAACTTGTCGCTGGGGTCCTGGAGCACCTTGATCTGCCAGTCGATACATCTTGCTGCAAAATCGATGTAAGTCTTGGCCTCGTTGGGAATAAAGTTGGCGATCTGCAAGCAGCACTTGGCGACCTCCGCCGTGGTGCACGAGTTGAGCAAGGTCTTGGACACGTGCCAGCGCATGCCCCCCTTGGTCTTGGCGTTGGGGTCATCGTTCCACCCGCCCATCAAAAACCGCACCAACTCGCGCCCCTGGTCCAAGTACTTCTTGTCGCCAGTGACCTCGAACGCCGTGAGCATGGCGCTGCACACCTGGGCGTCGTCGTCGTAGTAGATGTCGCGGTCGCTGCCGTCGTTCTCGGCGGCAGCAAACCCCTTCAATTGATGGTTCTTGTACTTCTGGAACGTCTGGATGGCAGGGCCCACCAACGGAAGCAACTCTTTGTAGATCCTGGCGCCGTCCACCACGGCCTGGGCGGCCACGGCCACGGCCCAGATCACGAACCGGTCGTCGTTGTAGCACCCGTTGCACTTTTTGGGGGCCACGAACGTGCCCTTGCGCTCGTTGTAGTACACGGGCCAGAAGTTGCGGACAATGTTGTAGCCCTCGAGGTTGGGGTTTTCGAGCATGGCGGTAAGGAGAAACACAAGCGACGAGGAGTGGAAGTAGTAGGAATGGCCTTGAATAGAGCAATTGGTCTTGGAATTGGCAATTGGGCCTGGAAACTGGAGTGTTGCTAAAGAGGAAAAGGCAATGCTTTTATAGTTGGTTAATTGCTTGCTACTTTGATATTGGAGATGGAATTCACAATGCCGCCCAAATAGGCAGGAGCTTGACAGCCAGGCGAAGCAGATGTGTGCAGGAGGTCATTTAGAGATATGAGATGAAGATGACGTAATGAAGGTAGGCAGGTTGGAGATGGCATACTACAGTACAATAAAATGGAGATAGAGGAAGGAAAGGGGTGAAAGTGGAAAGAGAGATGTGATAGAGGAAATAGAGGTGATAGAGGAAAGAGAGAGGAGATTGAAGTAATGGAAAGAAATGGAATATTTGAAAAAGGAAAACACCTAATGTGCACCTTTTTGACTACTTTTTTTTTGCTGGAGATAACGGTCATAGATACTTACAAATACGATGTACCAATTCTATACTGCTACTTCTATAGCCATGGCATTATTTTCTCATTCTATGTACCTTCATCCTATTCTATTACTCTAACTATAATAATATATGGGAGATCTACTTCCTATAAATCTCATGAAGTGTGCAATCTAGATTTTTCACCATCTGTACTGCTACTAATTCATAATGTTCCACTATTTTAATTACTTCTACAATTATGGAATGATTATCGAAACTCCATACTGCTCCTATTCTAAATCATTATTCCAATTATATTTCATTCAGAATTACCCATGTATTCTAATTATATTTCCTTCTCATTTGGGAGAGAATTACCCAAACGTGCTCCTGACCTCTTCGCCTTCTTCCTGTCTTCTACGCGTAGATCCCGTTAAATATTTATCAATATGCGCTACTAATAATACATTAGAAATTAGTTGGTGGCCTTCAAGGGCTTTCTGGCGATGAACAACATCATGGGGGTGAACAACTTCTTTCTACCACCCTCGACCAAGTAGATGGCACCCTCCTCCAAGGCAATGTGGGCCTGTTGGATACCCTTTGGAGCCATGCCAAGGGTCTCCATGGCACCGACAGTCTTACGCGTGATGAACTTACCGAGAGTGGTGGTTCTGAACACGGTGAAGTAGTCGTAGAAGGTCTGGCAGTGCTTGAGCTCACCGGCCAATGGGTAGTACCATGGGATTTCGTCGTCGACATCAGCCAAGTCCTGTTGGTGCTCGATCTCGAACCCGACGTTCTTGAGAGCTTGCTCAGCAACTTCTCTGGGGTACATCTTGGGGATACCGTCACCAATCTCGATACCGTAGGCGATTCTACGGTGCTCCTCGTCGTTCTCGTCGTAGGCGTCGGTCATGACCCACTCGTACACACCGAAAACACCTCCGGGCTTCAACACCTTGTAGATCTCGGAGTACACACCCTCCAACACCGGGGCGTGCACGGTAGCCTCGATGGCGTAGACGGCATCGAACGACTCGGGCTCAAAGTCCATCTGCATGAAGTCTCCCTTGACGTAGGAGAGCTTGTTGTCCAACTTGTACTGTCTGGCGTAGTGGTTGGCTCTCTCGATCTGGTAGTCGTTGTTGTTCAAGCCGACGATTTCACAGTTGGCGAAACGGGTGATCTCTCTGCCGGGACCTCCGACACCACATCCGACGTCCAACACTCTCATATTTTCGCTCAAGTTCATCTTGTGGGCCAAGTAGTGCTCGTGTCTGGCGGTGGCCTGTCTGAAGGCCTCGCCCTTGTAGTATCTGGAGAAGTGGAACGACGAGCCCCAGCCGTACTCGTACAAGTCGGTAACCAAGTTGTAGAAGTGGTGGGTCAACTGCGAGTAGTCCAGCAAACGGGAGTCCTCGTCGTCCTTGGTGACACCGCCGTTCCAGTGCTTGAAGTAGCCGTCGGCAGCGACCTCGGAGGCGTCGTTCTTGGCCTTGGCCATGAGGGCGCTCAAACCGGTCTTTTTGTAGGAGTCGCCGTGCATGGCCTTGGTGAACTCGGCATCTCTCTTGTGGTCCTTGGTGGCTAACTTGATGTTTTGGGACATGGTGTGGAAAGTGTGGAAAAAATCTCGATCGACATGGCCGGCCTTTTATATGTGGGCGTTTGTGGATGAAAATCCGCGCTTTTGTGGCGTTTTTCGCCTCCTCGTATAGGTGTCGTTTAGTGCGTGTCGTTTACTTTGGTCGTTTAGGTGCTGGCCGTTATACGAAGCGACAATATGGGACGACCAGGCGTCCTGGGCCGGAAGCCGGGGCACGATGCTTCCGGTCCGAGCATGGGGTGATGGAGGAGCCCGAGGCGCTTGGCTGGGACAATAACATCAGCATTCTCCACACAGTGAAGCGATAGGCAGGAGGAGATTACAGAGTAGAAAGTGCTACTTTTAGGTGGTGGACCGAGAAGCCGAGTGAAAAATGCGATATTTGAGAACTGGCAGTTCCACGTTTCATGCCATGATACGACTGGCGGTAATCTCAGATCTGAGAGCGAAGACAGAGTGGAGTGAGTGAATGCAGTAAATGCAGTGAATGCAGTGAATGCGGCGAAGTCGGCGAAGTCAGTGTGGCAGTCTGATCAATTGATTCCAGCTATTGTCACATCACAGCATCGGCATCATCGCACTAGAACGCGCTCCAAATGGGCCGCAGCTCTGCATGCCGGCCGTTCCTAGACCTGGCCTCTACTGCGACACGTAGGGACGGTTACGATATGGTCCAGCGTCGTATAACTGTTCGATGCGGACCAATTCGGAAAGGCGCAAGAACCTAGCCGAGTGGCAGACCGGAGAAAGTGAATGAAGTGTTCACAGTGTGTGGTAGAGGTAGGCGGAGTATTCTGCCATGTAGGCCGAGATTACCCTGTGATCTGCGAGTATTGAAGTATGGACGTGTGGGTTTGAAGAGATGCATTTCTTTTCATACCAGCAGAGTGAGGCACGATTTTTCACCCAGGAAATGAGCATCAGGCCTAGATGGAACGAACGGAGGAATGTGACTTGGTGGGGTGGCCGGGGTAATTCGGGGAATGGAGCCATTCAGGGTGGATGCAGCCGGCATATGGTCATATGAGCACGGTGAGAAGTATGGGTAGCTATGTGAGATTTGGTGGTGTTTCTGGAGCATGAGATTTACGGTGAGAGTCATCTGCACCAAGTGCCTGTGATCTGTACGGTACGAATTGCTATGGTCCTTTGTCCTTGATACTAGTGTTTCATAGTAGTTCTATTTTTATGATACTAGGATACTTTGCCTATTTCTGTTTCCTTGGTAATAATTCCAAAATTATGTATTTTTGTTGAAATAGGGCAGCATAAATGCAAGAGGAAAATTAGATCCAGCATCACAAATGCACTAAAGGGTTTCTTTATCAATCAATTCATTCTAACTATCCCATTCTCTCCAAGTATTCCATACCATGTCAATTTAACCATGTTCAATCATTTCCTTTCCTTTACTTATGATTGTAATTATCTCATTTTCCACTTTTCTTTTCCAGTCTCTACTCCCATTCTTCCTCCCTTCCATCCAACAGGGCGATTGGTGTAGTGGTTAACATATCTGCCTTCCAAGCAGGTGTCACGGGTTCGATTCCCGTATCGCTCATTTTTGCCCCCAGCACCATCTTATCACGACTATATGCAGGAGAACGCGATCCACTAAACTAGTGTTTGTTTTGCTAATCACATCTCCACCTTCTCTGTTCACCATGAACGGGCCCCTGCACAACAAGACCTTGATCAAACCTACTTTGGACAACATCAAGCGAATCAAGTCGGTGGCCGAAATCAAAAATGCGACAAATCACGTTTTCCAGGATGCACAACTCAGCTTATCCGGACACAGGAAACTAGTCCTAGTGATGAAGAACATCATGAACAAGGCCATAGAGTTGGGCTTAGAGGAACATTTCGCCATGTATTTCACCAAACTCATCAACAAGATCCTCCCATTGAAGAAAGGAGAGCAAGTGGCCGATCGGATCGCCAAGTTCTGCTCATCGTTTGTCACCAGCATCTCCAAGGATGATTTGGCAAGAAGACACGAGAAAGAAGAGGCAAAGGCCCCACAGGACGTGGGACACGAGGAAGAAGAGGAAGAAACATACGTCGGTGGTTTTGTCAAGTACTTGATCCACCACCTTTTGCGAGGGATCGAGGCCAAGGACAAGAATGTCAGATACAGAGTGGTACAGATCCTCGCATACTTGGTGTACTACATCGGAGAAATCGACCACGACACGTTCCAGGCACTCTACACCTCCCTCAACAAACGCTTGAACGACAAGGAGCCCACCATCAGAATCCAGGCAGTGGTGGCCATTTCCCGATTCCAGTCCTTCAACTTTGAGTTTGAAGACGATAATAACGAGTCTGCAGGTCCTCTAAACAAGGACCTGATTACAGGAAAAATCTTAGCAACCATCCAAAATGATGAGAGTGCTGAAGTCAGACGTGCAGCCATCTTAAACTTGACCAAGAATCAACATACCATCCCATACCTTATCGAAAGATCCAGAGACGCCAACAGCATCAACCGAAGATTGATTTTCTCGAGAATCACACGAGAATTGGGTGATTACAAGAACATAAATTTCAAGCAAAGAGAATTTTTGTTGAAGTGGGGATTGAATGACCGTAATGAATCTGTGAAACAGGCAGCTACCAAGATGGTCACCAACTATTGGTACAATGCCGCCAATGAAGATATCTTAGAATTGATAGAGGTTTTGAGAGTAACTGAGAGCAAGACTGCAGATTTGGCAATGACCGAGTTTTACAAGGCGAAGGAAGATAATTTATCTTCCATCAAAATTGATGATTCGTATTGGAAAGCCTTGACAGTTGAAAAAGCATTTCTTTTGAGAACCTTCTATGATCATTGTAATGACAACAACCTTTATGAATTAATAGACTCCAACTTTCCCGAACCAATTGAGCTAGCAGAAACTTTAGAAAAGTACTTGCAACTTAGATTGAAATTCCTAAATGAAAATGAAGCTATAATAAAAAAGTCCGAGGAGCATGAACAGAGGGTTGAATTTATCAAAAGTCAAATGTTCACTGTCGAGAATGCTCTAGTGAAAATTAAGCATGAGGTGGACTCATTCAAGAGGAATCTTAGAGACACACTTAACATTATCGAGGATTACACAGAATTGACCAGACTTATAAAGCTTAGACTCACTAAATTAAAAAATAGAGATGATTCGTACGAAGAACTCTTGACAGAAGATAACCATCAAATTGTTCAACAAATTCTCGAGTTTTCTGCAACTGAATTAATCGAGAAGCAAACCGAGATAAAGAAGTCAATAAAGACTAGCAAGGCCGATGTAAAAGGACTTGAAAAATCCGTCGTGAGTTGTGAGTCCAAATTTAAACAAAGCAATGAAAAATACCACTCTCTTGCTAATGACATGATAGAAGAAAATGAAAGATTCTCTAATGATGAAGACGAATTTTTACCATTTGCAGATGAATTAAAGGAACTAGAGTTTATCATTGAACAATTGTTACTTATTTCGAAAGAGTTCGATTTTAGTGACGAAATAGGAAGACGGAAAATGTTGCAAATTGTGAGAAAGTCATTAGCAGAAGACAAACTATCCTCAACATTAATATCAATTGGTCTTCAAGTTTTACGGAAGATTTCTATTAATGAAAAGGATTTTATTGCAATGGCCACCGAGATTATCACAGATATTAGAGACTCTTACGAGAGCGAAGATGATACTTTTCATTCTGCAATTTCTGGATTTGACGAGGAAGAAGACGAAGATGATGAAGGAGAAGAAGAAGAAGATGAAGCTGACGAGAAACAAGACCAAGAAAAAGATGAGGGCACTGAAAGCTTGAATGAGTCAAAGGTGTCTAGTCCAGCAAAAAAGAGGACCCCAAGAAAAACGAAGAAGCGGAGAATTGAAGCAAAATTACCTCCAGATGATATTGTTATTAGATGTTTGAGAATAACTCAAAACGTCTTGGAATTGATTGAAGATCCTCTCGAAAATCACATTTCCTTAGGATCGATTTACTCTGGTTTGGTCAACTATGCAATCAATTTCAGCGAGAAATATACCTTACATTTGCAAGGTCTCAAATGCTTAGGTTTGTTCGCCTTAATTGACAAAAACACCGCCCAAGACGCAGTGACCACATTATTTGCTGCTATGCGGAATTCAGGAGAAGACACAAGAATAATTGGTATGAAGGCCATTATCGACATTCTCTCAACTTATGGAACGTCCTTGATGGATGAACGAGTAATGTATCAATATGGAAAGTTGTTTTATAAGGCCTTAAACACATTTGAGATGCCTAAACTTCAGTGCATTGTTGCTGAAGGTTTATGCAAATTGTTCTTGGCAGATGTATTCAACCAACCCGAAACAGCTGAAAATACAGAGGGCGAAGAAGAAGAGAAGCCAATTGTCGAAACACAAAAGCAATTATTTGAGGCATTGATCCTTAGTTATTTCCATCCATTGACACAAGAAAATCAAGAGTTGCGGCAAATATTGTCATTCTGCCTTCCAGTATACGCCTTCAGTCACCCAAAGCACCAATTTAGAGTATCTTCAGTTAGTGGTGACTGCTTATACAGAATGTTTAATGAATCTAGTGATTTTATGCGTTATGAAAGCAAGATTTCACCTCAATTGGCAGTTCAACAATTAATATATTGGTGTGACCCAAACAATTTAGTTAAATTGTCTTCAGACTCAATGAAAGTCCAAACCTCTCAAATTTGGCAGTGTGTTTACTTACTTCAGGTGGCAGAACAAGATACCCCCAAAGCAGTCAAAAAAGCCATCATTAACAATTTAAGCAAGATTTATATTACATCAGAACTCGAATCTAAGGTGTTAAAAGGATTGCTTGACGCTCTTGAAGGAACAAAAGTCTGCTTTGACGACAATAGTCTGGATGCTGAATTTCAGTTTGACAGGTTAACGTTGAAAAACTTCGAAGCATTTGAGACGAACGTTAAAGAAGTATATGGTGCATCGGTTGAACGTGAACAACGCGAGGAAGCATTGACTCCTCGCTCGTTCAGTAGAGCTAGCTCAATCTTAGAAGATGTTGAAGATACAAATGGCGATATTTTGGGCACAGATGGAGAGGACAACAATAATTCAAAGGCTTCATTGAAGCTCGATTCTGCAAGCACGGAAGAAAAGCAAAAGAAATCAGAAGAAGTAAATGGAATTGAAGAAAAGACTCAAAAAGATAAGGAAGAAAATATTCCCGAGGATGCCTCGAAAGAAGAAGACGTAGACATGGAGGAAGCAAGTAAAGCTCAAGAAATTAATGATCAATTAAAGGAAATTGACGATTTACTTGAACAAGAAGATGAAGTTGATTACGATATTTCGATGACAGAATAGAAAACCATCTTGCTTCATTATTTTACGGCTCTACAGAATATGAAGTTAAATTTTATTGGAGTAATATATAACCTCGAAAGTTTTTTTTTGGTTTTTTGGAGTTTTTCACAAAGGATAACGTAGATGAATAAAAGACTATTGCCATTTTAAACGATTGAGCAAATTGGGGGAACCCAGCCATTCTTAGTCTTGAATCCAGCCCAGTTGTCCTTGTCGGGAGATTGGGTCTTGTTAGAGTTAGAAGAGTTGTTTTGAGCGGCCATATTGAGATGTTATTGATGAAGTGATACTGCCATTAAGTTCCTATCGGCCTCCTTATATAGTTTTCTTTACTTGCTAGACTCATATATTGAGTTATTGTAGTACTTGAGTTAGTAGAATATTGGTTGCAATTTCATGTTCCACCAATTTCCTTTTTGGGATACCTCTATGACAGTGAAGAAATAATCTTATCTACGGAAAGTCTCGAAATCAATGGTCAAATTTATTGTTGTGACACAGTCAATTACCGTGCGGTATGTCGATATCACATCTAGTCCAATCTCATACCCCCTTTCGTTCATATTTCTTTACAAATGCAATAATGTGTAATAGGTTGTTACAGTGTAATTTTTCATAGTGCAGAGGCAAGTCAAAGGGTTAATGTGGGATTTGAATTTAGCAATTCAGGCCTCAAGCTGCTACAAGTGTAAATGTGGTTCGGTTTCATTTTTATGATTGAAGTGTCTGAATTGAGAGCAATCCACATACTCTAGACCACATACTGTGCACCACATTGTAGTCGACTACAAACTTTAACTAATTCATGTATCTCACGCTTCTATATGACGATAATTATAAACAGGTAGACATATAGTATGAAGGTAGCACGCGGGACTCCAAATTCATAGTTGGACATGACTTCATAAATATTGTATAAACTCGTTAACATCAATGCTCAATTTAACAACTAGCGTTTGAGCATGGTGGATTGCTCAAGCAAATGGTTAACATCCGCAGAATTGATGACAACACCTCTTTCAGAGCACTTGGCCTTGCTCTTCAACTCGCTACACAACCCGTCAATATCAATCTCTGTGTACTTCGGATGGGCCGTGATTCTATCCCATATTTCTGAACATCTCATTGTGTCAGCTGGTGCCGGAACCACTTCATCTTCATCATATTCACCCAGTGCCACATTAGTAGTGTAATCTGTGCCAGTCTTGGAATTTTCCGTCACGTAGTCTCTTACATCAAAGTTATTGACTCCACTCAATGGATCATAAATAGATTCTTCCGTTGTCAATAGCGAAATTGGATCCACTTCAATTGTATGCTTGGGGACATCACTCTCTGCATGGTTTATGCTGCCAAATGCCAAGGAAACATCGAAGTTGTTGTCATTAAGGAACGAGAGTGGGTCGTTATTACTAGTTTCTGGAAAGTTGAAGTCAAGCGCATTGGACTCGCTCGACGTTTGTTGGAAGAAAGGATCGTTCATGTAATCCACTTGTTCCGAGGGAACATTGCCTTGAGCTCCCTCGAAGTTGGAATTGGGGGTAACCAAATTCGAAAATGGAGAGGAGTATTGCAGCACTTGCTCCTCCTTGATTTTGGAAACCGAGCTTCTGCAGTCCTCTCTCTTGTATTTGGGAACAGGACACAGCTTGGTTCCACATGCCTCATTCAACTGCACACAGAAGCTATCCACTTGCTCCTCGAAGTTGTTGGCGACGTTATACTTAGGTCTAATCTGAAGGTTTGTGTGTTCGGGTGCAGAAGAAACCGACGAGTCCGGCGACACCAATACGTTTTCGTTCAAGGGGCTGCTTGAGGACGAGGAGGAGGTGGCGACGTTATTGTCTCCCACCTGGAAGTTATTGGAGCTGGAGTGGCTACTGACACTGGCGGTATGCGAGTTCTTTTTCAAATTGTCCTTGGACCAGGGGAAATCCACCGAGAAGGGCGAGGTGTTGGAGGTATGCTTTTGGTGGTCCGAGCCTATCGAGCCGCGAGAGGCGCTGCTCTGGGAGAATGTGGAGGACTTGGTGGACACACTGGTCTGGGAGTCGAAGGATGGAAGGTAGCCGCCGGTGTTGGGGTGGGACAACTTGCCGACCTTGGTGGGGAGCAGGAAGTCCGACAAGTCGGCGGTGCCCCTGTAGCGGGCCAACTCGCCCTTGAGCATGTCTACTTGGGCCTTCAAGAAGTCGGACTCGGTGATGGCCTTGATGTTGTCTTCTTCCAAGGACTTGACCTTGTCTTCCAAGTCCTTCATTTTGCGTTCTTTCCGCTCACGGTAGGCTCGCTGGGCGGCTCTGTTCTGGGCGGTTCTCTTGGACTTGGGCTCGGTTTCTATGGGCTTTCTGCCGGGCTTGGAGTGGAGTTTCTTGTCGTTGTGGGAGTCGGGGGAGACGGCATCTTCGGGGGACAAGTCGGGGGCCACGGTGGAGATTTTTCTCTTGATATCGGCCATGGCGGGAGGGACGAGGGACGAGGAGGTGGAGGAGAAAGATGTAGGCGTCAAAGGTGGTAGGAGGATGGAGGATGGAGGGTGGCGATTAGTAATCGGAGACTGGTGGTGCAGACACTACCGGCGACGAAGGGAGTAGGCGTCGAGGGTAGGAGGGGGCGTGGATAATAAGGAGACGCTAACGAGATGGCCTAGGAAACAGGCCGGGATAGTAGAGTGGGAATATATAACAGTTTGGAAGAAACACCTGCAATATTACCAGTGGTTTGCAAAGTGGGACACAGGGTAGTTATATAAGAACGCAACATGTACGAAAAAGAAATGAGGGGCCGGCAAAAGAAACCTTGGGAGGCGAGAACCGGGGGCACCGGGGGCAGAGTGCGGGACATACGAGGGCACAACGGTCGGCCGGGCAGGTGGCGGACCAAGCAAGACACGGGGATGACAATAGAGAGAAGCTAGGCGTAGGTGTAGATCCACACCAATGCCGTAGATACAGACAAGTAATGATTGCGTGAATAGATAAATGGATACAATTAATGATTACGTGAATTGATCTACAAATGATACAACTAATGGATACAACAAATGATACAACTAATGGATACAACAAATGATACAACTAGTGGATAAGCATTAATGTATTACTATCCCTGCGGCAGTAGCGAGCCCGTTGTAGCGCGCCGTGGTAGCGAGACTTGCGCTGTCATCCCAGTAGGGCGGTGCGGCGGGCCGGAAGTGGATGCGCTGCCGCATGCTATCGTCCGGATTCTATCATGCATGCGAAGTCAGCACCTGCAGACCAGAAAGGAGATGACTAGGAACAGGTCGGTCAGACCAGTACAATTTGAGAGTTGGCAATGCCCTCACCTGGTCGTCTGCACCGTAGAGTGCACTGTGTATACATGTGTGTGTGTGTCTTTGCAGAAGGCCTCAATCTCTTTTCATTCGACTCCGACTCGGCCAACTTTCCGGGGTCGATTATGAGTCCCGGCCCCAGACCGACCGGTTGTCAAACGCTCACACCCACCAGAGGAGGGGACCGGGACCGGACCGGAAATGGACTCACAACCATCAGCGAAAGCACGCCTAGGGGGTGGAGCTTGGTGTAGTGCAGGGGTGGGGAGACAGTGTGGAAGGTGCAATGGCAATGATGATGACCTTTAGCGCCCCGCGTCCAGTCACCACACCACAGTCACCACAGTCGAAGCAATACAGTACAAAGTAGTAGCAGTGCTGTCACCCTTGTCTGTCTTGATTAACACCGCCAGTTCCGTCAGGTCCCACTCCATATTTTTCTCGGTATTTTCCCATGGTATTTTGCTCGCAAAAGCCGGGGCTAAACGGCAGATGGCGGCGATAACTGGGGGCTGTTCTGGCCTCCACTATTAAACTATTTATGGCTGCAGAGCCTCGTGGTGCTGGATGGCGGATATAAGATCTAGCCCTATTGTCACGAGAGTAAAGAGTCATAATGGTAGCACGGGGTCCAAATCAGGGTGTGACCAGTAAACCTCAAACGAGGGTGTGGGCTGTGATTGGTGTAGCAAACTAGAGGAGGAAATGTTGGAAGTGGCTGTGTCGAAGGGAGACAAGAAGCATTGTGACAGACTGGTGAAAGCCAGGGATAGATGAATTGAGAGAATAGAGAGTGAATGATAGTGAGAGAATAAATAGAGAATGATAGAGTGAAATAGTGATAGAGAATGATAGAGTGATAGAGAATGATGGAGTGAAGGGTAGAGTGATAGAGTGAATTTAGTGAGAGAGTAAATTGTAATGATAGAGTGAATTGATAGTGATAGACTGATTGAGACTAATTAGAGTGAAAGATAAATGATAATTTCAGAGCAAAGATATTATTAGAGTGAATAGTTAGAAGGTAGTCACAGGAAGTGCATTTTTCAGTCAGGAAATGCATTTTTCACTCGAATCTTCTTATTCTTATCCAATCGATGGTTCATTTTACCAATGTTCCATTATCTAGTTCCATGTATCTGCCTCCCAGATCTATTGACGATCTATTCCAGGTTGTCGCAAAATAACGGGCCATTCTATTGTAGTGATATTTTTGCTGCACGTCGTTTCTACATCTTATCACAGCAACAATTAATACGGAGTCATGATCTCGGACCCCTATTTCAATAGTTGTTCACAACAGCAATAGTCGGGGCCTGGTGTCTGGAGTAGGATCTAGGCTCCTAATTGCAATTGACACATTGGAGAAGAAGAACCAAAGCAGTAATGCTGGAGTGCAAGAGAATCACAACGCCACAGCGGCATATCCGTATATGGCACACAGCTCAGTACAATTAAAATAAGCCAGTTCTAAACTCCGCAAATACTCCCGTTGTAGAGGGCCCTGAAGGAATTATTTTCCTCATAATATTTCAATTAATCGCACTTGTAATTTCGGGTCTGTTTTGCCCGGGCCCAACTGTTTCATCCAGTAGTCTATTTATTCCAGACTCTGCGTTTAGAACTTTCTAGCACCTTTTTCTCGATTGTTATTTCAGTACTCTATTCTGAGACACGTCCCCCACTACTGAGCTGAATAGGTTAAGATCAGTACTGTGTGATCTAGCCCTACTGCCTAATCGCTTCCTCCCGTAGATATGCACAAAGGACCCTTTGGATAGTCACTACCCTGTACAAACTTTCCGTGTATGTGCTCTTAATTTGGACGTGTTCCATGACCTCGGACTTTGGACTGTATCGAAGGCAAGACTGGCAAATTGTCCCACTTTCCAAGGTGAAGCATAAACAACACTAAACCAGAGGAGAGAATGTAGGGAATGTTATGATACCGATCTAGCTGTTTCTTGGTGTTCTCCCAAATCATTCATACGAGTCGTTTGTTACGATTCATGGACATCACAATTACATCGCGTTGTTGCATTTTCATTCTCCAATTCTAGTATACCACTCTTAATCCATATCTTCACTCTTAATCCATATTTTCACTCTTAATCCATATCTTCACTCTTAATCTTCACTCTTTATCCTCATTTTCCTCTACATTTCTCCGCCACTCTTACTTTCATTCTATATTGCATTTTACTGTATGCTTATTTTTCACTCTTTAATTCTTGCACATTTACATCTCGATTTCATTGTGTTATTCTGCATTTTTCCACATCAGATCTTGCATTTTCCAAATTTCCACCCCTTCCAATCCTTTACATCTTTCATCCATTCATCCATTCCATCCATTCCATCCATCCATTCTCGCTCCTTTTCTCTCACTGTCTCACTACTTCGCGATTTTCTCACTCTCACCTTTCTCTTCACCACTTGGACCAAGATGTTGGAACGCTTGCACATAGAGGACCCCGACGTGTACAGCCTTCTCAACCACGACGACCACATCGACATCACCGACCAGCTCTTCGCCTCCATCAAGAACATCGACCCCAACCATGTGGTGAAAACGCCCGACTTCGATCTTCTCGACGGCACCAGAGCCATCGAGGTGACCAACCCACGTCTCGACACGGGCCTTATCCAATTGCTGAATCAAGAAATCCTTTTCGACACCGGCATTCCCCATGATGCACCCACCGTCATCGCCATCCAGTCCAAATTGTTGGCCTTGTTCACCACCTGGTTCGACAACAGCTCGTTGCCAGTCACAGTTCTCAGTTCCAGACACGTCCAGACCCTCCTCGAAAATCACGATGCCACTGTCGCCGACCCCTCCGTGCCGTTCTTGGACAAATGTTCCCTCGAAAACCGCCGTTTGCCGGCAGAAACTCGGGCAAAGGCTGTTCACGATCCGGCTACTCAGGGCGAGGAATCGCCTCAAGCCATGGTGCAGCGCTTGTTGGTGCACAAGGTGTTGAAGACCTTCATCATCGGGTTGTCCCGATTCATCGCCACGTGCTTCTACATCTCGACCAACGTGCTCTACGAAGAGGAGGACTTGACCACGCGTAATATGGGCGTGGACTTCTTGCTGGGCGTGGATACGTCCATAGTCATCAGCGAGTTGGAGAGAAGCATCACGTGGATCGACAAGAACATCCCCGAAAAGATCCAACGGGACCTCTTGACCCACCAATTGAGGCTCGTCAAGGCCTTGAACCAGTTGGAGTCCATCTTCTATCTCCCCATCACCTTGTTTCGGGGCCAGAAACCCGATCGCGACCAAATTGCGTTTTTGACCCAGGCCGTGGACTCGATCCGGGTGCTTGCATCGTCGGAAACTGTCCCAGTGCCCTCAGCATCGTTCTCCAAATTTGTTCAGACCGACTTAGAAAACAAGAATATTCCGTTTGAACTCAGCGAAATTCCCCGTCAGGACGCATGGGCCAAGCTTTCGAAGATCTTTGAGTCCGTACAGGTACTCGTGGAGACCTCCCACGGGTTCTCCCACATGAACGAGCACTTGAACTTTCTCACCTACGAAATTGGCCACAACATCACGAATTACGGCGTGATATCCAGAGGAATATTCCAGTTGTACCTCATCCGTGATGACAAGTCGATTTACGGTGACCCTAGCTTCTGCTTGAGCAATTACAGCGTCAAGTGTATCGATAATTTAGTGGGTCCGTTGAACGCTCTACTCAATATGAACGATAAGGTGACGAGTTCCCTCAAGGAAGACGAGAGGACCCACATTGAAACGAGATTAAACCAGCTCTTGGTTGATTTAGACTCAGGCATATACCACAACCTCACCATACATGGAAACAACGTTTGCCGTCAACAACAATTGAGATCCCGAGCCTTGTTGATTTGGGACAATCTCCAGGTTTCATGGGAGTCTTTTGAGGTTGAAATGTATCAATTGTTCAACATTGGGGATGAACTCAACAACGGCGAAATAGCCTTGCCTGTTAGTTCGTTCATTTACTACACAAAAATGCATTTGATGGTCGATTTTGCCCTTTGTGGGTTTGATTTGGACATCTACAAACCGTTTGACATCTGTTTAATCTACTGGTATTCCTCATACCTTGTCCAATTGATAGTTGAACATTTGAAGGGCAGAGTCCATAATATCTTGGTGGAAAAAGTCAACCACATCGAGAAATCAGTCCCAAAAAAGATCAAAAAACTCAAGGCTGGCCCAAAAAAAGAGGCCCTCAAGCTTTCCCATAAATACAATCGTGAAGTTGTATTACCACAAATCATCGATTCCCAAAATTATTCATGGCATTATGAAATCCCTTCACTTTCAGCATTAAATGATCTTCTTGAGGCACACAGAATTTTCATGATAATTTTATCATCATTTAACCTTATAGATTTCTTGAAAGGTCCAAAGAATTCTTTCACAACAGTGGAAAACTTATACAACTTGCGCCTCAAGCCATGGTCTTCAATCGGAGTTCCTAATTTGCCCACTTACCAGCAGTATGCGAACTCGCTTGATGTCAGCTACTTGTCGACAAAGCAGAACTATATGCCTCTCCTTAAGATTGTCGAGGACAAGTTGCAAGCCAGTATGGCCACACATGAGCAAATACTAAAGGATATCAAGGATCACGAACTCATCAAGGACCAATTCTCATACACTTCCGATAACATGGTCGAGTGGTACAATGGTTTGATCAAAGTGAGTGTTGGAACTTTGATAGAAGTTAAGAAACTTAGAAAATTGGTGGATTCCATGAATTTGGATGAAATTAATCCAGATACCTATAAGTTGACCATTTCTTCAGGCTACCACAAATATTTCCCCAAAATCGTCCTTTCCAAAAAGGAATAGAACCCGAATAGACTAAAACAATTTCCTAGACATACCCCTGTAATTAATTATGTAGTTCATCTAGACAAAATGAGACCCTAGACAATAATTATAGTGTAGTTAGAGTAGCTAGTCTTGCTTCATTGAAGTCACTGATGTTTTTAATTTTGAGTAGCTAGCCCTTTCAATTGAAGTCACTGCTGTTTTGAGCTACTCTTTTTCAATTGAAGTCACTGCAGTTTTCAACTTTTGAGACTCTTCAAGCATATGTGGAGTATTCTTGGTTAACACAGTGGAAATATCTTCATGGATCTTTGCGGTGGCTTCTTTTACAGATTGAAGAATGGCTCTGGTCTTGCGGAGACTATCTATTTCAGCCTGGTATTCGGCAGAGGATCTTTCCATTGATACTTGTCAAAACTATGGAGGGAAGGAAGGAAGGAAGGAAGGAAGGAGTGATGGAAGGATGGAAGGATGGAAGGATGGAAGGAAGGAAGGAAGGAGTGATGGAAGGATGGAAGGATGGAAGGATGGATGGAAACAATGTAACAGGTAAAGTTATTCCCTATATTGGTGATTGGATGTGAAAGTGGCAGATTTGGAGCAAACTTGGCCTTGAAAGAAAGCGATGGGACTGCACAACCGACGAGGACACGAGCTTATCAGCAGATTTGGAGGTAATGATGGTGCTAGGTGGATATTTGCGCACGTGACACCACGCACGTGACCTCGCGCCAATCACGGACTGACCTTTGTAAAATCCATTCCCTTCTTCAACTCCATCAACATGTCCACTTCGATAGTTCGTACCCTCAAGAACATCTACCTGTCTGGATTGAGAAGAGCCGGCTGGCAAATCCAGAACCTCAACGATACCAAAAGAGGTGTTTTGGTCGGTGAGGACGACTTTGGCAACAAGTACTACGAGACCGATGTTCCAGAAGAAATCCACTTGAGATCCAGATGGGTCGAGTACAACACCTGGGGTATGTCTGTGGACATGTCCCAAGTGGAACCCGGATGGCATTACTGGTTGGGATACGGTACCAACACCAGACCCAACCAATTGCAAGGCGACGAGAAGACCACCAGAGCCTACCCAGTTCCAGAGCAACACAAGCCCAACTTGACCGGCAGCACTGGGGCATTTGTGACCTACAACACTGCCAAGCCAAAGCACTCCGCTTGGGTGCCCGAAGTCAGGGCCAGAGAATAGGCTAGCGAGGAGCTAGAACGAGACATGTTCTCATGCATAGATGGCGTTGAGTCGCCAGTTCATAATATATGTCTAAGATACGGATCAATGTAGCGAGGGGGAAGGGAGTTTGGATATGGGTGTGGATTAGCAAGTTGTGAATGTGGAGAAGAGTGGAAATAATACAAGTACAGAGTATATGACGTATAAGGAGAAGATAATACAAGTTGTGAGTACAGAAGAGTGGAAATAATACAAGTTGTGAGTACAGAAGAGTGGAGATGATAAAAGTACAGTGAATATGACGTATAAGGGGAAGACAATACAAGTACAGTGAATATGAAGTATAAGGAGGAGATAAATGAGTTCGTTCAAAATTCAGAATCATTTCTTGGGACTACATTTATAGGAGAGGACAATTATACGAATGCATTCTCAGTTTCTAATTTTCAGACTCCGGTTCTATCTGCCTCCGGTCCTAATTTTCAGACTCTGGTTCTATCTGCCTCCGGTCCTAATTTTCAAAGAACCAAACTTCTGAATATTACAAATTTTGAATTATTTAATTATCTTCGAACTCGTTCATATTCCACCCATAACTAAATATCGCTTTATTCATGAAGAATCCGGAAGATCTCATTTCTACTCCCCAATTTTCAACGATTGAAAATAGTTAATTCGGCATTATTCTTCCTATTTCCGTAAAAGAACCGCCAAAGTCGAATTGAAGGATGAAACTAAAAACATTACCATCACTGCTTGTAGATTTTCTCCTTCCAAAAGCCCTAATCCGACATGTATTTCCATTTATCACTCTGTGAAACAGTTCCGGCAACCCATTCGCAGCCGAAATCGAGATATACCTTTTGATACAGCAACAACCAAGCCCAACCTATAGGCGTGCTTAGGGAACTACGTGTATTGGTAAAAGCCCAAAATTCTCTCGAAATACCCTTTGTAGTCACTTCCATCCAGGGAATATTAACGTTCTACATATCTCACTCATCTGAAAAATTTTACACTACATGTCTGAACTTCCAGCATTGGCCTCAGATGCCGTTTTGAAGCAATCTGCTCCTGTCCCCGACTCCTTCGTGGAGGTCAAGGGTGTGGACTATTCCAAAGATGAAGCCTACAACATGAAGGCCATGGACTTGATCAATTCCATGAAGACCATGGGCTTCCAAGCCTCATCGGTGGGTCAAGCCTGTGATGTCATCAACCAGATGAGATCCTGGAGAGGCAAGCACAAGGACGAATTGGAAGAGCACCAAATCAAGGGAGAGTTCGATGACGAAGGATACCAAAAGACCACCATTTTCATGGGATACACTTCCAACTTGATCTCATCTGGTTTGAGAGACACCTTGAGATACTTGGTCCAGCACAAGATGGTCAGTGCCATCGTGGCCACTGCTGGTGGTGTGGAAGAGGACTTGATCAAGGTGTTGGCTCCAACCTACATGGGAGAGTTCTCTTTGCCCGGAGCAGGGTTACGGGACCAAGGCATGAACAGAATTGGAAACTTGTTGGTTCCTAACGATAACTACTGCAAATTCGAGGACTGGATCGTGCCCATTTTGGACAAGTGCTTGGAGGAACAGGAGGAGGCGGTCAAGAGATTGGGAGCCGAGGCGTTGAACGCCGATTCCGATGCCGTTTGGACCCCATCCAAGTTGATCGACCGTCTTGGAAAGGAGATCAATGATGAGAGTTCGGTGTTGTACTGGGCCCACAAGAACAAGATTCCGGTGTTCTGTCCTGCTTTGACGGACGGTTCCATTGGAGACATGTTATTCTTCCACACTTTCAAGGCCTCTCCCCAACGTTTGCGTTTGGACATTGTCAGTGACATTCGCAGAATCAACTCCATGTCCATGGAGGCTACCAGAGCAGGTATGCTTATTTTGGGAGGAGGTTTGATCAAGCACCACATCTGTAACGCTTGTTTGATGAGAAACGGAGCGGATTACGCCGTTTTCATCAATACTGGCCAAGAGTTTGACGGATCCGATGCTGGTGCCCGTCCAGATGAGGCAGTGTCTTGGGGTAAGATCAAGGCCGAGGCCAAGTCGGTCAAGGTGTATGCTGATGTGAGTGTGGTTTTCCCATTGATCGTGGCTGCCACCTTTGCATCGGAGAGACCTACCCCAGCCAAGTAATGTATTCTACGGTAATAATAGAGAGAAAATGTGGAAAAAATGTAGAGAGTAGATAATTACGAAGAACCACAGATTGGGCAGAATGAAAAGCAAGGTATTGTGGAAGATTCCAATATGTATGCACTAGTCCTTGAATATTGTACTATTGTAGCGGATAAAGGTACGTTCTGTGGAGATTGATCGTGGATAAAATATGACAATTGATGAAAATAGGCAAAATATGACAATTGATGAAAATAGGCAAAAAGGCATAGAAGATAGAATTTTAATATTTTGATGATTATTCAAAAACACAACGGACTATATAACAGCAAAAGGGGATTCCTTCCCTATGTCCTCTATAGTGGTGTCAAGAGACAGAAAGTGACAATTCTTCACTCGTGCAGACTGTCTCTTTCTGGAAGTTGACCTTGCATGCAATTTATTCTACAAATATGCACAATTATGCATGTCCAAAGCGAAAAATATTGCGATGACAGTTGATTACAAATGCAATCCAACAACTGGACGTTGTACTTGGTGGGGCAGTTGAAAGCGCTGTGGCAAGATTTACGACCTTCTCAACATTGACACTGCAAAGTGGACCAAAGAGACAAGAAACTTTCCATAAATAGATACTGAAAGCCAGCACTTTGCACCCACTAATTGCGCATGGCAAAAGCTGTCAAATGGACCAATTTTCACAGCAAAACAAACACCACGACAAGCCAACATTATCTTAGTGGTATAAAGATGCAATTCTATGGAAATCCAGTTGGACTGATCAGCGGCACTAGAATAAACCCTACTCTTTTAGTACATCCGAGCCCCGAATTCCCCCAATCGAGCCGCACCTCAATTCTCTCAATCCAGCTCCAAAGATGCCAAATTCAGGTCTGGTCCAGGTCCAAGCCACTATCAATTAAGGATGGCTAAAGATAGAAGAAATAGTCTATGCTAGATAGATTCGTGCTGACAGTGACATGGAATTGTCACATTGACCAGCTTGTCCATTGCGTTCTGACAGTGTTCTTTGCGTAGCCACCTGCCGGTACCGGCTATTAGTACCATTTCTACCGGTGCGGGCTCTATCTGTAGCCTATGTAGTAACAGTGCTCCATAAAATGTACCAAAACTTTAGAATCTACCTCTAGCTTCAATTCGAAGTATATACCACACGTTTCAATGTCTAACTGAACACGCCTTTCAATTCTCTAAATCCAACATTATCAACAGTATCTATATCACTTTCTCTACTTATCAGACTATCTATATCACTTTTTCTACTCATCACACTATCTGTCTATATTTAGCACCAGGAATGTCTCCACAGTATCTAACCATCACAGCGACTCCATACTCTCCATACTCTCCATTGACTCCTACGTCTTTGACTCTTTCTCGCTCCCTTGAATCTTCTGTTAATCCGCACCATTCTCTCTACATTTCCTTCTCTCTATCGGTCCAAATCTATCTATCGCATTGATTCTATCACTTTATGTCTATCAATTGATTCTCACTCTATTTCTATCAATTGATTCTCACTCTATTTCTATCAATTGATTCTCACTCTATTTCTATCAATTGATTCTCACTCTATTTCTATCAAGATTCTATCACTCTATTTCTATCAATTGACTCTATCAGTCCATTTCTCTCATCTATCGCTATCGCTTGACTCTGGCCAACGCCTCCACAGGTCTGGCGCCCCATTCCCAATATTCCGCCCTATTGTCTCGTCTGGCTATTCTTTCTATGCACTTCGCCCAGTTGTTCTGCTTCATGCCCAGCTTACGCTGGCGCTGGCCTACTTTGTGCGGCACTGCTGGGGAAGGCCTAATCACGACAAATGCGCCACCATGACAAATCACTGTGCCTAGCTCCACAGTAAGAGGACAGTAGAGAGAAGCAAGCGAGTAAGCAGCTCCAACACTGTGCTAACTATTCATCCCTACATCTACATTCATACATACCTCTATACATGCATACGTAAATCTACACATCCATTCAGACAGTGCTTTTCCACTGCCTTTACTCCTCTCCTCTCTTTTCCTCTGTGCCTGAAATACCGTTTCATGCCAGTTGCGCTCGGTAATGTCTAGCACCATTTCTACCCGCGCTCTGTCTCTACCTGCGCTCTGTAATCCACAAAGTATATAAGCAGGCCGCGGCCCCAGCTCTTCTCTCTACTCTTGCACCATCTCCACCATGAACCAAGACCTCAGCAACGTGCTCAAGGACCTCTTGCAGGCCATTGAGAAGACCTCTATCCAGAATGAACCATCCACTCCTTCCTCTTCCTCCGCATCTGTGGCCACTGCCTCTTCCCAGGTCTCTACCGCCAACAGCGACCTCAAGCACTACACCCAGCGCTACATCGACTTCACTTACACCTCGCCCACCATCTTCCACGTGGTAGACCACCTCAAGAAGGAGCTTGCGGACGCCGGCTTCACCTACGTGGCCGAACGTGACGACTGGTCCCAATTGACCCCCGGCAAGTACGTCACCACCAGAAACGGCTCCGCGCTCGCCGCCTTCGTGGTGGGCAAGGACTGGACCCCCGCCAACGGCGTGGGCGCCATTGGCTCCCACGTCGACGCGTTGACCGCCAAGTTGAAGCCCGCCTCTGTCAAGAACAAGGTCGACGGCTACGAGTTGTTGGGCGTGGCGCCCTATGGTGGCACCTTGAACTCGCTCTGGTACGACCGCGACTTGGGAGTGGGTGGCAAAGTGTTGGTCCGTGACGGCGCTCATGTGGTGTCCCGGTTGGTCGACTCCACTCCTCACCCCATTGCCCATATTCCCACCTTGGCACCACACTTCGGCGCCCCCTCCCTCGAGAACAACCGCGAGACCAATGCGGTCCCCGTGGTGGGCTATTCCTCTGGCGAGCAGGAGCCCGCGTGCGACGAGGAGAAGAGCGCGCCCTTGTACGGCAAGCACTCGTTGACGTTGTTGCGCTACATCGCCAAGCAGCTCAAGGTCAAGGTGTCGGACATCTTGCAATGGGACTTGGAGGTCTACGACATCCAGAAGGGTGCCATTGGCGGCTTGAACGACGACTTCTTGTACGCTCCCAGACTCGACGACCGTCTCTGTTCTTGGGCCGCCACCCAGGCGTTGATCGAGGCCGACGCCGCCGGCTTGCTCCCCAAGGACTCGTTCTCACTCGTCGCGTTGTACGACCACGAGGAAGTGGGCTCGCTCTCCAGGACCGGAGCCAAGGGCGGACTCCTCGAGAGCGTGACCTCGCGGGTGGTCCAGGCGTTGCACCCCTCCAAGGCCAACGTGGAGGAGGAGTTGAGATTGACCTACGCCAACTCGCTCATCTTGTCGGCCGACGTGATCCACCTCGTCAACCCCAACTACGAACACGTGTACTTGGAGCACCACAAGCCCGTCCCCAACACCGGAGTCACCGTGTCGTTGGACAGCAACGGCAACATGGCCACCGACGCCGTGGGCGTGGCAGTGGTCGAGCTGATTGCCCGCAAGAACGGCGACACGCTCCAGTACTTCCAGATCAGAAACGACAGCCGCAGTGGAGGAACCATTGGCCCTGCCATTTCCTCGCTGACCGGCGCCAGAACCGTGGACTTGGGTATTCCCCAGCTCTCCATGCACTCCATCCGGGCCACCACCGGAAGCAAGGACGTGGGCTTGGGTCTCAAGTTCTTCAAGGGCTTCTTTGCTGACTGGCAGGCCACCTACAGCACCTTTGAAGATCTTTAGGGAGACAAAATAGAGAAATGGAGAGGATCAAGTCGATGGGTTAAGAATTGATCTAATTGAGTATGAATTAGCATTGAACTAGTGAGTATGAATTAGCATTGAACTAGTGAGAATGAATTGATCTGATTCAGTATTTTAACATTGATCCAATAATAATTAATTTTGATCTAATTGAGTTATTTCATGAATTATACACTCTTCAATTGGATCTAGTCCTTGGAATTGAGCCATTGACAATAGAGTTACATGAATTTAACATTGAGTCATATTGGAGCTTTCCTGAAGTAAACATTGATGAATTGAGTAATTCCATGAATGAAATTCTATGAATTAATCATTGATGCAATTACGCTTCCATGAATTAATCATTGGCAATTACGCTTCCATGAATTAATCATTGATGCAATTACGCTTCCATGAGCATTGATTATCATTTCATTATACTCATTCTTCATTAATCTGAGTCTCGATCTTTGGCGTTTCATCTCCTCGGGTATCTTCACCCCACAAAATCCGGACCTTACGACTAGCTGCCCGACGTGGCCTCTAAATACACACTTCTGTCATGACACCTGTAGTTTCATTTCGGTAGCCCCGGACTGCACAGGAGGGCCGACCCCAGCCCTGCTCCACAGACTGCACACAGGCGCACTGCACAATCGTCAAGGAAACCCTACCACCACCCTTGGTCACGTGCCACATCACCAATGAAAACAAACCAGTCACCTCTTGTCGCTCCCTAAACTGGATCCCCATCCAAAGCCCCCCGTGCCCCCCTGCTATCACCAACTGATCCCCGCACAGTACACCAATGGGTAAGTGCAATTGACCGGGCGTTTTTTCGGCGCCGAAATCGGCCCGCAATGGTGCCAGATCGGCTCTTCAAGTCCCCGATTTCCACATCAAATACTAACCCCAGCTCCTCCCAAGAAGATGAGCTTGCAGGAGTTCTTCGATATGTGTACGTATTCCACAGCTCCGGGCCTCTTCCAGGCCCCACAATTGATCGCCTCCCACTACTAACACCACAGCATACGGAGGCTCCTGGGCAGATGATGACATCAACATGGCGTCCATCTCCGTCCCTCTCGAAAAGAGCTACGGCTCGGGGTATGGCGGAGACCATTACGGCCACTCGTCATACTCCAGACACCCTGGAGGCGGAGACATGGTGGGCGGGCCGCCGTTCATCGTCAAATTGTTAAACCTTCCCGTCACCGCGGACGATCTGTTCATTGAGGACCTCTTCCGAAGCAGATACACTCACTTTGTCAAGTTCAAGATCGTGGCCGACCCGGTCTCCAACATCTTGGAGACTCACGTCATCAAGATGGTGGCGTTTGTGGAGTTGGAGTCGTCGGCCGACGTTGGCAGGGTCTTGAAGTGGCAGGACTTGTACTACAAGGGAAACAGACGGGTTTTGGTCGAGTTGGCCGACTTCCGCGATTTCCAGAACTGCATTGCCTTCAACAAGGACCACGCTGCGGATATCCAACGCATTCAAGACGATTTCATTTCCGGGAGACACCGTCCCATGGATGGCCCTGGCTTCGGCAACAGGAACCGATCTCCAGGCAGAGATCTGGGCTTCATGAGAAGACCCTTGCATGACCGCCCTTCTCTCGGCCCGGCCTTGTCAGAGGAACCACACAAACCCAAGGCCAATCCTTTCGGCTCAGCCAAACCAGTCGACACTTTATCCAAGCAACAGGAAATTGAGAAAAAACTCATCAACCTTAATAAAACCACAGTTCAAACTTTGGGGCCTGACGGTGACCCAGGAGACGTTCAAAGTAAAATCAAACAATTCCATGATGCAGCTTCTCCAAAGATGAGAAGAAGCTCGATCACGTCTTCCAGGAGATCGTCCACCGAGGGAAGAAGACCCTCCTTTTCTGTTTTGAAAAGGGCACATATACCCAACATTCATGATTCATTGGAGCCAAAGCCTTCAAATGACTCCAAACCATTGGACACTACTGCAGACAGAGCAACTGCACCCGTTAACCCACCACAACCACCACCACCTCCATCCGTCTATGCAAATGGAGGCAAAAGTCTTGCAGAGTTATTAAGTGCCAAACCAAATGGTATCTCTGACGGTCATGGTGGTAGAAATTCTCCTCGATTGAAGAAAGCTTCTCCTCCAAAGCCTGCTGCTGTGGCTAAACCTGTTGTGTTGAAGAAGAAAGTGCATACTCCTAGCACCTTAAACTCCGAGAGCAATGCCGAAGATAGTGAGAAGGAACTCTTACCAAGAGAAGAAGGAATCCCTCCAAACGAAAAGCAAGAAGTTGCCATCAACACGGCAGATCTGGATGCACACGAGGCAAAATTGGATAATGTAACCGAAAATCTCGCTCAAGTCAAGTTGGATAAGAAGGAAGAGGTTGCCATCCCAAAGAATTCCGCCAGTGATAATCAAGGATCTCAATCAACTCAGAACATTCCCGAGCCCAAAGAAATCAAGCCTGTCAATGAGAAAATAATTGAAGACGATAGACCAGACTTCAAGAAGCATTTGAATGAATTGGTTTCGAAGGCAAGCATGAACAAAGACAAGCGTCCTCCAAGAAATAATAGACATCAGAAGGGAGGTTTCGGACATGGTCACGGTCAAGTGTATGAGGGCAGCCAGGAAATTGACGACGATGGATCAGGCCGACTTCGCTCAAGAGGTCGTAACAATCTGTTGAATCAAAGACCTAGTACCAAGTCTCCCAGATCATCTGCACCAAGAGGCACCAAGCTGAATAAGGAGGAATTCGAAAGTGCCTCAAAACCTGAAAACATTAACTCTGATTCGAAGCCTGACTTGAAAAAGTCAAGAAGGAGAGATTCATTGGGCAGAAAGGAAAGACCAGATGGTTCCGAAAGGAACGAAGGCTCACCGCTTTCAAGATCAAACTCAATAACTGCTAAGAGTTCCCCAACTGATCGTCCAAGAAGCACAGAAAAATCTCCCCTGAGCGAACAGCCTAACTCAGACTCAAAGGTTGAGACTAATCATACTTCTGGTGAGAATTCAGATAGCAAGCCCAGAGAAAACATTCAAGAAAGCGAGGGAGAGAATAGGAATGGCAGAAGAGGCCATGGTAGAGGTCGTGGTTCAGGAAGAGGTGGACCATTCTCTAGAGGAAGAGGTCACAGAGGAAGAGGTGGACAAGGAAGCTACAATCTTCAATACGTAAGACCCAAGACAGGAGAAGAATCAAAACCAGAGTCAGGATGATTGCCTGTATACATACAGGGTTTCTTGATTCTAAATTGCTATCATTCAGGACTTGTTGAATAGATATGTATGAAGTAATGTATAATCAATTGAAATTTGTGAGTTTCTAGAAAGTAACACTTTAAACTTTATTTTATGTTTCAGGTACACTATATAATTGAGGATAAAAACCAACAACAGCAGCTTTGATCTGAAGTGCAAAGAAACCCTATGAAATCCCAGAAATTTTTTTGAAAATGGAAAGGGTATTAATGTTGTTTAGAAATAAATAGGAAGACAGATTAAAGAAGAGATCTGACCTTCGGAATGTCCAAGATTATTTTGATACTAGATCTTTGCAATCACTGCAATCTAATATTTTGTTCTAGACGGCAGTTTTGATTACAAAATACCACTATCACGCAACGAGTTCTCCAAAATTGTTTCCTTAACAGCAGCGAAAACCAATTGAATATTGGAGGTATCCGTAGCTTGAGTCACATGTGGGAAAACATTCAAACCAGATCTGTTCAACTGGGTGAACCGCCATAAGACATATTTGGCAGCCTTGTTGATATTGTTGCCTCCGGTGTAATCTGGGAATTGATCTTCAAGAGGGGAGTATGCAAGTTTTTCGGCGAAAACATCGATTTTGTTCAAGAACAAAACGATCGAAGTTCTTGCAAACCATCTGGAATTCACCACGGAGTCAAACAATGTTAATGATTCCTCCAATCTATTCTGGGAGTTTTCCTCGAGGAGAACCTGGTCGTATTCTGATAACGCCACACAGAAGATGATCAACGTCACGTTATCGAAACAGTGGATCCATTTCTTACGCTCAGAGCGCTGTCCACCGACATCGTACATGTGAATATTCAATCCATTACCCATCTGGAATCTGAAGTCAAATATACCAGAGGTCTTCTTTCTGGTTCTAAGAATGTCACTGACATTGGGGATATAATCGGGCTGGGCAATTCTGTCGATTTCGGAGAGGAAGTAGTGGGAAGAGTCGATCAAGTAGAAGTGCCCTTGTTGTGTTTTGGCGAATTCTTGGATCTCAGGCACAGAGTAGACGCGCTTGATCTTGGCAGCAATCTCAGGATCAAACTGGTCGTCGGAGTCCATGGAGTACTCGTGCTCGAGAATTGCCTGCAAATCGGATCTATCCACGACACCCTTGCTTTCGCCTTTGAACTCGACCAAGCTTTCTTCACCGCTGGTGGTGGATTTCAAGTCTTCTTTTGTGACGACGAGTTCGGGTTGTAACTCGTAGATGGCTGAGATGATGTTTTTGATGCAGTCAAGGACGTTCTTGTAGACAAAGGGTTTGTACTCGTACAACTCTTCCTTGGAGTAGCCGTTCTGGTGGAGGATCTTCATCTGCTTGACGATGGTGGATTTACCAGACTCTCCGGAACCCAACAACAACACCTTGACGTTTCTGGTAGCAGCCTGGCCATTGGATTGATGGGCGGCGGCGATATCCACAGGGTTCTGGACTACGGGGAGCTGTTCTTCTTTGATTTCGCTGGAGGAGCCGGTGGAGTCGACATTGACGGAGTGGTTGGTCTCGTCCTTCTTGGCCAAGGCTACCTTCTGTTCCTGGCGCTTAGCCTGGGGCGTGGGGGCCAGCGCAGCGGCCGGAGGGGCCTGGGGTTCTTTGGAGGCGCAGGAGCCCATGGAAATGCAGGGAAACGGGGGTTTGGATGGTGGGGGTAAAAATTGCCGCTAGAGGCAACGGAGCCGTTTGTTGATGTTGGCTAAAAACACACCCTGTTGAAGGCGCGAGTGGGGGCGATGGGAGGGCTGGAAGACACAGCCGCAGGTGCAGGGGGAGCGGGACGTGGGGCGTGTGAGGATGGAGGAAGTTTTCAAACGTCCGGTCACAGACGTCGATGTATTGCCAGTGGTGATCACGATCTGATAGGTTTGATTTAATCCCTAACCCTCGCCCTAATAGCAAGGGCGTGCGCGCACACACTCCAGGGCAGATCGCTCGTCTAGCGCACCAGATGCACCAGATGATAAAATAGGCTGGCGCTGGTGCGCCAGGAAGGGGGCCAGAGCTGCGGTGGCAGGCGTGGGGGGACAGGAGGACGGCGGCACGGCAAGGCCGGGCCAGATAGCGTGATTTGCAGCACCAAGGAAGCGCTCTCGCTCCACGGCGCCGGGTGCCGGAGATTGTGTTCTGCCCTGAGGTGGGAGCACTTAAAATTCGCGTTCAGCGGCTTTTAATGGTTGCAAACACCACCACCCACAACATGGTGTGATGTGGACGTGACGGCCGACAAATGGCCCTGATGCCACCAAACACCGCACAACCGGGGTTGGGGTTGTCTGACATGAGCAACGCAAGGGTGGTGGAGGGGTGGGAGGTTGTTAGGTCGAGCGGTGGCCAAAAACGCTGCAACAATAACGGCTGGCGAAAGGGGGCGACAGGGGGCCCAAGACAAGCGTTTTTGCGGCGGGAAGCGGGACCATCTTGCTGGCACGCCCGTTAGGGGCATTTTGGGCCAGAAGAAGCGCCCGAGAGTCTCCAAATGTGGAGTATTGTGGACTGGAAAAGAAGAAACAGTGATGCGTTCGCGGCAATTCTGTAATTTTTCACATATGGTTAGAATAGTGAGGTGAAGAGGGCTAACAGAGATGGAGAGATAGAGAGATAGAGAGGAGATAGAGGGAGAGTATTGATGGAGTGCATTGGCTATGGAGAGAAAAGGACTAGCTGCTTTGTAGGTAGAGTTCTCGTGTCAATCGATGCCTCAGTACTTCCTCTGTCAGCCCTACTATAGGGCCAAGCCTTACGATGGCTGAAACACCTTGCATCGTGACATTTCTACACAATGCACCCGCTCCACTAGATTACTTCTCAAGGAAGTTTCCTGCTAATCGAACGTGGACGCCTCCTTCTACACCCCACCACCCTGCTACTGCTATCATATGAAAGCGGCCCTGATTGTGTGAATTATTGCGAACTTAGCCAGGTTATATTTTCATGTGCTTAGGCCCAAGATTGTGTCTAGTAGCACCACATACACAATCAGGTCTACTATTTTGCGAGATCCTTCCATTGTTTTGTGTGCTGATATCGTATATTGGAGGTGGCAACACCGCATATGAAATTGGCATTGAAACTGATAATGCAGGCCAATAAGAGCGCCGAGTTGCACAAGTGGTGAAAAATCGGCGTTTGGCGATTGTTCTGATATCGCAGTGCCATTTGCAGTGATCACTTATATCGAAAATCACGGAACTCATCGTCTGCTTCGTGCAATAGTTCTCTAATAATTTTCTAATTATATTATGTCCTGATCATTAACCATTTATAACGGATAATTAGTCCTGTCATTTCTTTCCTAGGATGAGAACTGATTATTCGAAGTACATCTCTTGTATTTTCCTACAGACTCTTGCTTTGAGTTTCTTTCCCAAGCATATCATATAAGTTATCTCTTAGCCTGGGTTGCATTGACCCTAGTTTTCATCACCTCATACTTGTCCTGTTCTTACAGATCACGCAACAGATACGTCTATTTTATATGCTATCATACGTCTTTGGAGTCATCAATATCATCGGGAAAAGAAGTCTTTTCCACAGTAGCCAGTTCCAGTTGTGGAACAGAGGCTTGAGCAGTTTCTTGTTGCACCTCATTAGCTGTATCTGGGGCCAAAGAGGGCTCCTTCTCTCCGTTTTCTCGGCGTGCAATATCATTGGATTTGGATGCCCGGGCCTCTTCTTGCATCCGCTTTCTTACCTTTCTGCGTCTCTTCTTGGTTTCGAACTCGTGCCACTCGCCCTTGATCTGCTTCAAAAAGTCCAATGGTGCCGGTCTAGGCTCATCGGTAAAGTATGGATGTTCAAGTGCCTCGGCCGCGGTCAATCTCTTATCTGGATTCAACGCCAATAATTTCTGTGCTAAGTCAAAGCCATGCTCAGATAAGACCAGGCCGTATTTTTGACGGAACTTGCTAGCAATATTGATTTTGGGCTTCAACATCTCAAACCATGGCAAGTTCTCGATTTCAGGCCAATCCTCGTAGGTAGGAGTACCCATGATATTCAAAATCTTGCTCAATTGCCCCACTTCATCAAAACCTTGAAAGACAGCCACCTTGGTGTACAATTCAACCAAGAGACAGCCCACTCCCCAAACATCAACTTCTCTGCCGTAATCTGTAGATCCCAAAAGAAGCTCCGGGGGTCTGTACCAAATGGTTATCACTCTATTGGTATAGTCTGGACTCTCCAGCCCATTCAATACCTTCATGGTCCGGGCCAAACCGAAATCTGCAATTTTCAATTTTCCTGTGCTGTCAATCAATATGTTAGACCCTTTAATATCTCTATGAATGACTCGTTTTCTATGCAAATAATGTAATCCCTCCATCAATTGTTGGAAGAGAAATTTTCGGTGACACTCTTCAAGCTTGAGATCGGGATGGGTCAACAAACCGGTCAAGTCGTGTTCCATGTAATCAAAAACCATGTATATCTGATTGTGTTCAACCATCATTTCGAGTAACCCGACCACATTTTTATGGTCGAAGGATTGTAACAACTTGATTTCCCTTATAGCCGTGATGGGGAATCCTTCCTTCTCAGACTCCAATCTCAATTTCTTTAATGCCACATTTTCTTCAGTAATGATGTTCATGGCCTTGTACACACGGCCATATGTACCTTCTCCCACTTGCTGAACCCGTTTGTACATTTCTGAAGGCTTTATCACCTTGACGGAATATATTTGAGATCGTGACAATTTTTGAGGGCCAGATCTATCTTCCTCCTCGGGCTCTGCTCTGAAAGAGCTCTTGAAATTGGCCTTGCCTTTTTGATGTCCACCTCTACCTGAAAAAGATCCTCCTCGTTGGTTGGAAGATCCTCTTGCGCCTCTTGCGCTGCTTGTGAATGAACCACCTCTTGAAGACTGGGAGCCCCTGCCTCTGCCAGAACCTCTTGGGCCCGACGAGAACGAGCTTCTGGGGGGCTGGCCGCCCCTTTGCGAGTTGCCACCTCTAGATGAGGATCCACTTCTGCCACCACGATATGATGGGTAATCTGAGTGTGAGTCGAAGTCTCTCTTTTTCCTGTAATTACTTGGCTCCGATGGCAAGGGCCTTTTTATGCCTGACGAACTCGACGGTGCTGACGACTGAGCGCCGTCTTCTCTGCGGCCATGATGGGGCTGTCTGGCCAGATTGTCACCACGGGGCTTGTATGTGTCGCCACGGGGCCTGTAGTTGTTTCTGTTGGAGTAGTTGCCGCGTCCGGGCTTGTAGGTATCACGCAGGTCACGGGCCTGGTGATTCTCGACCTTGTGATCATGGGGACCTGGCTGGTCGCTGTCTCTGTCTCTTTTGATGTACCTCAGGAGCGAGTTGGGCCGGCCACTGTCGTAATCTCGAGTGGACCGGGGTCCTGTTGGTGGGGGTCTGTTCTCAGACATGGGGGTCGATATGCAGCGTTTTGCGCGGGGAAAAGAAGGAGAAGGAACGCTCTGTACAATCCTCGGTCACGGCGTGATGGTTCTGCCTGATACGGGGGGTCTCTAGCACTTAGAGCAAAGTCCTCGATGTTGTTTGGATGGTAGCTCACTGTACTCAGTGAATTTTTAGGTGCAGAAAAAAACACCTGCGGTTACCCGGACTCTAGCGGCCAGGTCCAGAGGAGACCCATAGCAAAGACTGGCAACAAGCTCCTTGGAAACAAGGCCTACGAGAGCAGTGGGGCGGCGAAGTTCTGCTTGTACGAGAACCTCGTCGTTTGCCTCCAAAATGGCGACTTTTGGGGGTTCGAAAACCTGGGAATATTGGGTCTCAAACAGTGCTATTGCACCATGTGGCACCCATGGCTCCATGGGCCTCCACTGGCCTCTCTGTGGTGGAGCAAAGATAGAAGCGAGACGGCTCTTCAGCGTATTGTCCTGGACTCGGACATTTCCGACTTCTGCAAGGGCGGGCAGTATGCTCCAACTGGAAGCTTGGATGGCAACAACAGTAAACAGTGGTGGATAACAACGTCTCTTTTGGGCCCTGAAGCTTCAAAACAACAAGCCTGGATCGCCAGAACCTCCACATCGAATTCTACACGGATATGGCGACTTCTGGTCCTGTTTTGGCGGCACCGGCATGATGCCCCGTGCTGACACAACAGGTACGAACTGCTCCAGTTTCGCGGCCCTGGACTTGCAAATTTGGTGCTCTAAAAGCAGAAACACGTCGAGACGCGTCAGCTGGTGGTGTGAATGGACATTGGATGTTAGCTGTGGAGCTGGAGGGCAGAATATGGCGGGTCTGGTGGTGATTCAGGAGTATACGGTGTCAGTTGACTTTTGATAACTGGGTGCGTCTGGGGCCGGGTAACCCCTTCCGGATCGGGACGGCCAAGGACGCCATAAACACTTGGTGGCGGCAGTCAGTCCAGTACTTGTATTAATTACTAGAATGGTGAGTATCCCAGAGTAATGGTCCCAGAAAGAGAGGTTTAGACAATCAAAACGGGCCCCTACCCATTTGGGCTTGTTGCTGCTCCATCTGGCTCCTAGTTGACCCATTTCTTTTCTCTTTTGGCCAGAGGAATCGGTGTCAATAATCACCAGAGGACCTCGTTTCATGTCCCCTTACTAACAAGAACCACTGGAGGAGAGGATAGGTGGACCATTGGGGCGTTTTTAGAAAGTTCCAATTCGTCTCCACCGTGTCCTGTCCATATTTTCCCAGTGGCAAACAGATCGGAAGACTTGTGCATATTAGTGTTGATTTGGCCTTGGTGTCAGCATTCTTGGCCGGAGTCAAGAGAAACACAGGATTGACCCCCAATGTCGACAGCTTCCAGAACGACAACTTCAGATACTACTCGGGCAAGTACTTGGACGTGGGCGAGACCATCTTTGACTACAGTGCGGCGTACTTCGGCTCGTCCGAGTACTTCAAGAGAAAGTAGTGCTGCCTCCCGATCCGTTGTCGTGATTGGGTGGCATATGTGTACATGAGGAAACCACCGTGGTACTGGTGTGGCAATTAGTTTATTAAGTATTGTCGCCATCAGCGCTGTCGGTATTATTTATATGGCCTGGAACAAACGTATTTGAAAAAGAGTATCGTAATCAAGTGGTATCGTAAGGTGCTTATTCGACGGTAACAGACTTGGCCAAGTTACGTGGGAAGTCAACATCAATACCCCTGTTAACAGCCAACCAGTAACTCATCAACTGCAATGGAATCACGTTCAACAAACCTTGCAAGCAGTCGACGGTCTCTGGAACCTCCAAAGTGGCCAACACCTTGTCGGAAGAGACAATCTCGTCACCTTCGTTACACACAACGATGGGTCTACCGTCTCTGGCAGTGACCTGCTCAATAGCAGACATGGTCTTGGGGAACAACGAGTCCTTGGTGGCAAAGGCAATAATGGGCAAAGTGTCATCAACCAAGGCCAACACACCGTGCTTCAACTCACCAGCCAACACACCTTCAGAGTGCATGTAGGAAATTTCCTTGATCTTCAAGGCACCCTCCAAGGCAGTGGCAAACTGGTAACCTCTGCCCAACAAGAGCAAGGACTTCTGATGGTTCAAAGACTTGTCACACAAGTCCTTGATCTTGTCTTCCAAGAGCAACACCTTCTTGATTTGTTCTGGGATCTTCTGCAAGCCCTGGATGATTTCCTTGTGTCTGTCGATTCTGGAAATGGAGTCGTTAGACAAGGAAAGCGCAAACATCACCAAGGCAATGTATTGCGAGGTGTAGGCCTTGGTGGAGGCAACACCGATCTCTGGGCCTGCGTTGATGTGGACACCACAGTGTGTGGTTCTCGAAATGGAAGAACCAACAGAGTTGACAATTCCGACAGTCAATGCACCTCTTTCCAAACAGTATTGCAAGGCCAAGAGAGAATCGGCAGTCTCACCAGATTGCGAAACGAACACACAGGTGTCATCTCTGAAAACTGGAGACTTTCTGTCAAGGAAGTCGGAAGCCAATTCCACACTGACGGGAATCTCAGTGAGTTCTTCGAAAATGGATCTGGTGGCCAAACAGGAGTGGTAAGAAGTACCACAAGCAATCATGATGATTCTTCTACATCTTCTGATGGTAGGCAACCAGGATCTCAACCCACCCAAGTTGATCTTATTGGATTCGAAGTCAATTCTACCTCTCATGGTGTTGAAGGTGGAGTCTGGTTGCTCAAAGATTTCCTTTTGCATGAAGTGCTTGTAAGGACCCTTCATGATCTCGTTCAACTCCATTTCCAAGGTTTGGATTTGTCTGGTGGTAGAGTCACCTTCGCTTCTCTTGGATCTGTGAATGTGCAATTCACCATCGTAAATGTGAGCGAAATCGTTGTCTTCCAAGAACAACACCTTCTTGGTGTGCTGAACGACCGAAGCTGGGTCGGAAGACAAGAAGAACTCAACGGGCATAGGAACTCCGTCGTCGGCCAAGAAAGCTCTCGACTGGGCGGTTCTCAAGTTGTTGCTGTTTGGTTCCAAGAGGTTCAACTCGTGGTTTGGAATTGGGTCAGGCTTGGACTCAGGGAACTCGACATCGACGAAGTCGACCTTCAACTTCTTCTCGGTCTTGACACCGATCAACAATGGGGAACCCTTTCTGGTGGCACACACCTCACCGGGGTAGTGGGTAGACTTGACCAACAAACCGTAGGAACCTTCCAATTCGTACAAGACTTGCTTGGTCAACTGGCACAAGTCAAGATCCACGCCAGCGGCGGTGTTGGTGTCGTAGATATGCTTGAATAATTTGGCAATACACTCGGTGTCGGTTTCGGACTCGAATTGCATTCCCTTGGAGATCAACAAGGTCTTCAATGGCCTGTAATTGGTGATGATACCGTTGTGGACAACGATAAACTGGCCAGTAGGGTCAGATCTGTGGGGGTGACAGTTCTCGATCATTGGTTGACCGTGAGTGGCCCATCTGGTGTGGGCAATGGCCACATGGTTGTCGAAAATGGGGCTTCTGTCGACCTTTTGGTCCACGAGCTTTTGCTTTAAGATCTTGACCTTACCGGGGGTCTTGACGATGATGTTCTCGCCCTTTTTGTCGCCATCGAGGGCCAAGCCGGCAGAGTCGTAGCCTCTGTATTCCAATCTCTGGAGACCTTCGATAAGGTTGTCGATGATTTCTCCTCTGGTTCTGTCGACCAAGAAGTTAACGTAGCCGAAAATTCCACTGTGAGTTAGTATATGCGTTCAGATGGGATGGAGGAAAGAGTGGAGGTGAATCTGGAACAAATGGGCCAAATGGAATCCCAGGTGAATAAATGGATGTAATGCCATATCGAAGGAATGTCCATGGGTCAATCTGAAATAAGATCAATGTGACATGTTGACCTCAGAATCGTAAAGCTGGATCATTAAACAGTCTTCACCAAAGGCCACATCATAATACACGGTATTTCCATGTACCACATCATTTAACACGGCATTTCCATTACCACACCCAAGATTAGGCTCTGATCCCACTTTCTCCAATTTCATTGGCCAGGATCGACACTGGCGTTGGACCTAATCATACCGCGGCTGTGGACGTCGACCAGCTCCGTCCACCGTGGCATTTAGGTCGACATCACCGTTTCCGTAATGGTCCAGGTCTCTTAGTTCAGAACAGATCACAGGCCTTCTCTTCAAGATCGTTCCACTAGCAGATCATACGTACCACATGTTTCTGGGTTCTAGGCAATGGGCTAAAAAGAATAGTTACACTGAGTAAAAAGTCCACGGTGCACAAGAAGAGCGAAAGAAAGACAATAAAGGAATAATCTGTGGAATTAGGCTATGGTCCCAAGTAGTGTATAGAGAGGGGTAGAATGGGGGCACTCCAGGCCTTATATATAGTTCAGGGCTCCAGCCTATTTTTGGTTGTTTGTTTTTGTACCGGTGCGGATTTAGAAGAGGAGCTTGTGCTGTTTCGGGAAAGGTGATTATCGACTGCGGGGGTCCCTACTGACACTGGGTCCAGGGCGAGGCGTGTCCGTGCCAGTCTTGGCTGGAAGAGACAGAGATTGGGTGTGTGAAAAAAGAGGCGAATCGCTGGGGCGTCGTTGTGGAAAACGGTGTGTGGAACGGGTGGTTCAAAGTGGTGATAGAGAAACCTGGAGAGGCCAAATCAACGCAACTAAGGGCAGGAAATTTGGACAGCTGGCGACAGAGGCCGAGGCACGTCTGACCACGTCGGTGCCCCTAGTCCTGACGCAGAAGAAGCATGGCCGGTGTCACCCAGCGCCGCACCCGCGAAATCAGGATTTCACTTTTGCCCAAAACGGCCAATTTGTCAACAGACAATACAGTGATTTCTTCAAAGTGGCACCCTAGTGCACCGCTTTACCAGACGTTCCTGGCAGCTGGCTTACTGAAACTTGGCAGAGGCTCTGGTGGGTCGTGCGCCCCGGTGCAGACGGAGTTTTGGACCGGCTTCGAACAAACTGGTGTAGCTAGAGAAACGGGCACAATAGAGCGTATGGTGAAGCCAACCGTGGGAAATGAGTCAATAGCCAGCGATTACTATGGCTCCGAGTAGCTAGAACCAGTAGTGTGAACTGACTAGATAGTGTGAACTTGTTAGAGGCAGCAAGTCACTACGTGGTGGTCAACTTTACATTTTCTGCTTTTTGATTTACGTCAATCAATTACTGTCCTGATTCCTGGGCTGTGTTGGAGGTCCCTTCGGGATCCCCCAAAGCAGTGGAGGTAGAGGTCCGCCAGATCCTGAAATGGCCGATCCTCCAGTCCCGACACATAAACGTGCGAGAATGACAGTTTCTACATCGAGGACGATTCTGGAATTGGCCTGGGATTGTACTAGGGGCCATGGCGCGGGCTGTGTCGAGGAAGACTACGAAAGGAGTAACTTTCTAGCGAAGAAGAGAAAGAAGGTGATACTTCACGGTGGTGTGGACCAGGTTGGCAAATCTGTGGTTGGGAGATTTTCTATTTTCCGAAATTTTTCCTAGCATTCCTTTTCGCCGTTTTTCCAATTTGCACTCTTGGTCCGCCTGTGGTGTCCACATAGCCATGCCGACCGTTATGGATGAGTGAATGATCTTCGCCACGATGCGTGATGAGGCAGTCAACCGCTCCTTCCCAGCACCGGGCTGCAAACGGGAATGGTCGTACCGATTAGAATAGGAGCATCTCGCGGCCTGGCCCAGGTCGTTTCATGGCTGTATTGGCTCAGAATGGAACTATTCCACGACTCAGTACGTGAAGGCAAGTGCACTGAAATAGAAGGCTGCTATTGGTTTTGTTGCTCTGTTTTTGTGACTTATGGGAACTATTTTGTAGACGTGTCATGAGACGCAGAATGCCTATGACGACATAGGCAGAATTAGACAAAGCATGAATTGCTGAAGTGGTTGGAGTGAAATACCACTTCTCGAAGTACCAAGTAGAGACATGCTTCGTCCTAATTACGAGAATATTGAAGTATGGGTTTATGCTTCGTCCTAATTACGAGAGTATTGAATAATGGCTTTTGGCAATGCGTATTGAAGAATGATTATTTCTTCGTTTTCTTCAACTTTCTTCTGGATCTTCACTTCTATTTTTGAAAATCTCCCAAAATACTCTTCATTTTCACTCCGAGGGTTTACACACTCTACATTACTCTCTGTAGGAATTCCTTTTTCTCTGAATGCTCCTCTCAGTTCCCATCTTCTCCGAAATTCTCTAGTATTTATTCATTTTCTCAATAATTTCCTCTAAATCCCTAATTCCAAGTCCCGTAATATGCTAGAGCACACCTGATAGTTTAATCACCCTTCAGAACTTCCTTTCCGCTGAAATTTGCAACTTTTCGGTATTCTTCCCCCTCGCTTGGTTTGCCTTTATCAAACTACATAGCTATCAATTTACATGCAGGCGCCAAAATCATCTTCATCATGTTTGGCACCCGATTTCTTCTAGGGCCTAGAACCAAACCCAACTTGCCGTGGAGGCACTTTGTGCGACCTAACTCCACTGCAAACTCCCCCTTCACAAATGCCCCACTTGTCCGGCTCCCCAAAAACCCCAAGAAAAAGGTATCCATCCAGAAGCTCCGCAGAACAGACCCTGCATTCTTGGACAAGTCCACCAACTATATCTTGTCGCTCCTCAATGAAACAGGAAGCGGGTTCTCTCCATCAAAAACACTCGAAAAGTACCTTCTTCCGGTGACATCCATCACGGTGGGTGAGTCCATTGACTTCTCTACTGTGTTGAACGATATCAGAGGCTATGATTACCAGATAATTGTACCAGAAGAGGTGGTCAACATTAAATTCCACGAAAAAGACCTCATGATTCTCTCTAATGGTACCCTAGTGGGATGGGAACTCTCAGAGGAGGATATTATAGCGAATTTTCTTCCTGTGCTTCAGTCTTCCATAGCTGAGAAGTACGTATTCGAGAGCGAGGAAATGGACTGGGTCGAACTCAACCATTTGCCCGGCAATCCCTTGAACGGAGGAAGTTCATATCTTCAGGGCGAAATCATGGTCATTCAAGGTACTTCACAGGATAGGAAAATGCTAGACAAGGCCGCCTTTGCCATTGGGTTATCTCGGTCCACACGTTTGTCCATTTTGGAAAACTCATTTGAGGAAATTCTACAAATCACCAAGAATTACTCCCACTTTCTATCTAAGGGGTTGAAGGTCACAGCTACCGAGGAAGATTTCCTCAAGTCTACTGGGCAACTCTTTTTACTTCGTGGCAGATTAAACTTGTACAGTGAATTGATTGAGACTCCTGACCTATATTGGAGTGAGCCTGCATTGGAGAAGATATACGACTCAGTGTCGAAAATCCTTGATATCAACTCAAGAATCTCTATATTGAACCGTAAGCTCGACTATGCTACCGAAGAACAGCGTGCTCTTCTCAGTGTTCTCAATGAAAAGAAAAGTACTCGGTTGGAATGGATTATTATAATTCTTATCATGGTGGAAGTGGGGTTTGAGTCGGTACATTTTTACGAGAAGTACATGGATAAAAAGCAAGCCAATGAGGCGCATTAGTGACTGTGACAACAACCCTTGTATATAATACGTCATAGACAACCAGCATATAGTGATGCATGGAGAGAAGTTTTTCCGGAATGATATATTTTAGAACTTGAGTAGTCTTTATGAGATCATAAATCATTTTCAATTAGAAAAGGTTAAGCAATATCTTAATTTTGCATTGTACACTCATATTTCTACATTTTGTTGAATTATATGCAAAATTAATGAGGTGCGTTTGGTGTGGGGAAGATAGTAGTTCATCTTAACCGAACAATTTATTAGAAGCATAGCCATTGGACATGTAATCTAAAGTGATTATCTCACAGAGATCACATGAGAAGATTCCTCAAAGCATCGTATCCTTCGTCCGATAGCGTGACACATGTACCAAAAAGTAGAATCGAGGTATGTGAATGAATGAAAGCGATATCAATCGGTGAAACCTATACTACACAAATCAACCAATAGCAATGGTTAAATTGGTAACGAATAGAAAATCCTAGCTTTATCTTGTGTGTCCAATTTAAAGCTAGCCCGTATTGCAATCCTTATTTGAATATCTGGCAGTGCATTGGATAGAAAATAAAGTACGGATTAACTTAATTGAAAATTCTAACCAAAAGTCACGAAAAAGCAATTAATTTGAGACAACAGAAAAATAGACGTGAATTATGACACAACAACTAGGAACAACTAGGGACAACCAAGGGCAATACCAATTAATCTTCCTTATCAATTAAGCCCCGGTTACAGTTTCTTGATTACGTCTACGTAGATAAGGAGACATCCTTCATCGCTTCGAATGCATGAAGTCGTATTTCTTTAATTGATAAGTCTCACGCAAAGAGAACAGCTCTGTTATAATTTCCTCCATTTTTCACGAGGTTCTAGGCACTGGTTTGTATTTAGGCATTTTAGACAATTTGAAATGAAGTACCATAATTGAACTGCTCATCATAGTTCCACTCAAGTCTCCGACAGAGACTGATAATTTATCGAATCATCAGTCTCCGACAATAGATTCGATAAATTGACTATTCCCTAGGTAGAGTCCAAATTAAATTGGTACTTCAGCTATTCATCTCTTCAATTTCCTACTGATCATCACAGATGTCTAGCTTTCAGCGGTAGACGTCGCACATAATGGAGCCTGGCTACACTGTCAGACCATAGATTTGATCACTAACACTAATGAACGACTGCACTATAAACAATTAACACTTTCTACAGTGCTCCAGGTTCAGGTAAGCCTCATTAGTCCGAAATACGTTTCCCATATTGCTCCAATATCACTCCATCATCATACATCGATTAATCCCGAGCGACAACAAGATGACACATCCACAACACACAGACCATGCTTATCCTTGGACGCCTCAGATACCGCCTCAATACCACCTACACTCTCCTTTCCACCAGTACCCTTCTTATACGGCTGTAGCACAGATATGCGCTCGCCTGCCCCCACCTCTTTTCGCAGCCATACCCCTCGCGTGCCCCGCCCTCTACCGGCTCAAATCTCCAAAGTACCAACATCACAAGCAGCCCTTGGCCCAGTTCCAAGATCTTACTCCTCGATCTCGCCGTAATAAGCTGCAAAGTTGCAACCACTCAGCCTTAGCAATGCCTAGCTCCCAACTAGAAGAGGCAATAGTGAAGACAATGTGCAGACCGTTTTACCGGCGTTTCGAGGTTCCGCACGCCCAGTGACCAATCACGGAAGAGAACGGGTGATAGCGGCGGACGCCTCCGGGGCTAACCTGCATTATCTCATCCAGTGCCAGCTTGGCATCGTTATCAGTGCGAATTGCCCGGCTTAACCTGCAACTGATAATCAGAGCATGCGCTGTGATTGGCCCACCCAAAGTGAAGGCTTCACCTGTTCCGATGCATCTGGCACCCTGAGCATGCAAGTGGTTCATGTTGAAGGTGTGATATCTCCTGCAAGTATTTATAGCAGGCAGCTCCCGTTCTGACGGTTCCATTCGCCTTTTTCTGGGGTATATTGAGTGCATCTCTCGCATCTTGACATTATTGGAACCATTTCGACTCGACTCGTTATCGGAGACTGTTTTGGATTAGGACAATAGCATTGCTAGCCAGGTTTCCTTGCTGAATCTTATTTTCCTTTCCTTGTTTTTTGCCTCTAGCCTACATCCTGGTGTCTCTGACCTCACTGGCTGACTCATATTTCACCACCACTAGCACTTCCTACACTCCACCATGACAGAAATACTATCCAAAAGAAAAATCTTTACGGAAAACTTCCAGTACAATGAGTCGTTTGTGCTCGTTTTCACCATTGCATCGTCCATGATATGGATCATGGTCCCCGGCTTGGCATTTCTCTACTCCGGCTTGTCCAGAAGAAAATCCGCCTTATCCATGATATGGATAGTCATTATGTCGTCGTTCATCGGCGTGTTCCAGTGGTACTTCTGGGGCTACTCGTTGGCGTTTTCCGACTCTTCCAGCAACAACTTCATCGGCAACTTGCACTACTTCGGCTTCAAGAACCTCTTGGGGGCCACCGACGGCAAGCTGGACTACCCCCAGATTGCATTTGCCATCTTCCAGATGCAGTTCTTGCTCGTGACACTAGCCATTTTGGCCGGTGCCTGTGTGGCCGAAAGAGGCCGCTTCTTGCCATCGATGATCTTCTTGTTCTGCTGGGCCACCGCAGTCTACTGTCCCGTGGTTTACTGGATCTGGGGCGGAGGCTGGGCCTCGCTGTGGAGAGGAGGTGCACTTGACTATGCGGGCGGAGGTCCGGTGGAAATCCTCTCGGGTGTGTCTGCCTTCGTGTTTAGTGCATTTTTGGGCCGCAGAAACGAGACCTTGATGGTCAACTACCGTCCTCACAATATTTCCACCATTTTCTTGGGCACCTCGCTCCTCTACGTGGGGTGGTTGTTTTTCAACGGCTTTTCGTGCGCCAATGCCTCGCTCAAGGTGCCGTACTCCATGATGAACACACACTTGGCCGGAGCCTTTGGCGCGGTGTCGTGGGTGTTGCTTGATTTCCGTTTGGAGCGCAAGTGGTCCATGGTGGCCGCGTGTTCGGGGTGCATTTCGGGCTTGGTTGCGGCCACGCCTTCCTCTGGTATGATTCCACTCTGGGCCTCGGTCATCTTGGGTATCGCGGCTGGTGTCATCTGTAACTTTGCCACCAAGATCAAGTACATTTGCCGCGTGGACGACTCGCTAGACGTGTTGGCCGAGCACGGTATCGCCGGAATCATTGGGTTGATTTTCAACGCGTTGTTCGGGTCGGCCACCGTGATTGGATACGACGGGGTCACCGACCACACCGGAGGCTGGATCGACCACAACTGGAAGCAGTTGTACATCCAGATTGTCTACATCCTTGCCACCATTGGCTACTCGGCCGGGGTGACAGCGGTGTTGTGCTTCGTCATCAACAAGATCCCCGGCTTGCACTTGCGTATCGACTACAATGCCGAAGAGGTGGGTGTGGACGAGGACCAGATTGGTGAGTTTGCCTACGATTACGTCGAGGTACGCCGGGACTTTTTGGACTGGTCCAACCCCGTGGACCAGTCCCAGCAGCATTCGGGAGCGGTGTCGGTGGACTGTGAGCTGGAGGTGCCGCATGTGGAGCATGGGGTGAAGCCCGATCAGATCTACCAGGCGGTGGGCGATGACTCGTCGCTCGACAATAGCGGCGTGGCCAGCAGCACGGAAAAGACCGACAAAAAGGAGTAGTCCTACCTAATACCACCACTCCATTGCAATACTCATCATAATAGTCCGAGTCGAAGCAGTGCGGCTGGCAGCTTGGCATGGCATGTGCTGCTGCCTATGTGAAAATTTTACACCGCCAGCTTGGCACACGTCTAAAATGACACGGCCACTGGCTCGGTTCATAGCGCATAATGTATCATAGACAAACCGATGTAGCTGCAACTGAGTAGTACAACTAGTTACCACTGGTACGTACAGTAGAAGACAGACCCTCGGCTTCGGCGTGTCATCACTGCATCACCTTGCAGGCCACTAGCGCTTGCATGCATGGAAGTAGAGGCGGAGTGCATGGACGTGCATGCTAGTCCTTCCACACTGAACATATATTATGAGAACACTACTCTACTAAGGCAGTCACACTCAATAGGACTCCTGTAAGATACTCCTCCTTGTACGATAATCCCTTTCACTTCTCCATCAAATTCTCCCTGATCTCCCCTCTTGATGGTCATTGCCATTGCAGATGGCCTTGAGTCCAGAACCCGAGGGGTGTGCTCTGTACAGGCGCAGCCTCGAAGCCTGAAATAAGGTACATTCGATGTGGGGCTGGACGTAACGTATACGGCAGAAACGGCGACCGAGAAACAAGCGTATTGGAGGAAGATTTGGGGGAGGTGTACACGTGGGGGACCCTTTGTGCCACAGGACGGGCCACGTCCTGCGCAAGCCCCACGGGACAGCTGTGCCGTCGATAAATCCACCGGACTCATCTGGCCCTGACTCATATGGCGCCTGCAGACAGCGGTCACGTGATGTGAAAATTTTTACGGACCAGCGGCACTCCCGCATCCCGGCCTGTCGCCGGAATCGGCCATCCCCACGACTGACTCATTGCCTCTCCTGTATAAGTTCCGTGGACCAACCCGCTTTTGCCAGTTGGTTTTTTCACATCGCTTCTTCTCCTTGCACCAACCCCCGCCAGAACCCCCTGCTTCGGTTCTCCCCACATCAGCAACACCAACATGTTCAAACCTAGAATGCAAGCGTCCCGAATGGCGCTCAGGCTCAAGGGCCACTCCAGAACCATTGCCACGTCCAAGTTGGCCAAGGCCACCATGACGGCGGCCCAGGGCAGCAGCGCCGGCGCCAGGCCCACACCGGCGCCTGCGTTCAACGCGGCCACCGCCCCCGAGGTGACACCCGCTCGCCCCAAGTCGCAGCACCAGCCGGTGATGGACGACTCGTTCATCGGGTTGACTGGTGGTGAAATTTTCCACGAGATGATGTTGAGACACGATGTCGACACGGTGTTTGGATACCCCGGCGGTGCCATTTTGCCGGTGTTTGACGCCATCCACAACTCGGACAAGTTCACCTTTGTCCTCCCCCGCCACGAGCAGGGCGCCGGCCACATGGCCGAGGGCTACGCCCGCGTCACAGGCAAGCCGGGCGTGGTGCTTGTGACGTCGGGCCCCGGCGCCACCAACGTCATCACGCCCATGGCCGACGCGTTGATGGACGGCGTGCCGCTCGTGGTGTTCACCGGCCAGGTGCCCACCACCGCCATCGGCACCGACGCGTTCCAGGAGGCCGACGTCATTGGCATCTCGCGTTCGTGCACCAAGTGGAACGTGATGGTGAAGAACGTGGCCGAGCTTCCTCGCCGCATCAACGAGGCCTTTGAGATTGCCACGTCGGGCCGCCCCGGCCCCGTGCTCGTGGACTTGCCCAAGGACGTGACCGCGGCCATCTTGCGCCAGTCCATCCCCATCCACTCGACGTTGCCCTCCAACGCGTTGAACCAGCTCACCAAGCGCGCCACCAACGAGTTCACCTTGGAGGCCATCGAGCACGCGGCCGAGTTGTTGAGCGTGGCCAAGAAGCCCATCATCTACGCAGGTGCAGGCATCTTGAACCACGAGGACGGCCCGCGCCTCTTGAAGGAGTTGTCCGACAAGGCCAACATCCCCGTGACCACCACCATCCAGGGCTTGGGTGCGTTTGACCAGCGCGACCCCAAGTCGCTCGACTTCTTGGGCATGCACGGAAACGCGGCCGCCAACACCGCCATGCAGGCGGCCGACCTCATTCTTGCCTTGGGAGCCCGTTTCGACGACAGAGTGACACTCAACGTGTCGAAGTTTGCTCCAGCTGCCAAGTTGGCAGCTGCCGAGAACAGAGGCGGTATCATCCACTTCGAGGTGTCGCCCAAGAACATCAACAAGGTGGTCGAGGCCACCGTGGCCGTGGAAGGAGACGTGACTGCCAACTTGAAGAAGTTCCTCCCACTAGTCCAGCCAGCCCACAACACCGAGTGGCTCCAGCAGTGCGACGCCTGGAAAAAGAAGTGGCCCTACTCGTACCAGCAAGAGACACCCGGCTCCATGATCAAGCCCCAGACCGTGATCCGCGAGATTTCCGAACAGTCCCAGAACTACGGCAAGGACGTCATTGTCACCACCGGAGTCGGCCAGCACCAGATGTGGGCCGCCCAACACTTCACCTGGACCAAGCCCAGAACCATGATCACCTCCGGAGGTCTTGGAACCATGGGCTACGGCTTGCCTGCGGCCATCGGAGCCCAGGTCGGCAGACCCGATGCCATGGTCATCGACATTGATGGAGATGCCTCCTTCAACATGACGCTCACCGAGTTGTCGGCCGCGGTCCAGGCCAAGACCCCCATCAAGGTGTGCGTGTTGAACAACGAGGAACAGGGCATGGTGACCCAATGGCAGTCGTTGTTCTACGAGCACAGATACTCGCACACCCACCAGAGCAACCCCGACTTCATAAAGTTGGCCGAGGCCATGGGCGTCAAGGCCGTCAAGGTGTCGACCCAGGAAGAGATGAAGGCCGGAGTCAAGGAGTTCTTGGACTACACCGAGGGCCCCATCTTGATGGAGGTTCTTGTGGACAAGAAGGTGCCTGTCTTGCCCATGGTTCCTGCGGGCCGTGCATTGGACGACTTCATCGTGTGGGACGCCGAGACGGAGAGAAAGGACAAGGAGTTGAGAGCCCAAAGAACCGAGGGCAAACATTAGGTGTGGAAAAGTTTATTTCATAGTGCCTCCTAGAGGATAATTCATGCATCAGGTTATTTATGAACGTGTAGAGAGAATGAAGTACAAAGGTGAATCGGATGGATTAGGGAACAATCGGCTTGAACTGGTGAAGTTCACTACGTCACGGTGGATCTATGCATGCCAGATCAAGGGATTATTCACCTAAACATTGCAAGCCAGATCAAGGGATTATTCACCTAAACATTGCAAGCCATATCAGGGTGATTTTTCACCTAAACATTGCAAGCCATATCAGGGTGATTTGCACTATTCTAGATCAACTTGAAGATGTGCAAAATGGGTCGAGATGTATTTTCATCACCTTGGCCCAATATACAATTTGGATCCACCTCATTGCTCAAATAAAGAAACACTAGCAGGGCTGATGTGTACATTGTTAAGTTGATTTGATCATCATAGGCTGCATCACCCTAGTGCACATTAACATTTGATGATAATTGAGGCGAATTTTCATCTTATCATAATTACGAGACAATTTGATGCAAAGTGCTATTTAGTCTAAACGTCAATAAGCGAGCCTTAAGACGGCACAAATAGACGAAGTGTCAACAAAATAAGTAGAGTAACATAGAACTCCTTTATTTTGAGAGTTGCACCATTCAATCTTCCCATAAGCAAAGGCTCCTGTCTTGTGACTATTTTCCAACCTGATTTGGTACTTGCTCACGTGACCAAACTTACCCCAGATCAAGACAATACCGTGCCTGAAATCACCCCAGAAGAAAGTACTCCTAATTAGATGCCTTCTCACATACATCTCCTAGCTATACTTGTCCCCATCTCGGCCACTGTCCAACGTAAACCAGCGACTAAAACCCGGTACCTATAACCGACGTTCACGTGACTTCCCCAGATTTGCCAAATCCGTGGAGAATGCATGAGTCAGAATTCCACCACTTCTCCTATAGTTGGCAGTGTAGTATGCGTTGTTGTATAAGACCGTGTTGGGTTGATCAGAAACGCAAAAATCCCCATCACATGAAACTGCGTCAGGTTAGATCTCACTATACTAACCATGTCTGTTGCAGCCAGACAACCAACCAGACAACCGGCAAATGCCCTTTTAAGACAATCAGCCTCTTAGCAACTCCTTGCCCCCTTCCTGATCTTTGTAGGCGTTTTGTGGAGCCTTTCTTTGTCTCGTATTTGTCCATGTAAGCCCGCTGTTAAGAGAGATTGTGCGATGTCAGAAGACTGCGAAACACAAGGCAGAACAGAGGAATACTACTTACAAGGTGAATACTACTTACAAGGCGAATACTACTTACAAGGCGAAGTACCCCTTGTATCTCAGGAGAAGTGAAGCATCCATTCCAACATCCTTGATCGACCTCTTCCGCCCTCTTCCAGAACACATCTAGACTCGAGCTCTGTTCAGGTCCTTTTTTTTCACCATTTGAGAATATTTCACTCCGTTTTCACCCTAATTACATGACACTAATTCACGCTCCTGTTCCGGGCTCCGTTGAGATTTCTCGCCTATGCCTCCATTGTCGCTAGTTTGACTTTGCTTCCACGAATTTTACGGAGCTTACACAAATGCTATCGAGCTCCAGCTCCCACCACCACAACCACCACTACTATCGTAGACACGATGCTAGTCTATACTATACTATATTGTACTAAATTCCAGACTGCACTCTGTAGGCACAACCACCCCCCCATCCTCCTCTTTCTCAAAACCAGGACAGCTACACCTATTCTCCTGTTGTTGTTCCCCAGATTCCGTCATGTGATATCCCCATACGGCCGTTCCTCGGCGCAGAGGAGCTCCTTCGCTTCCTTGCTTTCTGCCCTGTTGCCCACACGCCCGCATCCTTCCGCCCGGCGTGTCTAGTCACTACTGGACTCCAGTCTGGGGAAATACACAAAGCACTAGCGACTGTTTCTATTTCCATTCTTTCTCCACCACTTTCTCACCACTTTCTCACCACTTTCTCACCATATCCTCACCACTTTCCACCTTTTTCCACCACCTCCCCTCACTATCACTTGACTACCGCCTTGTGTCCTTCTCCGTCTTCCACTCGCCCTTTCTCGACGGACTCCTGTGCGGCCCCTTCTGCCTTTACACCCACTAGCCGCCTGCCCTTCCCCCACTGCTGGCCTCTCCCAAATCCACACCTCCTCCACTTACCCGCTGCGTTCGCTGAGTACCTCCTTCCACCATGTCTCCCGACTTGGCCTCCACGATGCCGTCTGCAGACGACAAGTCCAAGTCCAACTTCAAGCTCATCACCACCACCTCGGGCGTACGGGTGTCTCAGGCGTGTGACCGGTGCCGGATCAAGAAGATCAAGTGTGATGGCCAGACGCCGTGTCTCAATTGCTCCAAGATCGGCTTCGAATGCAAGACCAGCGACAAGTTGACCCGACGGGCGTTTCCCAAAGGCTACACCGAGAACTTGGAGCGGAAGTTGAAGGAATTGGAGGAGGAGAACATCAAGCTCCGTCGCCAGCTAGACTCGGATCTGCGTCCTCCGCCATCGGATACCACGGCAGTGATGCAATCTGGCCATTCTGGCCGGATTGCCCACTCCAAACCGGCAGCCACACCGTCCACCACCACCATCACCAACGAGTCCTCCCGCATCCAGATCAACAACCCCATCGAGCAGATCTTCAACCTCGACAACAAGGGCGTGATCATCGGAAACGACAACCTCAACTTCGAGTCGCAGTTCAACCACCTCCTCATCAACTTCGACCTCCCGTTCTTGAAGATCACCAACAGCCACAACTTCTTGATCAACGACCCCAACAGCTACCTCTACCACCCGCTGTACACCTCCTACAACAGCTTCCACAACAAGGACTTGGACATCATCTACAACCCGTTGACGGGCAACACCAAGTTCGAGGACTGGAACGGGGCCCCGGGCCACATAGGCCGGGCCCGTGGTGGAAACGACCTTCCTCTCGACGTGTACGACTTGTTCATCTCCCTCATCAACAACTTCAAAAAGCTCTTCAATTCCAAGAAGGAGCTCGACAATCAGATCACCCAGTACTTCTTGAACTACAACGTGTTCATTCCCATCTTTGACTACGACCTGTTCATGAAGTCCTACGACGACTTCCATACCATGTACCCGTTCATCTTCACCTACGACGACTCCACCATCAACGGGTTCAATCTCTCCAACACAAACGACTACCAGTCGGTCAACGACTACTTGATGACCATCATCCAGATATACGCCATGATCATGATGAACGACCCCACTATCAATTTGAACCTCCTATTGAACCACGCCAACCCCAGCTACGTCATCAAAAAGACCCCCTCCAGCAGTGCCAGCTCCACCTCCAACCAAAAGGCCTTTACCATCTCGTCTTTGTACGACTTCTTGCCCTACTTGAACGTGTTCTACGTCTCCTTGAACCAACTTCACACCTACCAGCTCTTCTTGTACTACTCCTTGTTGACGAACAATAAGGAAAAGTCCTTGATTATCTCGTCTTTCATCAACTCCTTCATTGGTATTCTTGGTATCAACTTGAATTCAAAAAACCTCTTTTTCAATGACTTATCGTTGAATATTCAGCAGAAGAGAGACAGAGTCAAGATTTTCTGGGTGTTTAAAGTATTGCTCAAGTGTTTCAACTTGAAATTTGGATACAAGCCAAGTTTGAATACAACTGTGATCAACCCCGTCACTATCGACAGGTACTTCCAATTGACCCCAGAAAAACTCAGTTCGTTACTAGACACCGAAAATGGACACAACGATGATTTGTTCAGGACGTTGCTTAAACCCAGTATTGAGTTCTTGAACTTGGTTAATATCATTATCCCCTCCTCGTTCTCGCCCAATTATTACCAATACCTCAAACAAGGTAAGAAGAAGAATGACCCTAGAGATAAGGAACATGCCAAGCACCTAGACTGGATCTTAAACGAAGATGATGGAGATGGAAATGACGGTAACTTGAACTATAATTTCAACCAATTCTTAACAATTGACCGAAATCTTGTCAACTGGAGAGAATCTTTGAAGTACAAGAAATTAGACTTAGCACCATTGACGAAAATGGGACTCATAAATTTGGGCCAGGACGCACAAAATGATTTGTATCACGATTTGAAAGATTTACAAGATAGAAAGTCTTCGATAGATTCCAACAATGAGCATAGCGATCTCAATTCTGGTATTACGCAAGATGGCTTTATGTATTATTTGAATGCTGGAAAGCCCGATGTGTTAACTGCAACGCAATTAATAAAGATCCAATTAAATTTCCATTACATTATGATCAGATCGATCAATTATTTGAATTTTATTGTGGACAAGGAGCTCACCCATGCCTATTACATGGATGTTTCCAACATTTCGAAAGAGGTGTTGAATTATTTCCTCATGATTTTTCAACATGTCCACCACGCCAAGGAGAAATTGGCTGAACAACGTAATTCTGGCAATGTTGTTATGGAAAGTTTGGGGTTGGACATGGACGAAGATGGATTTGTGATCAATGACTTCTCTGTCAAGAGAAGACGAATCAGTAATCATGGCTTCCACGGTCAGAGCCAGGGAGCCAACATCAAGCGAATCAACAAGGAGATTCCGTATTCTCCCTTCAATTCCATGCTCAATTCCTTGTCCTTGGGTATTATTAATTTCAAAAAAGTGATTGTTCTTCAGATGCTCTACTTGTTGATTTGTCAACTCAAGTTTCTGAAGCGGAACCAATACAGTTTAATCACCAACACACCGGAGATCCTTATCAAAAGCATCGACTTATTTATTAAAATATTTATTAACTACAAGACTGGAGTATCCAACTCCAAGCTGAACGAGAGGACGCTCAAGGAGGACGATCTTTTCAAAAAGTTGGTCAACGATCAGTTGCAGGAAGAGCTTCTTCGCGATGCTGACGACAGCGATGATGAAGACGACGAAGATGCTCAGGTCAATTACTACCGCAAAATCGACTGGGACGACGAGGAAATGGACGAGGACTTGAAGTATCTCAAGATTCTCAAGTTTATTCGGTACAAGACGGCCAAAGTGGGTCGTGAGACCGAGGCAAGGAGAGCTGCCGAAGAGGTGGTCAACTCCATGCCCAACGTGTCCAAACAGTACAGTGGAGACTCTGGTCTCAATGCGGCTAGTCTCAATGCTGCGGCTGCTATGGGTGTGGCCAATCCCGTGTCGTCGATGACCCAGACCCCGGTCCTGCTTCCTCAGCCGTACTTTTCTGGAACTGCCCAGGCATTGGACGCAGCTGCTGGAAGTGCCTTCAGCAAGGTGCCATCCATGGCCAAGTTCGAGTATCTTTTGGGCGACTACAATTCGCAGATCGGATATCCCAAGCCCACCAGCGAGGACGAGGTGATGATCAAGAAAGAAAAATTGGCCATTCAGGATTTGATGAGTTTGCGACATGGATACTCCAGCCATAGTCCGCCTTCCAATGGCATGGGCGCCGCACCTTCGGGCCAAGGTCCGGCCTCGACCAACCTGCACCTCCAGTCGTCCAACACTACGTCGCCTACGTGGAACGGAGGTTCCCAGTCGGCGTAGTCTATTTATTATGTAACTTACTACTATTATATTCCTATTATATTACTATTATTATTTATTATTCATATTTGCAATTTCTATTGTCTGGTGCTATCAGGCACGCCTGTGACAGAGTCACGTGACTTTATCGCACACGTGACGCATTGTGGTCACGTTCCCCTCCTCGGTCCCCTCTGCGTCTCCGCCTTTGCTCTCCGCATCGAGTGGGGTGCAACTTTCTTATCCTGTCACAAACGGCAGTTCCTGCAGGCAGTCCCGTTTTAGACGCTTCCCCAAGCCACACCCCTATCCTTATCCGTCCCCGCAGACCAACAAGAACAGAAGGCAATACCGATGCCTCACTATAAAAGGCCACCACCCCCCGCTGATCTGTTTTCCTCAACTATGACTTACCAATCTTTCAGCGACCAATTCAACAATGCTCCTCTGACCCCTTTGAAGGAAGACTCCGCTCACTCAGACTCCTACTTCTCCGCCGCCAGCACCCCCATGTCGCCTTTGGCAGCCAAGGAGGAGATCCTGAACAACCCCATTGCCAGTCTCATTGAGCAGGAGAAGCGCCTGTTCCACAAGTCCTCCGACAACTTGCACGTCTCGTTGTAAGGAGGCCGCCGCGTCCCCGTTGTCCCACGCCCTGGAGGGGTGGGGCAGACGGGCGACCCCGTCCTCGCACAAGACCCAGTGACGCCTGGTGGCGCACTATTGTGCGCACATTAGTGATCAGTTTCAATCTGCTCCGTGGGTCCTCCCCCCTTTCGGCTGCCTATTCGCTTCGGTCACAGCCCTTGTCGGCTTCCAGCAGTGCAAGCCCCACCGCACCCAATATCTATTCAATTACCTCCCTACGCGTGAGTTCCTTCACCCCGTCCATAGTTTTTTGACCTTGGTCTTTTCTATTAATGGCAATACATATCTTCAAGCTGAGTCTTGAAGGGTTTCAATTTTGCTGGAACCTGTTCCCATTCAATCTGCCCCACCAAATCTGTAGCGAGGCCCAAGTCGTTGGCGATCTCGAACAATGTCTCGCCAGCCATGGCCCGAACCCGGGCCATTTTGTGTCCTAGGGCCATCGCCACCACCCTTTGCCGTGTTTTGATGCCGATATCTTCAGACATGATGCCCATATGATGGAATATCTTCAATGTCGAGCCAACGCGTACTATATTTGTGGTATTGATCTGGAGATTGTAGCACCGAATGTACAACGCGTTGTAGTTGAACTCTTCAGGAAAGGGGTGATTGGCCTCGAACAACTTCACAAATACGTTAAGAACAGCCACGTATGCCTTCTGGTCGCGTGCACTCTCGCCTTGTTGGGGGTTGGGTTTGAGAAGTGTCAAGAGATGCTGAAAATTTACCCCCGCGTTTTTGTTGAGGTGAAGAAAACGAAGACATTCATGGAGAGATTCGTTCAAAACCTGCGGACTGGCCGCTGTTGCTCCAATACTAAAGGAAACACCCTTCCAGAACTGCAATGATAGATTCTTGCCGTGATCCAGGTCAATTTCCGGCAAGATTTGGTTTTGGTAGACTCGGAAAAGATCGTGATAGTACGATCTCACCGATGTAGAATCCACGCCAGATATGCCTCGAATACGCGCAAAGAGGCCGATGGCCGCATAACGGATACGGTCGATCAACTCCCCGGCCAAACGGATCAATTTGAGCTCGATTTCGCAAATTAAACTGTCAAATTGGTCGAGATTGGCTTCCACCAATTTAATTATTCCAATACGGATCTTGGAGCCCACATCGCCCTGCTTTGTCAATGTGTAATCATCAAGCAAGCCCACCAATTTGGACGCAGTCTCAGAGCTAAGGTGTCCCTTTCTGTCACTCAAACTGCCTATCATACTAGCACGGACATCGCAATCCACATTGCTGGAACTAAGAATTTCCACAAATTCGCCAATTGCTTCTTCCAGGAAATCATAAGTGAAAATCACCCTAGAAAGTAGCAAGTTGTTATTGCGAAGATAGTATTGAAACTTCAGAATGATTTCCGAGGAAAGGACCACCGACTGCCCATTTAAGCCATCAAGTATTATTTTGAGTTCTTCAGTCAAGTCATTGGTGGGAGTCATTCTCATAATATTGAATATTGACGTCCAATTTCTTTCTATTGACAATCCCCTTTTGAGTTGAATATTTGTCCATTTGATATATCCCTCAGCCTTTTCATTAGAATCGTAGTGGAAGTCAAACTTGACACCTTCTATCTTAGTCTCAATTTTTGCAAAGTATATCCCTTGCAAAGATGCATCTAGGACAGTGAAAATCTCACATATGAAATATAATTCACCGTCTAAAAGTATGTCTAGTATTTCTTCAATTTTGAATTTTCTGATATCCAATACTTTAAATGGAATTGAATTCTCTTGCAAATGTAGTATTTGACACAAGCTATTACATCCAAGCTTCCGAACCTCAAAATTCAAGCTGGGATTCACGGTAATGGAAACCAACTTTGGGATAAACAACATTTTGCTAAAGCCCAATTCAATAAGATCATTTATCAAGGTGATAGATAATTGCAATGACGTGGTTTTAGAAGAGCTTATCAGCTCTATGAAATTGATAATGAATTTCCCCACCTCAACGTCATCTTGTAAATAGTGTTGGGCTAAAGTTCCTCCAAATCTCCCCATAAATTCTTGAATGACAGCTACTCCACAACGTCTAATCAATAGCTCACCATCCAATATAACAACTAATAATAAATCAAAGAGGATGGTTTCCATCATTTGACTGTTTTCAGATGCTAACTTGATATACTCTTGCTGTTTCAAATTTCTGTACAATGCCCAAAGTACAAAGCAAGAGGTATCTCGAATTTGTGACCCTGTGACAGAGGTTAATCTTCGCTGTTCGAAGAATAAAGTTTTGTGAATAACACTAAATATCTTCGGGATAAATTTTGAAGGGAATGCGTTATTCAATGCAGAAAATCCAAAGTAGAGCAATATAGTATGATACTTTGGTAAAAATACTTCATCATTATTAATTTGTAGACCAACATCAAATCCCGGGGAATTGAATGTCAAATCTAACTGCTCCATCATGTACTCCACAAGCTGGTCTTGAAAATTAATAGCACTTGCAGATAGGGATTTGGTTAATTTTGCCAATGATTTAGCCATAGCATATCTCAAAGTGGTATCGAAATTGGTCATGATATTCATAATATTATTCAACTGATCATTAACAAGTTTTCCCGTTGATTCAAAATTTCCCTTCCTCGTGTGAACAATTGATAATTTGCTCATTATTTTAATCATATAGAGAACATTGAGATTGTTTAAATGTTTGGATGTAGAATTTTCTTGAATCCTCAAGTTCATTAAATCAATAGAGATTAATGATTGAATAAGTCCAAGGTAAGGTTCTATTACTTCGCTTTGTGACCGCTTGAGTATTTTGTTGATCGTGATAAGATGGCCAAGCTTTACTGGGCCATTCACTCTGTCAAGGCGTTCCCATTCAGGTTGAACGAAATTCTTAAAATAATTGTCTACCAAGTCTGTTTGAAAGCTGATATCAGAACGTGTCAATAGCCGGGAAAGTAAAATCAGGGCAGTCAATTGATTCTTGGATGCATTGGAGTGCTTTGAAATATTTTCAATGCCAATTTGCATCAATTGGAATGGTAATGTAGAGTCAATTTGTTCCAATCTGAATGGCACTAACACTAAATTGGATAACCAGATAAGACAAACAAATAATTCATTATCATTGATCAGGGAAGCCGTCAAGCTGATTAATTTGGGTATTAAGTAGACATCTGACGAGAAGTAGTTGGTGATATTTTTGAATCCTCTGATTTTCGAAAGGTTGTAGAGAAAGTCACCTATGGTAGAAGCATAGGAAACACGGACGTGGGGATTATGGTGAATTGACTCCGACACCTCGTGCTGTGCCCGCAAAAATAAGAACAAATTCGTGAGAGCATTGACATAGAACTGTAACTTGGAGTCTAACAACTTGGGTGAAGGCTCAAACTCGTTTATGAGTGAGATGATCTTGCTGGAATGGAGCTTAGATCTTTCGAATTTATCTTGATCTGGCGATTCTGAACGAACCAAAGTGTCGAAGAGTAGGATTTCTGCTTCGAGATCTGCATGTAATTGCTTTTCATTCTTCACCACATTGTAGTCCTGCAGTTCATCCATGGCATGGAGATAGATACGGTACTCTCTCTGAAGATATAGGCACGACATCGCGACAATGTCGCATTACCGTTCGAAACTGTGTCTACTCATTTGCCAGTATCGACCAATATTGGACTTATGAGGGGCTCTAATGTCAACCCAATAAAGTAATTTAACCCCTACAGGAGATCATTTGATGCTTGTTTCTCATGTTTCGTGCATTTCTTTTGATTTGTCCTTCCATCCTAACACTGACCTCCAAACACTGAAAAGTCCTGCATGTGGATCATTCACATTTTTCATCGAATTTTCATCTTCAATCTAACCCAAGTACCTAAATCATGTCTACCAAACAAGCCATTTACAAGATTACTCAGATACGGTCTACCATCGGAATGCCTCCTATCGTTCGTAAGAACATGCAGGCTTTGGGTTTGAAGAAAAGATTCCAAATCGTGTACCAGACCATCTCCCCATCCACTGCTCACAAGATCGCTGCTGTCAAGGAATTAGTTGAAGTCGAACTTGTTAACGAAAGAAAGACCGTGGAACAACTTGCTAAGGAGAGAAAGTTTGCTCCAGGTTTTACCATCACCAAGAAGGACGATGCCAAGCCATCGTACGAGTAAGTTTTTATACACTTATTCAGTCGAACAACTTGTCGCAATAGGGTTCAATAACCTGGTCTTTGCCTAAGTCGACCGATGGAGCAAAGGTTCGAAAGGGCCATACCTGTGTCCTGATTCAAATAATGCAGCATTTCCAGTAATGGGAGCAAATCCCTTCTCTGGACTCACTAAGTGGCCTTTAGTCCACTCACATACAAATTTAACTAGGCCCGATTCTGCCTAGCTTGTACATATAGAAATAATAGAAAAATACGAATTCTTGTGAAGTCAAATTGAAGCTGACACCCGATAGACCGTACTCCACTTACCACAGAAATTATTATTGCGGAAATGCAACTTACACTCCACACTTCCCTCTACGCTATATCCAAATGAAGTAGAGATATTGGAGTCAAATCTACCAATTCAGAAGAGTTCATGAGAAGAGTCGAATGTAAGAATTCCATTGTAAGAAGTCTATTGTAGGAAGTCCATAATATCAGGAATGCCCTTTTATGCCTAATTACACGTCCTTCCCGTGATCTCTCTACTTTGACCTTCTCGCACTAGTCATTTTGGGAAGTATATACTGGAGCATATCGCACGCAGCCCCGTTCGATCCATGAGCAAATTTAGACCTTAAAAAGAAGTGGATCGCCAGATTGTCAGCCACAGGCCCCGTACCCATGACCAGTGTCTCGAAAACGTCGAACTAGTCATCCCCAAGGTCCTCTTCTCTGGTAGTAACCCCCCTGCTGTGATTGGCCCATGTCATGGGGACCACGTGATCGCACCATTTCTCGTATGGTTGAGTGAAAAATATCAAAGTCCATCACTCCATTCCATCCACGTCAACAACACCGGTCCTCAGACACCTTTCTATTCCCATATATATTCATAGCCGACCATGATTGGGTACATCAGAGCCACCCAGCGCAACAGATTGACCAACTCCTTGTTCAGCTCGACGTTTGCCATATGTTTCGCCTTGGTTGGGGCAAACTCGCTTCTTCCATGTCCTGTGGACAATGTGCACGGAAACGACTCGGTGATTGACGAGAGACTCAAGAGAAGAGAAGAAGTGGCCAAGATCCAGAAGGAATAGTCGACAAGTCCCCGCCCCACTCTGTTCCCCACATCTATTCTCCATCCAATCCAATACCTAGTCCACCAAGTGGAATTTCGCATATTTACTTCTTGACATAGAACCGTCACGTCTCGGCCGAAACACGCCGGGATTCTTGTCCGAATTGGGGCCGCACGACCGGACCCGTTAGTTGACACGCTTGAAGGCGACTGCTGCTCGGGGCCTCGAAGTTGCAGCCCAGGACACAGCAGTCTCCAAGACTCGAGCTTCCATCCTGTATATTACAATGCATGCATCCAATGAGAGGGTCTGCGATGTAGCGGGCGTGCGCGTCCGAGGTCACGTGATCAAAATAGTCACATGACACCAAGTCACGTGACTGCATCTGTTGCCCTTTCCTAATCCGTCACAGAGTAAACACTTACCTTGCCTATTTAGAATGGCCTCTATTTAAACTCCCATCTGTCCTCCGATTCTCTTCACCAAGATGAGCCATAACGTCCACCCCTCCATCACGCTTGACTACAGCTTCCCCAAGGCCAAGCCGGCTGCAGCACCTGCCTCATCCGGACCTGTCAAGGACATCGTGTTGAACAAAAACCTCAAGGTTCAGGACGATCCCCAGCCCATGCCCTTCACCGTCTCCGATGTCCCTGTGACCAAAGACTTTGCCAATGCCTTGGAAAGTGCCCGTGAACCACTCCAGGAGCTTCTTTTCGACAATCGGGCCTTAATTGACAAGTATAAGCTCGATCTTCCTTACACCTCACAGAGACTGCCACAACAGAACAAGGCAAAGAGTCTGTCGGAGTTGGTTGCTGTCAAGCCCCAGAATCCGGTCAAGGTGGACGAGGTGTCCAAGAAGCTCAAGACTCTCAAGAGAGCCCGTGATATCGATGACGACGACTCCGATTTTGCCGATGTCACTGAATCCAGCTATATCCAGGCCGAAACGTCCTCCATCTATAATACCCCCATTCCCAACAAAACCATCTACTTTTCTCCATCGGGATCTTCGAAAAAACCCACCACAAACCTCTTGCAATCCACTCCAGTCTCGTTCTTGAAAGAAGTCCAACTCAACAACCAGAGATCGGCCAAGAAGCTTCTCACCAGAAAGAGCAGTCTTCTCAACACAAGATTAAGGGAGGAGCCCAAGAAGGAAGAAGATCACGAAGACTCCGACTACGACCACTTGGCATGCCATGCAGACAACATCATGAGAATGGCCGTCGACTCCACCATGTTGGGCTCGTCGTTCTCCTCCTCCTTCTCCAACACCTTCGCCAATGATTCTGTGCTTGGAGCCCAGTCCAAGAAGAAGTACCCCGACTTCTTCAACGACGACAACGAATCCGATAGAAGTGTCATCGAGGGCCTCAAGGCAAGATGGAATTCGTCCAGTTTGATCAAGCTGCAGGCCACCAAGACTACTATCGATGCTAACGACTTGCAGGCTGCAGTCGATGGTTAGTGCATCAGAGTTCCATTTTTGCTGGCAAATTGGTCTCTATTTCTATTCTGTATATTATGCTCATCACAATCAAGATTGTCTATATAAGCTCATTCCAATCAAGATTGTCTATATAAGCTCATTCCAATCAAGATTGTCTATATAAGCTCATTCCAATCCCAAGATTGTTTTTATATACCCCGAATCTCGTATATCGAAATCCTTATAATATTTTCTTTCGTAATTACCCTCGGGCTCTTCTGTAGTGAAATGCTTATGGGCGTTGTCTTGATCGTAGAGAGAGTCTAAATGGCCGCAGATATAGTCTGGATTCATTTCACATAATTCCAATAATGCTCCCGTCATTTCATTATTTGATCTCTCTTTCTTCAAAACAGAATGCAATAGCAATTTAATTTCTGGAGAAATGACTCCGTGATGCTCCTTGAGATATGAATACATAATCACTTGAATACCATCATGCGAATAGCTTCTCAAATTGGCCGACAACAAACACCAATAGTACTCTTGGGTGATTTTGACGTTGTTCTTCTGGAAATATTGGAAGAATAATCGGGAAGAAAGTTTTGATGCTGACGAGGTTGCAAGTGAATTCAAGATAATCTCGAACAGTTCCTCATTTAACCAGTCCGAGATAAAATTTTTGTTCCAGTGATGCAATCTATTCAAAACTTGAGTAGTGGCAGAAAAGTTTTGATGCAAATTGATGTGATTTAAAAGACAATTCACAAATAAGGTCAATGTTTCCTTTTCGAATTGAGTCTCGGTTGTTAGATACTTGATATGATCATCCACAAAGTCTCGAAGAATGCTTAAGTTAGCCAACATATTGCCGAACTCGGATGTATGTACATTTTTGTTTGATAACTTTCTGGGTAATACCATCGTTTCCCATTGGTTTTCTTCTGAATTGACAATATTTTCAGCTATCATGGAACGTTTTGTGTGCTCTTTTTGGATGTTTTCATCATATGCATAATAATTCCAGAATTTTATTGACATTGCTGAAGAAATATCCCCGTATGAAATTTTTTGGTCCTTGTCATGTTTGAACTTCGTCATGAATCCATTTAGAACATCAAGGACTCTCTTAATGCTTTGGTCCTTGGGATGCTTGATATTTTGATGGACCCAACCTCTTTGCAAATCAGCGTGATAGCAGTAAGATTCTATAATCTTCAAACATAACTCCTTTGTCAATGCCTTTTCGCCCTTAAAAGACTTATGCAAAAAGTGAGATTCTATTAATGCAAGAGTCAGATTCACATCACCATTAGTTGAAAAAGTGTGTAAAATTTGATAGATAATTCTATCGTTCAAGGAGTCGAAGATTTCGTTCTTTGCTCGGATTTGGTCGAAAATAGCCTGTTCTGTGGTAATCAAGGAATCTTCAAATCCTTTCATTATGACACTCTCATACAACAATTTTACTAGCTCGTAATTGTTTTCAGAAAGGCCAATATTTAGTGTTTTAAGCCAAATTGAACCAAGAAGATCCTGGTTGTCCAAGTCCAACAACATGCGTAAGATCTTGCACAAGTTTGCGCAATCCTTGATGAGCATAAGCTCATCAATTAAAGATCCTATGGGAAGTTGGTCAATTAGTTGTTTTTGAGGACCGGGAAAGTGTGCAATAATTTCATCCAAGTATTTGATGGTAGCCTCTACCTGCTTTGATCCGAGTAGAATTTCCATGTGGCTTCTGTGGTAGAGCACTTCGATAGAGTGAGACGTGTCTGGAATATGAACGATGTAGTTTTCCCACAAAATGTTGAGGTGGAGTAGTTGTGTGTAGTCTGTGACCTTGTTGAAAGAAGACAAGAGTTGAAGTGTAAGTTTGTGCTTCTGCTGTTGACTGAGGGGTACCACGAGCCTGGAGTTCAGCTTATAGGCATTCATTGCATCGTAGTATACTGTCATGGCTAATTTCAGGGCTTCCAGAGCCCCACTATTGGCAATCAAGTTCAGTATCAATAGATAGGTATGGTTATTGAGAGGGAGCCGGTGCTTTTTCACCAGGACATAGAAGTCCCATATCTTGTTGATGCTGGAATCTGCCAATGCTTGGAATTGGCTGTGTCGTATTTCTGGCGTTCGGAACTGTTTGCTGAAGTCTGTTTTTGAAGTATCATCTTTGGGTATTTTGAGTTTGGAGAAGTGACAAGATGAGGCATGCAACTTCCGATTGGAGCCCGGTTTTCGACCAATAGGAACATGGATGTCCTGATGAATGGCACCATATAGAAATAGTGGCCGTATTCGGGCCAATGGGACCAACATTCCCACAAGACGTGCCATGAAGGAGTAGTGGTCAAAATGGAATCGTGATGAGCACGCACCAAAAATGACATGTACAAGTTTGAAGTGAATTTGATCTACAACAAGAAAGAACCAAAATGATTCACAGAAGATGTCTTGCCACGTCGGCCGAAGGCATTGCCAAACAACAGTTCAATGTGTTTGATAGATCAGCCAAGCTCTTACAGCGGAGCAGGACGCCCAAAATGAACCCTGAACTTTCCAGAAGAAAGGAATACTTGCGTGATGAAGTGGGCCTCAAGACCATAGAGAGATTGGCTTTTATAACCAGAGACTTCACCAGAGTGTTGGACTTTGGCTCCAACCTGGGAAACCTTCTCAAGGGCTTGTGCATCGATACACCTACGCCTCCAGGTGCAGACTACGCCGAAGTGGAAATGGTCAAACAGCTCAATAACGATAAAGGTGTCATCAGAAACAAGATCAAGGAGTTGGTGATGGTGGACTCGTCGGCAGATGTGCTCAACAGAGACGTCAACGAGTCGTATTTGTCCAACTTTGAAGGAAAGGTCAGCAGACATGTGGTCAATGAAGAGGCGTTTGATCACGAATGTCTCAAGGAGTCCAACCAGTACGATGCCGTGATATCAAATTTGTCCATGCACTGGATCAACGACCTTCCTGGTGCGTTGGCCAATATCAACAGAGTTCTCAAGCCAGATGGCTTGTTTATGGGCACCTTATTTGGAGGAGATACGTTGTACGAATTGAGAACCTCATTGCAATTGGCCGAATTAGAAAGAAAGGGAGGAATGTCGCCCCGTGTGTCGCCTTTGGTGCATTTGAACGATGTGGGATCCTTGCTTAATAGAGCAGGCTTCAGCATGTTGACCATTGACCCTGAAGATATTGTCGTTGGAGGATTTCCTGACATTGTTTCATTGTGTGAAGACCTACAGGCTATGGGAGAACAGAATGCTGTATTATCCAGACCAGGCTATTTACCTCGGGATGTGCTTTTGGCAGCTAACGAGATCTACAAGACCTTGCACGGAGAAGCAGATGACGCTGGAAACGTGACGTTACCTGCTACTTTCAGTGTGATTTTCATGATTGGATGGAAGAAAAGTGAGAACCAGCCCCAGCCGTTGGCTAGGGGCTCTGGTCAAATCAATCTCAAGGATGTGTTATAGAGCAATGACAACTTTCCAGGCTCATTGCGTTTTGCTTTCTGGATGGGATTTCTTGTGGAATACCAAGCTGTGGAGCCAGCTCCAGCCTGTCAGCTCTTGGTCTAAATCAGCAACAGCATCTTCGTAATGCTCTGAGATGTCATTCGGCTTGAACATCTTCACCCGAATCCTGGTGGCATCCTGTTGAATGGGGTACATTTTTTGATGACGTTGCATTGCACGAATGGAAGTATATATAATAGGACCGTGCTACGTCACAAGATAAAGTCGAAAGAATTTTACCTGCTCATGAATGCCAGTGATACGATGGCCCCACGATTGTGTACATAGAGGAGGAGTCATTGAGGGGGTCTGGCCATAAAATAGACTCATAATTATCACAAACGGAGAAGATGCATCGAAAAAAGGGTTGGGCCAAGATATCGGAAAATACGACGATAAATATAGATTAAGAAGGCTTCCGAGACACGGCTGATAATTAGGTCCATCGTGAATAATCAATGGATACAATCAAGAACCAAGTATATACGTGGTCTAAATTCAACGAAACGACCAATTGCTCTTGTTACTTAATGAGTAAAGCTGTATTCATAGTGTAGATTTGAAAATTATGCCAGGACACCCTGCCGAACATGCCTATATGTAAAATGGGGTATAATTATTAATTCGAATTATGTCCATTTACGACTATAGGCCTAGAAGGGTCAATCTTGCGACCCACATCCGAAAAAAACAAAAATTAATTCGGGAATTGTTTCCTTAAGCAAATTATTCTCTGTAATCAGAGAAGAACCTGAATGGGCCATAGCCACTAGGATAAGAAGGATTGGACTCAATGAGATACACTGATTGTTCACTTCATTTCAGTTACCGAATTAATGTTCCTTAGCGCAACTGGAGTTTTCTTTTTGTAGTCTGGGCTCCTAGAATCTCACACCACTCCAACTCTAACAATAGATGTGTTAGTTTAGTTCCATTTCAGTCAACTCGGGGAACTTCGGACGCAGGGGCTATTTAGGAAAGGCATCACATTATTAGATGATGACTTCGATATTGGCAGATCAGGTCACTAAAGGAGCTCCTTAGTCTATTAATAAAAATTACCTATCGTCCGTAAACTTATCGTAATGGTTATTCTAATATGTCTCATTAGACTAAATTCATTGAATAGGCTAATCACTGACTAGACTAAGCACTGAATATAATCACTGACTAGACTAATCACTGACTAGACTAAATTCACTAAATAACTATGACAGGCTAAATAATCTCTCATTCTCTTAATCTCTCATTCTATATCCCTCATCTGGTTCTTTCATACTGCTTAATGTCTCATCTATAACCCTCATTTTAGTGCCCCCAGATGAATCTTCTCATTCTGGTAATTTCTCCCTCAATTAATCTCTCATTCCTATAGCCTTAATCTCTTAGGAATCATTTTTTAGTAGTCCAAATCTAATTCTGGTAACTATTGGTTTACTCTCTTCATTTCTACATTTCTTACGTTGCATTCTCCTAATTACATTTCTACACCTCGACAATTAACCTGAACGTACGTCATACATAATATCTCGCAGCATTAATTGCTAACCTCATTTTATTCTGACTCCATGCAATCCATCCATTTAGATCAGATTCGCCACTATCTAACCACATATTCTCTGTAGTCTAACCTCACGCTTCATATCCACATCCAACCATCCATTCCCTTCTTTATGTTCATTCCCATCTCATTCTATTTCATTATATCTCTCTTCATCACACTCTATCTCTTCAACTCACTATTCACTCTTTTCACTCTATTCACTCTATTCACTCTATTCACTCTATTCACTCTATTCACTCTATTCACTCTATTCACTCTATTCACTCTATTCACTCTATTCACTCTATTCACTCTATTCACTATTCACTCAATCCCTCCATCTCATTGCTCTATCTCACTATCCCCTCGTCATCTCCTCGGTACCTCGCTAGTCCCCACTATACTCGCTAACCACCTCCCCCTCCTACCTCTCCCTACTGCCTCACATGCCCGAGAAATTCTACCGATTTCATATCTTATGATATTGTGACCCTCGGCTCCCCCACAATGTGCGCGATTACGCATTTCTGCAACTGCTGTAAAGACTCATCTTTTTGCCACAACGTTCTTCTTTCTTCTTTACTCGCCACCACTTCTCTTTTCCTCAAATACCCCAAGCTTCGCCTTCCCTTAGTCCCTGCTCATCTCCTAATCAGTCCAGCCCCCTTCCCGCCATGGCCCGTTCCAGAAAGAAGCCCCAACTGGTGGTTTTGCCATCTTATCGCTTGGACTCCAACTTGGTCTTGTTGCCAGGAATCATCTACAACGTGACGTTCTCGCGCTTCAAGGCGGCGGCGTTGCTCTACCGCTTCAAGGACCAGGTCTCCGGCATCCTGGCCATCAAAAACCTCCTCGCCGAGTACGACTTCGACAACCAGGAGGGTGGTGCCGCCGAGGAGGACGACGCCCGCATGGCCAACCCCACGGTGATCTCGCCCCAGGCCGCCGACGGCATCCAGCAGTTCTACAGCTCCGAGACCCAGTACAAGTCGGGCTCCGCCGTGGACGGCAAGCCCGACAAGGCAGTGGCGTTGCTGTCGTCCATGGACTGGCTCACCTTGGCCATCAAGCCTAACTTGACCAAGATCAAGGACCCCACCAACGCCGTCAACGACCCCAAGCTTGGCAACGTGGTTACCGTGGTGCGTGTGGTGGGCCTCTCCGACGATGTCTCCAACATGAAGTTGACCCTCCAGGGCATCACCCGCGCTACCAAGGTCAAGGACTTCAAGTCCAACGAAGCCATGTACGACATCGACTGGAACCACGAGGTGGACGACTTGCGGTCCAGCTCCGCGCGCTTGCGCGACAACGGCTACAAGCTCTTCAAGGCCATCGACTCCTTCATTGTCGATTACCGCCAGGCCCTCAGCTTGAACGGCTCGTCCAACAGCAACAAGAAGGGAATCGCCCCGAAAGTGGGCAAAAAGGAAGAAGGCAATCTTCTCACTTTGAACCCCTTGGCAAATGCCCTCTACTTGCAATTGGTGGGTACCAAGGACTTCACCCAGGCCTTCGTCAGCTTGCAGAAGTTGTATGGCCAGTACTTTTCAGAAGACACCAAATTCAAAATCGACAATAGATCGTATCTTCGGTTGTTGGACTTGACTTGTGGAATCTTGCCTTTCCCTAACCATCAGAAGTTGAAATTGTTGAGCAAGATCGACGTTTCAAGCAGAGCAAAGCAAATGGATGTCATGATCAACCAGTTGGTATCTATTCTTGAAGATTTAAAGCAGAATAACAACTTTATTAACCATTGGTTCTACAATGAAGCCACCAACTTACAAAAGGCAAATGTTGTTGCGAACCAATTGAAGTCCATTCGTTTGGTCTTAGAAGAAATGACCAACCGACCTGGTTCAAGAAATCAGTCTAGCATTAAGAATGGACCTAGTTCTTCCAAAGCTGTCACTCGCCGTGTCAATGAAGATGAAGAAGACGATGACGACGATGACGATGACTTGAAGATCATTAATAACTTTATCAAGAATAAGTTGCCCACCATATCATCATTGACTGCTGATTCCAAAAGACTTATTTCCAAAGATTACAAACGTATCAAATCATCCGGGCAACCAGGTGGTGGTGGTAACTCTGACTTCCATGTGATCAAGAATTATCTCGAGATTGTGATTGATATTCCATGGGACAAATACGTCACCAAGTTCAAATCGAACAAACACATCGATTTAAAGCTTGCCAAACAGCAATTAGATGATGACCATTATGGCTTGGAACATGTCAAGAAGAGATTGATTCAATACCTTGTGGTTTTGAAATTGTTGGGAATTAATGCCGAAATCAGCATTGACAAATTGAAAAAAGAAAAATCCGCAAAGATCACAGAGCTTCAAGACAATAAAGCACTGAATGAGTCTTCGATTATTCTTGCAAACGATGATGAAACTTCCCTTGCCCATAAGAGGGCTCAAAAGCAAGTCAAGACATCAATTACTGAGAGTGCATTGGAGAATGAACGTAGCGAATCTATTGAAATCACTAAAGACAATAAGTCACCAATTATCATGCTTACGGGTCCTCCTGGAACTGGTAAAACCTCTTTAGCCAAGTCTATTGCTAAGGCTTTGGGAAGAAATTTCCAAAGAATTTCCTTGGGAGGAATTAAAGACGAGAGTGAAATTAGAGGTCATCGCAGAACTTACATCGGTGCTATGCCTGGATTGATTGTTCAATCTTTAAGAAAGGCTAGATCTATGAATCCAGTCATTTTATTAGATGAAATTGATAAAGTTGTTGGAGGCAATTCTGGTGTCAACAAGTTCAATGGAGATCCATCTGCTGCCTTGTTGGAAGTCTTAGATCCTGAACAAAACAGTACTTTCATTGATCATTATCTTGGATTCCCAATTGATTTATCTCAGGTAATTTTCATCTGCACTTCCAACGAACCTCATTTGATGAGCAGGCCCTTATTGGATAGATTGGAAATGATTGAGGTTGGTGCTTATGATTACAACGAGAAGCTCATTATTGCTAAGAAGTATCTCTTGCCTAGACAAGTGAAAAGAAATGGATTCCCAGAACATGGCGAACTTGAAGATTATATCAATATTAGCCAAGCTACATTGAAGAAAGTAATAGTGGACTACACCCGAGAATCAGGAGTCAGAAACTTGGAAAGAAGATTGGCAACACTTTGTCGCTATAAAGCAGTTGAATATTGCGAAACTTTGGGAACAAATAGCGCATACAATCCTATCATTATAGAGAGTGATTTAGCAAAATACTTGGGAGTACCTTATGGCTCTCTTGATATCACTTCCAATGATCTGACCATCATTTCCAGCTCCAGAGTAGGTATTGTTAATGGTTTGTCCTACAATACGGATGGCTCTGGATCTGTATTGGTGTTTGAAAGTATCGGATTTGATAAGAGAATTGGAAATCCTGCCAGCAAGGATACAGGATGTTCTTTGAACATGACAGGAAGATTGGGTGATGTGTTGATGGAAAGTGCTAAGATTGGATTGACTTTCATCAAACTGTTGATCTACAGAAATTTGTTGGGAACTAAGGGCAAGTCTGAAAACTACTTAGTTGAAAAATTCAGCAATTTGGAGATCAATATGCATGTTCCACTGGGATCCATTTCCAAGGATGGTCCTTCGGCTGGAATTACTATGGCTCTTCTGTTCTTATCTTTGATCTTGGATAAACCTGTGCCTGCTGACATTGCCATGACTGGCGAAATTACATTGCGGGGTTTGGTTTTACCTATCGGAGGTGTCAAAGAAAAGATGATGGGAGCACATCTTAGCGGACAAATCAAGCGTATGATAGTTCCAAGGGAAAATAGAAAGGACCTCATTGAAGAGTATTGCAAAAGAATTGAAGAAGAAGGTGTCACTGATACAGGATTAGTGAATGAACTACTTAAGGACAATGAATCTGCCGATTTCAAGATGAACCAAGTTGAAGACTTTTTCTTAAACAAGTATGGAATCCAATTTTTCTATGCCCGTGAATTTTACGATGTTATGAAAATTGTTTGGGGCGAAGAGGGCTTGTTGGTCAACTTGGATTGTCAAAGAATGATTGAGTATCACTTATAAGTGTATATTCTTTGCAGTAGACTCGTTGCTTATTTAGATATATTGATTACTATTATACACGTCTCTTCTTACCAAAGGCTTCAGTATTACCTTCACTGGATCCCAAGGATCTCTTCTTTCCTTCCTTGGCAAAGTAATCCTTCTTTCTTTCCTTCTCCTTTTCTTTTCTATTCTCCTCCTTCTTGGCTAAGTTCTTCAATCTGTCCTTAAACTTCTCCTCTTTCTTTGACTTTCTCTTGGCCTCCTTTTCGTTTTTAACTGTGGCAATCTTCTGCAACAAAGCTTTGGCCTTCTTTTCTTCCTCAGTAGACACAACTGCTCTCTTTGCCATGTATGTCTTCTTCGATTGAGGCTTCATTTGATGAATTTGAGATTTGAATGGCAATGCAGCCTTAACAGACTTCGGAACCTTCAAGGCATTGAATCTTCTTTCCACTCTTTCAACCTTCTTGTAGGCACTGTCTTCGACTAATGGGGTTGGAATGTTTTGTTCGGCTCTAACTTGACCAGTGAGTCTCATACCTCTCCATTCCGAATGCTCGCTCATCAAGGAAGAAGTAACTGGATTGTAAAACTTCTTTACCTTAACTGGGTACCAAGTCTTCAAAAAAATGGTGTCACTCATCAAGATCTTGTCTTCAAAAGTAGCTCTGAAGTGTCCCTCTGGTTTAGACAATGCACGCTTGATCTCACCTCTAATTCCAGAGACGGTTCTGATAGAAGCACCTTCAAATTTAGCAACTTCTAATGAGTTGGAAAACATGTCCTTGATGAAAGCAGTGTTTTTGAATACCTTGTAAGGGAAACCAACTAACTTCAACTTTTTGACAATTTCGACAGAAGAATTCAAATCTTCAACCACGCCAGTAGCAGCGACTCTGAAAGATCCAGTGGTAGACTTATTATCAACCAAGTTAAAACCAACGAAAGTGGTATTTGGGGCCACCAATGGACCATAGAACGAAGCAAAACAATATGCGTGTTCTGGAGTATATTTCAACATTCTGTTTCTAGTTCTAGAATCAGATGTAGTATAGATTGGTAAGGTTTGAAATCTTCTCCATCCCAAACTGAGAATCAATGGGTCAGAAGACTTAAGAATCTTCTTGTGCCAACGATGTCTTCTAATTCTGACATTCATGATTCCGAATCTCGACTCAGTAGCCAAAAGACCACCAAGAACAATAGGAAATTCGGGTTGCAAGTTGTTAATAAATTCACAAGGAATCTTGTTGAAGACAATCTTGACGTAAGAACCGGCCTTGTAACCTTCGATCTTGATTCTGGTAGCAGCGTCCATTTGTTCATACTCGGCCTTGTTAATCTCCAATTGTTTGGCCATTTTGTTCTTTTGGAACTCATACCAAGTGTCTGCTTCAGTATCTCCTTCTGGATCATCTGCACCAAATTCACGGTCTTCTTCCTCCTCGAATTGCATTTGCAACTTTGCTTTCTTGGCAGCATTGAGCTTTCTCTTCTCTTCAACAGTCAAATTGGATTCATCCACTTCTTCCTCAGCTTCATCGGCAAATTCATCCTTTTCTTCTTCTGCGTCAAAGTCAGCAAAATCGTCGTTTTCCTCATCGTCTTCGCCCTTATTGTCAGTAGAATTGGATTCGTCTTCCAAATCTTCGAAATCTCCATACAATTCTTCGTCATCACCTTCGTCATCTCCTCCTTCTTGGCCACCCTCTTCCTTGTCGCCGACTTTTGGAGCAGTCAAGAATCTAGACTTCAAGAACTTGTAGCCATTCTCGTATTCGGCATCATCATCCTCAATTGTTTCAGGATTGAATTTCGCCTTGAGCTCATCTAGCGAGGGGTATGAAGGAATGAATTGGTCCAAATCTTCACTGGAATCCTTACTTACCTTTTTGGTAAAGAAATCATCGACTTCATCCTCGATGTCTTCTTCCTCTTCAGAATCGTCGTGATTCTCAGCTCTCCATCTCTTGATAACCTCTTTGGGCTCAATATTCTGTAAGTAGAGCAATTTATTGATGTCCCATCTTCTTTGAACTGTTCCTGTCAATTTTCTGGCAGAGTTTCTGTATGGGTTTTCTTCCTCGTCTGAAGACAAGGACGAATCCTCAACAAATTCAAGCTCGTCCTCTCTGTATTTGCTACCATGCTTGAAATCTAATTCAACCAATTTTGGCTCACCATCTTCTTCGTCGAATTCGTCCTCAGATAATTGGTCGTCGAATTCATCGTCTTCCTGAACAGACTTGCCATAAACTCTGGCCTTTCTCATCGAGCTTCTTCCGACGTTACCCTTTTGTTCCTCGTCATCTTCCTCTTCTTCCAAATCGGACTCCTCTTCGTCGTCTTCATCTTCTTCGATTTGTTTTAATGCTTTCGAGGAAGAGAACAATTGTAAACCAGGTCCTTCTTCAAAACGCTCTGTCATGGTCTTCTGGACATCTTGCAAATCAGTGACCAATTTTTCACCTTCACCTTGGTCGTCTTCACCAGTAACGAAGGACTCTTTGGCACCCACATCAATATACACGGCATCCTTATCCACCAAGACACCTCCCACATCGGACATGGGGGCATAGATGATTTTCTGTCTGTCCTCCAATCTCTTTCTTCTTCTCGTTGTCTTTGCCACAGTTCCGTCCTTTTCGGCCTGCTCCTTGGCCTTTTCTCTCTCGAAATCATCTAGTTTTTGCTCGAAATATGGAGTAGGACATGGGTCGGGCAACTTCTCTATCGAGTGCACTGTGTAGTCTCCTACACCGGTGATATGAATTTGGGCATCCTTGGCTGGCAAAGGAGTACCATGCAAGTAACCGTAAATGGCCACCTTTCTGTCACATTTGGGGTTTTCGGCGATTTCCTGTGGATGGGTCAAGTCGGTGACTCTGTCCGCCAAAAGATACGGATGCTCGTTTCTCCACTTCAAAGGTCTGAACTTCATCACCGAGATAAATCTACTCAAGTTCAAGATTTCTCTGTCGGGGTATCTGCCGTTTATGACACCCGAAAGGTAGAACAACTTGGCACCCTGGTACACCTCGGTCCAGAAACGGTGCTTCAATCTCTTCTTGGAGGTTCTCAAGGTGGATTGAGACTTGAACAAGTCCAAATGGGTGGACACACCCAATACACGGGGCATACCGTGGTGCTGTGCGATGTTCAAGAACTCCATGGTCTCCATTTCGAGACCATAGTTACCGTCAATCATCATCAACACGAGATCGGCAATCTTGGCGGCATCGATCATGGAATTCAAGTCGTTTCCGACCTCGATGAAGGTCAATCTTCTTCTCTTGCCACTGACAATGGTGATGGGGCCCTTGATTTCCGTCAAGGTAGTCTTGGCCAATCTCTTGATCAACGACTTGATCAAGGTGGTTTTTCCGGTTCCTGGAGGTCCCACCACGGCAACAATGACTGGTGGAGGGTCGTCGTCGGGTGTTCTGTCCACCATGGGCACATGCAACTTCTTTTCATTGACATCGTGGGATCTTCTGGCCTGTCTTTCCAACTTTCTGGGAGCATTCACGGCAAACGCCTTGGCGTTCTGACCATTCTGATGCAACTTTTTCTTTGCGGTGGTCTTCTTGCTGCCTCCTCGATGGGCCTTATTGGATTGCTGGGTCTCCATAGTGCAAGGCCACGAGATGTAGGAGTAGTGATGGGTTGAATTTTTTGCATATTGGTCTCATCTCGAGCAGATCCGGGGATGAGCTCACGTGCCGCGGTCCGGATGTCCCTTTTGGGCCAGGGCTGCGACCATGGCTGCTAAAACTGTATTTGTGAAGAATGGATAGAGTATGGATTTGATCTACCTCAGGAGGCATGCTTCGACGTCTTGTAACTTTACTTTCCCTATTGGTGCTGATTGGTGCCACCTGGCTTTTTAAGGAAGAAAAAACATGCGATCCTGCCCAAAATAACGTGCTCCCTTTCACTGGGTACGTGATCAACAGAAGCTACCAGTTTGCTGCCCACGACAAGCACAGTTCCCATTTCTTGAGTATTTCCCATTGCAAATGGGGTAGGGTGGATGCTGTGCACAAATTTGGGCCTTTTAGTGGTGGCGAAATGGACTGGAGCCGTATTTACTGTGTGGTTAATCATGCGAATCATGAACAAATGGAAAGACAGATAAGCAGAGGTAATCAAAACACTAGCAATGGAGTTGATGGTAATTCCAAATCCAATGTGGTGTTCAGCCTGAGTCCTGTCAGCTCCACTATTCAGAATGTGTCGCAATTCCTATTCGGTTATCTTACTCGCCTTTCTCCAGATCCTACAGACAATCAGCTCTCTTGCTATAAACTCGCTAGAAGAAGTAAATACTCCTCCATGGGATTGAAATATTACATCCCTGGTACTTTCGTCGGTGCCATTTACGAGTGTTCTGTTGCTGAAGTGTCGAACCATGGTGCGTTTGTTTGTGATCCCATCAAATCACGTCCCATTTCTCCTCTTATTGCCCAAGATCTAACGTCTCAATGGTTTGAGTATGGACTCAACCCCATCATGAAGCATACAGTTCCTCTTCTTGCATCTCCCTCCAAGTATGATTACCGGTTTGCCACGATTTTGGCAAGAAATGCAACTAAAGACACCTGGGCTGGTGATATAGATATCAACGAAAGCTACATGAAAGCTGAGAATAACGAGCCGCAAATGGGCCAGTTAGCACAGAAAACTTCCGATCGCTTGGGCAGAATACTCACTGGTGTTCCTATCGAAACCTTGATCGATTTCATCGCAAGTAAGTCTACAACTCGAGACAACCTTTCGCCTTCATGGAATATACTTCACGATATAGTTGAAAGAATGAGCCCTGACGAAAGGTCTTATCTACTCTTGTCTCGAAAATCCTACTTGAAATATCTTTTCAGGATCAGAGACCCTATCGACTGAATTCTGTTTTCTATATTGAAAGTTTTGTACAAATAGTTGCAATTGCAACTGCCAGAAATGAAATTGAATCCCTCCCATAGTTCTTTTGAAACAAGACAAGTTTGAATTGTCGGCTCAGCACGGCTCCTATACGAACTTCATCTCTCCATAGCTTTCTGGGATCTAAAGAAATCCCTTAGCATGTTGAGGTCCATTTTCCATGGACAAATTAGAGTAGTTTGATTTGTGTCTATTATGAGAATTTGGAGCTTCAACAAAGTTCTGAGAGGCTCCTGATACATCACGACTTTCATTATAAATCTCCCAGTTGGAGTTTATAGGAGTGTTGGAATCGTGCTTATGACTTTGTGTTGGGGATGGCATGGTGACTTCTTGATGGCTGTCGCTTAATCTAGTAAGTTGACCTTTTTTCTTGTCGTCATCTTTTCCTTTGTTCGATCTGATGGACAAGCCACGGGTCAAATTCTTAAGCTTATTACCTAACGAGCCACCGTTGCTTCTTTGCAGTGGACGATGTTCGAGACTCGTGTCCGAGCCCTTCACTTGTCTGTCCACAATAGAGCTATCACTCATTTTTTCGTGTTGTGCCAACGATGGGGTTAACAAATCAGTGTTGGTATCTTGCTGGGGAGTATTCATTTCATACATTTGAGATTCCCAGTTGTTAGTGTGATCTTGGGCAGCCAAGCCTAAGGCCATCAATTCAGGGTTGTCGTTGTGCTTCTCGTCAAAGGAGTTGTCAGAGTAAGCATCATTGGTACCGGACTTTGCAGAGTTCTTCTTTTGGAAAGAGAATCTGTCATCCTTGGCAGGGGCGAATCTAGCATCTGGATTCTTGGAAATAACACTCAAGCCAACAAATACAATGATCAAGACCAACAAGATCAAGGAAAAGGCGGCATTAAGAATAAAGAAAACCCAACCCATAATTGAAGAGACAGAAGAGGGTTGGCCAAACAAATTCGAGAAGAAAAGGAAAAGGAATGAATTAATTGTCGTAACCACGGCAATCAAATAATTAAGAATGTTAGTTGGCTTGTTCAAGTAAGGGGAGCTGTAAATCAAGAAGACAGTGTAGGCCAAATCGAGAATAAACAAAACCATTGAAGAGGCCTTACCAGAACCTTGACACAAGGCAACGAAAATAGCCTTGATCAAGTTGTAGCCAATAAGAACAACACCGAACCAGTACTTTTGAGCATGGAACATGGTGTAACAGAAACCATACTTGTTCAAGATCTTCGAGTCTCCGTACAACAAGGCGGCGGGGTTGTTGTATTGTTTGATGGAAAGTCTTCCATACTGGAACGTTTTGTAGTAGGAGAATCCAATGACCGACAACACGAGGATGAGGAAAAGGACGGCAAGAACGATCACTGCGGGAGAATCACGCTGGATGAATTCCCAAAGCGAGAAGATGAGGATTTGAGTGAACCCGATGTAGACGTATCTGAGGATACTGCCCTTCAAGATCACGGTGAAGGAGTTTCTGAAGGTGTAGAACTTGTTGGGGTTGATCTTCTTGGATCTGATAAGAATTTCGACAATGGACTTGACGAAGACCAAGATCACCACCAAGAGATAGCCCACGAGAATGAAGAAGGTGAAACCGGTGCACACGATGGAGGTGGGTTCGATGTGGGCGTTGTATCCGACCTTCTTGATACCTCTCAACACGATCAAGTTGGTGTTGGAGTTCAACTCAATGCTGAAGCCTCTTCTGACGGCATTTCTCACGTAGTTGGTGGCTCTCTGGACCAAGATCTGCTTGGTGATTCCGGTGAAGTAGAGCGTGGGGGTACCGCCGGTCAGCTGGACGTACCAGCGGAAGATCTTCTGCATGAATGTGACGCGGATCAAGCCCATGGACCACGTCAAGTTCTCCGCCCACGCGGAAGCGATGGGAGGGGTTCTCTCGACGTTCTGCATGGAAACCACAATGACACTCTGGAAATACAAGAAGAGCGACACGGAGTTGGCGGAAATGTGGGAGGCGGCGTTGGAGTTGCCGAAGGTGGACATGATGGCGGCGATGACGAGGCCCAAGCCGGCGACCACGGCGGTGGCCCACTTGGCGCCGGTCTGGTTGATGGTCTTACCGTTGGTGAAGGAGGACTGGAGGCACGAGAGGGCCTGGCCGTTCTGGGCGTCGCGGATCATGACCTTGACCACGGCGTCGATGTCGGGCACGGTGTAGGCGATGCCGGGGATCTCCTTGACGTAGGTCTCGGAGATGTACTGGATGGACTCCACCTGCATGGAGCCGGGGAACACGGGGCAGAACTGCTTCCATCCGAGACTGCACAAGTCGACCTCCTTCTGGATGATCATGAAGCCGTAGGCGTAGACCTCGACCTCGGCAATGACGTTGGTGGACAAGGTGGTGGACAAGTCGAGCGAGTATCGCAAGGAGCGGTCGTCGGGGTTGAAGGTGACGTTGAAGTAGGAGGGGGAGATCTGGGAGTTTTCCATACAGGTGACCAAGGAGGTGGCCAGGAGGGCTCTCCTGGCTTGTGCGAGCACGGGGAGGAAGAGGGCGGCCAACAACACCGCGAGCGAAGGGCACTTCATGGCGGAAGGACGGCGGGTGGAGGACGTAGGGGGATAGGGGTGCTAGGTAGCTAGTGAGCTAGGCAGAAGGCACGGGTGAAGTCTGGGTGGCGATGTAGATGGAGAGCACTGGAATCAACACACGGGAGATGGCGGCAACAGTAGTGGTATTAGTAGTAGTAGTGGTATTAGTAGCAGCAACAACAACGGCAGGTAGCGAGGGCCGGACGGAGTGCTTGGCAAGGAGGCAGAGAGGGGTGCCGCTAAGGTCAACACAGACTGGGCTTCACACGGACGAAAACGACGGGGACAAGAAGGTGTGGTGGAAAAGAAGAGACAGGGAGAGTGGAAGTAATACGAGAGAGGTAGGAGTGAGAGCACTGCCAGGGAAAAAATAGAAAAGAAAAGATTAGCAATGATCCCACGAGAACAGAGGAAGGATATATATGTATATATGTGTGTTAAGGGGGAGAGGGGGGTTATAGAGAAGGAGATATCTGGTAGAAGGCGAGAGACACAAGGATATATACACATCGAAGATAGAGACATAGATAGGTGTTGGGGTCCTGGAATCATGGATCCTTTACCATGTACTCCAGGCGATGTATGTCTAGTCCTGTAGGCCAAGGGTCGCGCGGTAGTGGCAGTGAGGGTGATGGGACACAGACACAACAGCAGGGGGAGCTTGGCGCCACAAAGCGGCGAGAGAACCAGAGCGGTGCCAAGGGCGCAGTACCTAGGGAGGGAATGGAGGTAGGGCTTGGTGGAGAAAATAGCGAGAGATCGAAGAAAATAATAACAGAGGAGAGAATTGAGAGAGATGGAACTGGAGACAATGCAGAAAGAGAAGCCAATCAGTGTTATCATCATGATAATGCATCAACGTCAATCCATTATACCATCTTCATTCCACACGTCATACATCTTCCTTCCTTCCACCTTCCTTCCTTCCTTCCTTCCTCCATCCATCCACCCTTCCATCCACCCTTCCCTCTCACTCTTCATTCCATTTTCTCTCTTCTCTTCCTTCTCTTCTCCTCTACGTCATCATCTCCTTCGCACTGCCACATAACTCCGGACAAAAATTGCACTAAAATTGCACACTGCAAATTTTGCGGCCTCGCTTCTCCGTGGGGCTGATGCTTTGTTCGTGAAAACAGAAATGCGCGCTAGTCGCGGTAACACGACGCGCTAAGCCGCGTTGACCGTGCTCAGCCCCAATGCCGGGAATGTTTGTCAACAACAGGCACGTGATAGTGCATGGCCGGATTGCGAAGCGGATGCTGCAGTGGATACAACAGTGAACGGAATGAAAAGCCGGGTGAACTTGTGCCCTGAAATGGGGTGGGTGGAGAGCCGGAGCGTTGGGCTGCTGGTACGCACACGCCGCGGAACGGACGGCAGGGTCACGTGACCCATGGGCGGCGCGGGATTTACCCTGTCACGTGACCACTGGTCACGTGTGCGCCGTCCCCTTCCTCGGCAGTCCCTATTCCATCACCTCCTCCTCCAGCACGCCCCACAATCGCCCTTTCAACCGTCCTCCTCTCTTCTTCCTCCTCCCCCAACCATCCTCCTCCTTCTCCGTTGCTTCCAACGGCGTCCCACGCACCTTCTTCCTGTACTCCGTCGCCCCAGCACCGGCTGCTTAGGAGCCCAATCCCCTTCCATCGCAGGCTCTGCTCCCCCAGCTTTCCGTGATCTCTCCTCCACCCGGAGTTTGGTGACACCACAAGCTACGATCCGGTTGAACGTCCACCCGTCCAGTTGATCCGGTCGATCTAGTTGATCCAGTTGATCCGGTTGAACCAGTTGATCCATCTAATCTAGCCTGGCCCCTATTCCCAGTCTTCTGTCGTCCCTAGTCTGTCGCATCCTCACCCACTCAGTCTCACTCACTCACTCACTCAGTCTCACTCTCCATTCTCATTATTTCTGCTCCTATTTTCCCATGACCTACACCAAAGACACCGAAGACATACCGTTGAAGCCGCCGGTCGAGACGTTTGTCGACGACCCCACGTCCATCGACGAGTGCAACGTCGACGAAATGGTCTTCGACCTCACCCACGGCCTCAAGGACATCAACAAGCTCCATGTGTTTCACGCCATGCTCATCCTCTCGCAGACGCTCGAGGACATCATCCAGCTCCAGCAGTCGCCCGAGCTCTTCCAGGAGTTCCGCCGCGCCCAGTTGGCCAAGTACGACATCAACCTCGCCGACCTCGGCCCCCTGCCCCGGCCCTCGTCGCCCTTCACGCCGCCGCCGCCCCCTCCACTCCCACTGATGGTGGCCCCCAAGTCCGGCAGCCACTCCTCCACTCCTCCCGCATCTCCCCCGTTGAAGTTCACCCGCTACAACGAGCCGTCGCGCCTCCGGCTCGACTCCGTCGACCTGCCCGTCTACACCGAGGCCACGCCCGACTCGCAGGACGATGCCGACTTCGACCCGCCGTACGTGCCCATCGAAACGCTCGTCAGCACCACGCCGCTCGACCAGGTGTTTGTCCCCATCGACTCCACGCTGCCCCAGCGCTTCAAGCGCGAGTTTCTCGTGTGCCACGAGAACAAGCGCCTCGTGCAGAACTCCCACCTCCTCAAGGCGTTCAACCTCGTCAAGGTCCCGCCGTTGCTGCTCCTCGAGTTCTTGGTCCGCATCAAGACCTACTCCTCCTCCATCCTGGTGTCCTCGTACATCCACTCTGCATTGATGATGTTCCGCTTGTGCGTCTTGCTCGACATTGTTCCTCTCACCCACATGAACGCCTACCGCTTCGTGCTCGCGTCCATCCGCTGCTCCACCAAGAACTTGGAGGACGTGTACCAGAAGCAGAAGTCCTTTGCCACCGTGGGCGGCGTGTCCACCAAGGACTTGTTCAAGGTCGAGGTCGGCTTCCTCTACTTGTGCAACTTCAAGCTCACCGTGGGCGAGAACCTCCTCAACCTCTATATAAAATCGCTGTTTCTCGACTTGAGAAACTTCTGCATAGAAAAGTTGGGTCTGGGTGCTACTCTTGTAGCCCTGGATCAGTTATAGATAGTTTAATAGACCAGAACAATTCTCGGCCACTGTAGATCAATAACCAGATCAATAACCAGATCAATAACTAGATCAATAACCAGATCAATAACTAGATCAATAACCAGATCAATAACTGTTGTAGTCAGTATGACTTGTTGTAGTAATATTACCCGTTGGATTCAACATGACTTGTTGTATTCAATATGACCTGTTGTATTCAATATGTCCTATTCTTTCAATATGACCTGTTCTTTCAACATAACCTATTCTTTCAATATAACTGTTGTATTCAACATAACCTCTTCTTTCATCATAACCGTTGTATTGTCCTTATTGTATTTGAATTGTCGGGTGCAAAAAAAGACTGACTATTTAGAACAATTATTTCTAGACAATCGTTTGAAATAGGAAAAAAATGCGATTTCTGTGGATCGAACACAGGACCTTCAGATTAACTGTGACTGAATCTCTTCAGTCTGACGCTCTCCCAACTGAGCTAAAACCGCTGAAGAACCCACGCCGGGAGTCGAACCCGGAATCTTTTGATTAGAAGTCAAACGCGTTAACCATTACGCTACGCAGGCATCTTGCTGGGCACAGAGGGGGTCCATGAAAATGGAGGTGTACAATGAAGATGATATGAGCAGAGTATGGATTTGATGGATGTAGTTGGTGGATGTAGCCGACACATATACATGACGATTTGTTATTTGACTGTCAACTTCTTGACGGTGGAAGGACGGAAATTGACTTACTTTAGACGAGAGAGAATTCATAGTCGAGAAATCACAAAATACTAGAAAAATGGAAAACTGAGAATAATACACCGGGTAGAATTATCACCCAAATTTGTAGATTGGTTGATAGTTTAATTACTAAACCAGAAAAGCAAGGATCTGGAACTAGATCTTCCATAAGAACCGAGAAATAGACTTCGACTCCATTAAAACTCTACTTTCACTAATATTACACTGAAATAAACCCATTTCATTAGGCACAAACAGATCCAGTCGATGCCACGGCAAAATCGTTCACATCCTTGTTGATGTTTCCAACAATTCACACCAATACGCCTGATCTATTGTACTTCTTCTGACTGGTCACTCGTGCCAGTCCAACATGAAATGTGGCGTATTATCGTAAGCCTCTTCTCACGGAACAATTCCCAGAGTCTATCATTGGACATTGGACATTGGACATTGGACGTTGGACCCAGACCTCACGGCATTGGCCCGTAGAACCATGGAACCGACCCACTGCCACTTTGCGCCAGCCAATCTCATTGTGCCTAGCTAATCTATCTCATATCAATACTCACAGTGCACTACAAAGTACCCAGTTCACTATCACCAAGTCCACTCCCCAGTAACTCCAAGCTTTACCATCTTTTGACACCACGCACTGTTATCCACTCTCTATTCTCTCTATTCTCTCTATTCTCTCTATTCTCTCCATTCTCCATTCTCTCTTCTTCTCCCCTCAATGTGTCACCGGTTCCCCAATCGGACTTGTCGGTAGTGGACTTGTTCCCACGTTTTGCAATCGCGCTTTTTGTACCCACAGACCACCCCCTAACGATAAAGCCATGACCTGAAACTGCGTATTGTTGCGTCCTCCTCCACTATATATTTGTTGTCTCTTCATTCGACTCTCCACTCCACCTATACCTCCAGTGCTCTTCCTGTTCTACATTGCCCCCCTCTTGCGTTGCCAGGCATTGTGTTGTGATCTGGCCTTCTTTGTCATAGCCTTCGCGAACGTTTCTGGACAAGCCTGACTGATTTGGCTAGACTAGTCCCCACCTTCTTCCGTCAACACGACTCCACATAATCCCATACCTTATCCTTGATCCGGTCAGTCTAGAACACCACATAAACTCCTTATCGACCATCGACACTAAGCGCCCACTCGGTTTGGCTTGCTGTATCTGTTCCTAGCAATTGACTCACAGACATAGTACAGATTATCTGATACCAGCCATTGACTATTTACTAGACATTGACTATATTTGCTAGACATTGACTATATTTACTAGATTGACTAGCCACTTCCAGGCCATTCCATCCAGGATTGTTGCCCCTTCTTCCCCCTTTTGCTTGTTAATCATTGCCGTGACGCCTGACTCACTAGTGGCAACTTCCCCAGTTTCGTGATCCGGTGACTCATCCCATACACCGTGCTGCAAACTTCGCCACCTTTCCCAATCCAGACCCCAGTTGCCTGCATCTGCCTAGCAAAATACCCCCCGTGTGATCCACCCTCCATATCCGTACTGCCTTAAATACCCCCATTTCCGCCATGATACGAGCCAACCACCAAAGAATCCGAATACATGGAACCCAATACTACAACCGAGTACAGATGCACAGCAAAGCAGTCAATATCGATTCTAATTTCTTGATCCCACTGGACCTCCACAGCTTGTTAAGCACCCCATGGATCCGGTGCCACTTGTACTACCTCGGTGCTGATCTAGTGAGACTCGCGTCCTACCGCAAGTTCAAGAACTTGTTGCAAGTAGGCGGCGGAGGCACAATCAAGGCGGTCGTTCACGACATCACCACCTTCATCAAGCGCGAGTTGCAGAGTGAAAGCAGCTCTTCCAAGCGGTTGAAGGATTTGATGTTCCTGACTTCGAATGCAACCGTTTCGCTTAACGTTCCCGGAGAACCCACCCAATTGACCTCCTGCACCTACAACATCAGCAACTACACTTGGTTGTACATCATCACGGGCTATTTGCAGCTGTTCCGGTCGGAGTTCGACGCTACAAGCTTCACCGAGAAGATCATCGACATCTACGTTTCTGGTAAACAGGTGAACTATTTGGAACACAGCCCCTCATACCTGTTGGACGAGCAGGACCAGATCGCATTTGACATTCTCAAGAACTATCTCGAGGAGGTCCCCGTGAACGTGGCAGATTTGTACAATAAAACTGCCAGGCACATCACCTTACACGAGACCCGTGACAAGGAGATATACTTGCCCCCTTTGCCAGTGATTAACAATAAGGAGCTATTGGTCAAAGCGTTGATGCACAAAGAGTCGTACCGGATGTTTTTGGATCCCAACCATGTGGTTGCAAAAAGATTGACTGAGCATGGATACGACTTGAACCCACGAAATTACTCCATGTACCGGTATGAGCTTTCTTTCCTTGATGGCTTGGGTGACTTTTTCTTGGCTAGAGAGTCGTCTAGACTATTGTATCAGTTGTATACTGCCGGAGACGAAAGCAGGATCCATTCTCATATCTATCATCTTTCGAGGACTATTTTGGCCACAAATACCTTGTTATCGAAGTTATCCATAGCGTACAAGCTCCACGTCGGGTTGGACGACCCAGTACTTACGGATATCATAGCTCGTGATTATCTTACTTACACTTTCACTGGCGTTCACAATGAATGCAGAGATGCAGAAGAAACGAGGATCTACGAGGAAGAATTTCTCGGGGATTACTTCGAGTCATATGTGGGAGCATTGTTCCTCGAGCAACCCGAGGTCGCCGAAGAATTCGTGGCTCAAATTTACGAAAGCATCATTAAGCTGATTATGCAGACCTTACCTCCAGATATAAGTTATGCAAATTGGACTTTTAACATCATGGGCCGTTCCTTGGTCGGAAAGAAACCCAGCATTTCCTGAGCTGGCCTCACAACTAAATCTACAATCACATTGCAATCTTGTTTGTTCTTTGAATTAATTTTACATTTCTGATATATACAATGTAGCTTTGACTCAACGCTTGAGACTTCCAAAAAGATTCTTCTTCTTTTTAAGCTTCTTTCTAGCCACTTTCTTGATACTGATGAACTTAGACGACTTTCCTTCGCTGTCATCGTCACTGCTGGATCCACTATCGCTGTCGCTTTCGCTGTTGCTATCGCTTTCACTTTCACTTTCACTTTCACTGTCACTGTCACTGTCACTGTCACTTTCAATTTTACCTTGCAGTGCCAGGACTATTTTCTGAAGTGCGTTAGATTGAGCATCTGATTTAGCAGTTGAATCCTTCACGTCTGGTACACCTCTAAGAGCCAAATCCTCCAAAGAAGTCAACACAGGCTTCTTGATTTTATTCGTCAACTGAGCCTTCACATTTGGTTTTATGGCTGAAGCAGAAGGCGACCTTGTGCTTGGAGTTTGAGTCTCACCAAGACTCTTCTTCACAAGTGGAGTGGAAGCAGAAGTCAACGAGGGTAACCTGCCGGTACCAGAAGCAGTCTTTTTAGCTTGAGTTGAGGAACTTAATGCCAGGGCCAAGATTTTGGAGGCAGGAGAACCCTTAGGAGTGGATGCAAGAATTTTAGATGCTGGAGTAGCCTTAGAGCTAGACTGAGTAAGAAGCGATGATTCTTTGGCGGGTTTAGCAGCAGGTTTAACCACCTTTGAAGGAGTTGGAGAATCTTTCGAGGCTCCTTTAGCAACATTTGCTGTGACCAGAGCAATTTTACCAACGGTGGGTGTTTTCGGCACAACGGGAGACGATTTCAAGGCAGTCAGACTTTTCTCATTCTGCTTGGTAAAACTCGTGTTCTTAGGAGCAGAAGGTTTAGCTGAAACCAAGCGGGGTCTCTTACTTTCAGTCACCTCTTGCTCTGAGTCAGAAGATTCAGAAGATTCAGAGTCAGAACTTTCGTCAGATGAGTCATCAAATTTTCTCTTGGTTCCAGAAGTGTTAGCAGGAGACCCTATCTTGAATGCTGGTGATGGAGCAGGCTTTGTGATAGCCTTATTTTGTGTGGCCTTCGCAGCAATCTTTGGCGTTGTAACCTTTGATACTGCTGTTGGCAAAGTTTGAGTGTTCGAAGATGTAGTTTCCTTCTTTTTCTTCTTTTCATCATTTGCATCTCTTGAAAATTCAAATTTAACCGCAGAAGAATCATTTACTTTCAGTTCTGAGCTCTTCTTAGAGGCTTGGGTAGATTGTGTAGCGCTTTCTCCAGGTAAATTCTTTTCAGACTTCTTGGCAGCCTTTGATGTGGTAACCTTTGCGTCCAAAGCTTCTTTTTTTGTTGCAGTTTTGATTGGCAATTTCTTGTTGTTGTCACTGTTATCAGAGCTCAAAAATTGACCAAGTATCTTTGAAGCCAGTGCCGGAGAGGCAACTTTTCCAATATTAGGGATTCCCTTGAGCTTTTCAGAAAGAGATGACGGAATATTCTTGAAAGAACTTGAATTCTCACCCAGTGGCACAGCAGCTTTTCCTGTATCAGTATTGTTCTGTCCATTATCTGAAATTTTCTGAGGCTTTGAATCCTTGGTTTGAGAAACTTGATTCTGGAAGACCTTCCCCATCGGACCAACCAGTTTAGCCTGAGCTTCATTTTGACCTTCCTTATTAGGCTTTTCTATTGGGTTTCCAGTTTGCTTGAGTTCCGACAGTCTTCTTGAGCGAGGCTTTGGAGCTTTAACAGCACTTTGTTCGGTTTCTTTTGCTGCGTCGTTGTGATCAGCATTTGCCAACTGCGTAGTAGCACGGTTCTGAGTAATAGGCTTAGAAGCTTTTCCATGATCAATGCTCTTATTCTCTACCTTCTCATTGACCTTTTCCTTTTCTTGATTCGTTGAATCTTTGCCTTGTGCATTTGATGATGGCAGCTTTATGCTGGCATTTTCGGGAATTTGAGAATTGCTTTTATTTTGAGTAATATCAGTTGAATTCTTTGAGACACTGGAAGTAGATCGAGTAGAGTCTTCGTCGCCTGAATTCTCAACGTAATCCTTTAAAAATTCACGCGATGCCATAAGCTTTTGATTTTCTAGAGATGAAAAATCAAGCGTGCTAAGACGTATTGTATGGTCCATTGGTCCATCCTTCTGTACCTTGGATCTAGTGAGCATGTCTACTTCAAATCCTTGCCCTTTCCTGAAAGAATCCATTTCTCCGTCAAAGGTTCTAAGTCTAGTCAAAAGGTTTGCCAATCTGTTTTTAGCCACTTCTTCTAGCCCAGAAGCTTGACCAGAGACTTTTTCACTCAGTTCTGATTCAGTTTTCTTCAGCAGGTCAGCTTCTTTCACCTGCAATTTAGCCTTCTTAAGTTGATCTTCCTTTTCAACGCCCTTTGTTTTGTTCCGATTCTTGGAACTTTCTGCAGAAAAGAAGGTTGGTGTGGAAATAGGAGATTCTCCAACGGGACTCACTTTTCCGCTATGAGCAATTTTAATCCTTGAATTAGAGCTCTGTGTACTTTTGTCATCTGATTCCTTCTCGTGATCTTCACTTTCATCAGAACTGACATCGTCAGAGGGATCTACGTCCGATTCAGACAGTGATTCATTATTTTGTTGAACAACTCCCCTTCTCTGTTTTCTTGCTTCAGCCCTTGACAACTCAATCAAAGCAGTATTTTTCTGTACCATGTCTATTTGAAGACTCTTCATGACACTCTGGAGTTTATGGCCTGGGGTCAGTGCTTTTTGGTCTTTGGCTTTGGCTGGGGTTTTTGATGTAGAATCAACAGACTCCTTTCGTTGCTGAGATGATAAAGGTTCGAGATTTGCTTCAGTCTGCATATTTGAGCTCTTTGAAGCTTGTGTATTAGAAACTGGCAGTTTTGAACCAGACGAATCACCGGTTTGCTTGACAGGAAGAGCCAGTTTCTCCGAAACTGAAATCGATCCTCTTGAAGTAGTTTTCTTAGCAGAAGATTTTTCAAACGAGAAGATCGGCTGTGAAGTTGAGGTTGGAGACTGTTCGGTAAGAGTTGCGAAGTGCTTCTGAACCAGTGGCAGTTTTTCATTAACCCGAGAATGATTCACAGGAATTTGAGATTCTTTGCCTGTTATTTTCTGTTGTGGCACTAATGGTGAAAAACCCGATACAGATAGTTGCTTTGTAAGTGAAGGTGTCTCGGAATTATTCACCTTAGTACCAGGAATTGGCGTCGAATGAACAGGGATTGAACCAAGCGTTTGCGGAGAATTAAATTTGGATATCTTTGGAAGTACCTTGGGTGTCTTTGAAGCGTCTAATAATGCTTGTCCCACTGCGTGGTTAGGAGAATCCTTGGACACATGAACTAAATTAATAGGAGGGATTTCTCCAGGAGAAAGTGCATGTCTAGACTCCGAATTTTTGACTGGAATCGTTGATAAATTGTTAGTATCTGGAATTGGGGGTGGAATCGTTTGAGCGATAGCTGAATTTGGAGATAGCTGATTCTTGGAAAGCGAAGAGAAACTATGCTCTTTGTTAGTTCTGTGGAAATCCTGAGTTGGCATTTGCTGCTGGGAAACCTCCAAGATTTGTTTAGCAACCATGCTTTTATATGCTTGGTTCGCTGATGATTGACTGGTACCGTTGAGTTTTTGACTTGGAGAAATCTCAGAATTTTTGAAAGAAGTATTAGCTAGTCTAGTGGCAGCATTTGTTGAGGGTTGCAGAGAGGACGATGCATTCAGCAAGCTTGAAGTACCTGGTGCCGTATGCGATTCATTGAAGTTGTGGCTTGAAGATGCAGCAGGAGTAACAGTTTTATCTGTTCCTGAAATATTAGTCTGCAGATTAATGCTGTCAGAAATACTCTGTCTGGATGGGATCTGAGAAGGTGGTTGCTGTGTTTGTCTAGAAGGAACTGCTGAAGTAGGTTCAATGTTGGAAACTCCAGAAACTGGTTGTGTATGCTTTATAATCTCATTTTGATAGATATCTAAGATTTCCTGTTTAGATAATGTGTCATCCTTGTTGAAGCCATTCAGTCTGTGATGATTGTTAGACGCAGACTCCTCATTTCCTATTTTTGGACCGCTAGCCTGCTCAAGCTGGGAAAGTTGAGGAGTAGCAGACATCTCCTTTGAATTGCTAGGAGGCGAAGCTAGGAATGTGACTGGCTGCAGTTTTTGAGGAGAGCTTTGGAGGTCACGTTGAGATATGGCCCCTACTTCCTCTAGGCTCGAAAAGGAACTCACGTTACTGTTTGCGGAGACAGTCGATGTCTTACTGGGCGATTGCAAGATATCCTCTTTCTCCAACTGTGAATGGAGGGGCATGGACAACATGCCCGAGGTGATTCTGCCCCGTCCCTGAATATTGGCCGAGTCTGTAGCATTGGGGTTGAACGGCTTGATTGGTATCGTAGGGTTCGTTATCGTCTCCGGAGGAGGCAAGGAAATGTTGCTGTCATCGGCATCGTACACAGGAGACGAGGTCCTTCTAGATTTACTGACCTTAAGCGCTGGCGTGTCGGAGTAATAGGGGTTTGGCTTGGACACCTTACTGGGGATATGATGGTCGACTCTGTCAAAATAGGCCTCTGTACGCTTTCTGCTTGTTACCAAGGAAGCTTCATCGATGAGAGAAGGTGCCGACGGCATTAAGGGCGTGCTTTGGGCCATTTCGGACGACTTGTTGGCACGCGGAGTTTCACTGGCCCATCTCCTTCTGAAGGTATTGTTGACAATCACCCGCAAGACATCTTCACTTTCCAACACATCTTCGAGGACGTAGTCAGGATCCAAATCGCAGTATCGACTGTCCTGGATCTTGGACACCTGCAATTCGTCTTCGTGGGGATATAACTTCTTGAACCGTGCACTCACTTCACTCAAGACCTGGTTCAAATCCGACTTGGGGTTGGCCAAATGCAAGAACCGCTTGGTTGTGCCCACTTTGTCTAGTTCGTCCGAAGCATTCAAACTAGTTTCCGGTATAAGGAGGGCCTGGATCTTGAATTTGGGCATGGCGTTCCAGAACTGAGGAGGATTGAAGGAGTTGTTGATAGCGTGATGAAGTATGGATTTTTTTCAAGAATCAGGATGGGGCACGTGACCCAGAGGAACCGGACCAAGGATGGGGAAGGGGAAGCTTTGATGCAAAGAGAACAGCATGAGTGGTCTACACTTACGGAATATAGATGAAATTAGAGGTGGTCTACTTTTATTGGAACAGACCAAGTTTTGGGCTTCAGAATTGGTGTGTATGACATGTCCATTATATATACATATTTCATTTTTAATTCATTTCTAATTATTGTTGTGGCGATTGAAGGAGTCTATGTGCCCTCATATAGTTGGATGAGCCCCCAATGCATTTGAACTGATGATTTCCCGGGCTTCCGCCGCTAGTCTATTCTTTTCTGTCACATCTATATCTGCTTCATCAGGTACAAAGTCTTTCGGATTGGGGGTATCCCAATGTGGAGACCAGACCAATATTTCACCATCAATAGTGCCACAGTAGTAAGTGCCCGTAAATGGTCCTCCGTTGACCATGGAAGTGGTCCGGCCACTATTTTTCGTTCCTTTTCGGGATAATCTGGAAACCATCTTTCCGTCCACCACACGGAACATAAAAACGTCGCCGGTATCGGAAGGAAACGTTAGATATTGAAGCTCACTCTCCAATATCGGATTGAGCACCATGGGGGTGCATTGAGGGTACTTGTTTCTTGTCAAGGGACCGAAGTTGACCAATTTATTGATGGGAGGAGCAAGGGAAGAAATCATATCCCACACTCGGACTTTGTCGTCATTGCCAGTCGTATAGAGCACTGTTCCAAGCTCATTCCAGACGAGACCATTTACAGGTCCCAGATGTGCCTTCACTGAGACTTTTGTGAGGTTATCTGAACAGAGCGATTGGCTATTAGTTCTAAGCATGTCCAACCGTGCCAAACAACTTCTACTGCGTCGTATATCCCAGATCTTTACTTCGCCGTCGTACCCACCCGAGGCAACCATGTGGGGATTTTGGGGATGCCATTTGATGGAAAGTGTCTTACCTTTATGTCCTGGAAGGGTGTGGGCACTAGAGGTGGAACGGAGATCCAAAAGTCGAATAAAAGGCTGATCGCTGGCAACTGCCACTAGGGCAGAAACTGAATATGACGATGTTTGAGTTCCGTTGACATCGATGGAATAAACACGATTGTTCATCTCAAAGGTGTGCACAGCCAGCAATTCATTGGTGTCCCAAACCTTGACAGTATGGTCAAAAGACGCACTAACAAACATGCCAGTATCATAGGGCCACCATTGGACGGCAGAGACACCGAAGGTATGGGCAGCTTTCCGAGGAATGGTGGCAATGTTGGTAAATGTAGACTGGGGGTGATCGTAGTCATAATTGTCGTAGTCAGAATGGTGTTTATCAGACGGGAGTTCTGCTGCTATAGCCTCCAGATTCTGAGACTGTAAGTCCCACAATTTGATCGAAGAATCGGCACATCCACTTAATAAAAAGCGATGGTCTGCTTCTAGTGATAAACTATTCACACTGGCATTGTGGTGACAATTGGGAGGAAAAACATCCGTAAGAGCACGCTGTTTAAGGTGTGAATGGAAAGTTTCTGAGATGGTGGTGGCAAACTCCAAACTGCCAATGGATCCAACGAGTCTGTCCTGGAGAAGTGATTGCATGGAAACCGTGTTAGTTACCAAGGCACCTAGTAGATATCTGCGCACGTGACCTCATCTTTAGGTCTCTAAGGGGACGTAAAATGGGCATCCAGGCCCAAAAATTGCCATTTTTTCACTCTAGTACAAACAATTTGCCATTAATAATAATCCAAGCAGTATATGTTCATACTAATAGACCACAATTCACATTTGCAGCCAGACCAAAGTTGACTCACATCACCCACCTTCGTGTCCTGCATACAAACATCTTTTTCTTCAAAGGTTTGAAAAGTTTGTTACACGACACAACATCACTAATACATAATGTTAGACATCAACGCTTTCCTTGTTGAGAAGGGTGGAGAACCAGACAAGATCAAGGCCTCTCAAAAGAAGAGAGGTTCTTCCGTCGAGTTGGTCGATGAAATTATCGCCGACTACAAGAACTGGACCAAGATTAGATTCGACTTGGACGCTAAGAACAAGGAGATTAACCAGACCCAGAAGGCTATTGGCCAAAAGTTCAAGGCCAAGGAAGATGCCAGTGAGCTCGTTGCCAAGAAGGACGCTTTGACCCAAGAAAAGAAGGACTTGGTCGAGCAAGAACAGAAGGCCGACACCGACTTGAGATTCAAGGTCAACCAAATCGGTAACCTTGTGCACGAGTCCGTGGTTGACTCGCTCGACGAGGTCAACAACGAATTGGTTAGAACCTGGGCCCCAGAAAAGTACGAAGTCGGACAAGTTGCTGCTGCTACTGGCGCTCCTGCTGCCTTGTCTCACCACGAGATCTTGTTGAGATTGGACGGTTACGACCCAGAGAGAGGTGTCAGAATCGTCGGTCACCGTGGTTACTTCTTGAGAAACTACGGTGTCTTCTTGAACCAAGCCTTGATCAACTACGGTTTGAGCTTCTTGGCCAAGAACGACTACACCCCCTTGCAAGCTCCTGTGATGATGAACAAGGAGGTCATGGCCAAGACCGCCCAATTGTCCCAGTTCGACGAGGAATTGTACAAGGTCATGGACGGTGACGATGAGAAGTACTTGATTGCCACTTCCGAGCAGCCAATCTCCGCCTACCACGCCGGCGAATGGTTCGAGTCCCCACAAGAACAATTGCCAGTCAGATACGCCGGATACTCTTCGTGTTTCCGTAGAGAAGCCGGTTCCCATGGTAAGGACGCCTGGGGTATCTTCAGAGTCCACGCTTTCGAGAAGATCGAGCAGTTCGTGTTGGCCGAGCCAGAAAAGTCCTGGGATGAGTTTGACAGAATGATCGGATTGTCCGAGGAGTTCTACAAGTCTTTGGGCTTGCCTTACAGAGTCGTCGGTATTGTTTCCGGAGAGCTCAACAATGCTGCGGCCAAGAAGTACGACTTGGAGGCATGGTTCCCCTTCCAGAAGGAGTACAAGGAGCTTGTCTCCTGCTCCAACTGTACCGACTACCAGTCGCGTAACTTGGAGATCAGATGTGGTATCAAGCAGCAGAACCAGACCGAGAAGAAGTACGTCCACTGCTTGAACTCCACCTTGTCTGCCACCCAAAGAGCCTTGTGCTGTATCTTGGAGAACTACCAGACCGAAGAGGGTTTGGTGATTCCTGAAGTGTTGAGAAAGTACATTCCTGGCGAGCCTGAGTTCATTCCTTTCGTCAAGGAGTTGCCCAAGAACTCCACTTCTAACAAGAAGAAGGCTGCCAAGAACTAATAGATAGTGTAAGTATTGCATCCTTTATCGACCTTTTCACGAGTGTATTTGTAGTAACAGAAACACCCGCATTGGGTTTGACATAAGTCCATCACTTCACCACAAACGAACTTGACTCAATGAAAATTTTATGGTCCAACACAAGATGACTCAAGAAGCATGTACGTATATATTTGAAGGCATTTTGAAATGGATGTAATAGTTTCCTAGTTCCAATACGTCTAATATGTCGGGTCAAGTCGCTGAAGGTTCACAAGAACCAGTTTCAACCTATGAAGCCACCGAGCTGCCTAAGCTTGTCTCAGGCACTAGTTCTCCTTCACCTCAAGTGTCCGAAGCACATCCTCCTTTGTAACCAAGTGGCAAGCAAAGCAGTGGCTGCTGTCTCGATTTTGACGACTACTTTTGGTGTTGTGACGAGAATGATTTGTGGGGTATGGGTAGTTTGTTCATGGTCTGCTGGTTTGGAACTGAGGCTGAGGTAGTGACTCTAGCCTGGCGTAGGTCACGGGATTGCCGTCGGAATAAAAACAGGACCCAGAATGAAGGACTCAGTTCTGTAGGTGTTCCTCTGGCTACCGTACCAACGAAGTAATTTGGAAATGCCTTCGTGTCTATTTAATCTTTAACAAAAAGATTTTGTTCTACAATGGAAAACAGCCATGAACGTCACAGAGCTGCTGCTTAGATTCTTTGGGCTCCTTGGTTCATCTGCTGTGTTGAAAAAGAAAATGAGCCCCAGGGTTTGCCCTGTGCCTTGCAATTGTGAAGATGTTGTTCTTGAGAACATCTAGTCAGAAATAGAGTTTGACAGATTTTTCGCAGTAATCGAGAAAGTGCTCCAAACTCTGCAACATATTGATAGGATTATGCATGCACTAATCCTTAGACTAGTTACACGGATTTGGAATTGATTCCAACGGTCAAGATAGACGATTTTAATATAAATATATAATCATAGAACTCTGTTTCTGGTAAGAAGATGGCTAGTAAGAAGCCATTAATTTTTAAGTATTGATCCGTTATTCAACAAGAGCGTGAGGCAGTACCAGCAACACTGAAAGCTACTTCTAATTTGGTCAATTTCCAGCACCATCAGCCAACCTATCCTTTCTCCATGAAAAATTTTATGGCCTAATACGTAATGAGTCAATGCCCATCATACGTTTCAACAGATTAATAAAGGTTCCAACGTTCTTTCATATCAATCACTCCAATATGTCAGGTCAAGTCACCGAAGATTTAAACGTTCCGCCTCCAACATATCCTGCTACTGGACCTCCAAAGCTTGATCAAAGTACTGCTACGCCTTCTCCTCAAGAGTTTTACGTTCAACACCCTCGGCAAGCATACAGAGGAGTGTGTGCTGATTTTGACAGCTACTTCTGGTGTTGCGACGAAGGAGAAGAGGACGACTTTGGAGGTTTCTTCATGTGGAAATGTTTTGGGTGCTTTGCACCCAGAGTGACTCGTGCCTGGAGGTACACAAGGGAGTACAACAGGAATAGACAGGCAAGGAGAGCAAGAGCATCAGAGACTTCAGAGGTGTAATGGTCTTCACTAATATGATGGCACCAATCCATGGTCCGTTGTTCAAATTATTTTATGTCTCTCGTTCTTCATTAGAAAACGGTTCCGATTTCCCAGAGATGCTACTTAGATATTATAAACCACTAACGACTTGAAGGGTACTAGGTTTAGCAACTCGTCATGTACCTCAAGTTAAGGTTGACAAACATTTGTTCGTCTGCAGTTGTGCAAAGCTTCGGTTGGAATTCATGAAGACTTGCTACACTGATCGAGGAATAGCTTCCAGTGGCATTAATAGCCACATTAATAGAATTAATGCAAGAATAGAGAAACCTACTTCCTATATGAAGAAGGGTACCAGATTGGACATGTAAGAATTGCACCCATTCCGACCATTTCACGTGCGTATCTGCACGATCAGCAACACTGGCCTCGTATTTACGTCATACCAATCCTCGTCTCCACAAAGTCAAACACAGCCTTACATCTCCGGAAATGAGATGATGCCAAAAAACATCTAAATACATCTGCAAAACGTTCACCACATCCCACACTTTGAACCATTAAAACAGTTCCAATATGTCGGGACACGCCACAGAAGATTTAAACGACCCTCCTCCAGTATATCAAGCCACCGAGCCTCCCAAGCTTGTACCCAGTTCCACCTCTCCATCGCTTCAAGAGTCCGAAGTGGAACATCCTTTACAAGCCAGTGACAATCAATGTGGAGACTGTTGTGGAGATTGTGGAAGCTGCTTCGGGTGTTGCCAAGGAACCAATTGCACCAGTAGCGATCAGGGCATTATAGGCACTTTGATGGTAATCTGCTGCTTTGGCACTGCTGCAGGGGCAGTTGCTGGTTCGTAGACTTGGCTAGCTAAGTCTCGAAGGCCATGGCGAAGATCACAAAGAGGCCAGAAACCACCACTAAAAGGAAAAGCTCCAGCATCTTGATGCACATGCATCAGTGGATATATCATCCTCCACTCCACTCATATCCAAAGACAATATCTCGCATTCTACTTGAGAAAGTGGCCCTTATAATCCCAAAAAGTTGCATATATACTTCAGCACACCGTTTTCACAGATAAGAATTATGAGCAGCCTATATTTGAAATTGAAGCTAATGTAAAATAGAGTTTGACAGAAAGTTAACCGAAAAAATACTACAACTACCAGATCAAGTGTCTAAAATTCCTTGAACATGCTCTGCTTTCTCTGACCTTGATTCCACGATGGACAATATTTAATTAATAAAAATCATAGTACCCTTTCCAACAGAAGTAAGCGGAGTGTAAGAATGCACATCATATTAATTCAGAATTCTTAAAATTTCCTCTTGTGTACGTAAACCTAGCTTTATAAATAGGGTGTTATTGCTTCTTCGCTCGTTTTATTCAAAGTACGAAAGGATGCGAAAGACGAACATCAAACCGTTCAGGAGAAAGAGAGCAAAATATCTTTATTTAATGTATTGTTTAGCGTAAAACTTGTAATTGGTAATGTATAAGAATTGTTAAACGAACACCGCAAACCCGCAATATCAAGTAACAAAGCCTCCGTAGGTAAGAGCCCCATCTCCAGTTCAGATTCAAGCCAAGACTACTTAAATCCCTAAATTTAGGTACGTTGGAAGTCGAATATCTTAGGATTCGATGTACAAAATAGCAAGATGATCTTCTCTGTAACAGATTTTATCACTCTATCTACTTTTGTAGAACTGGGTTCAATTCTCTCAATTAATAACTTAACGATATTATATATGTAGGGGAATTTTGTGATATTATTCGTGTTTAACCTAACCATAGTGGTTAAATTGAATGGCTTAAAATAGTATTCAATTTTGGGACGGACCTGGATCGATTTTTGGTGGCATAATTGCAAATACCTTGGTGATGCATGAGGCTTAACTTGACCATAAATGAACTAGGTAAAATTCAAGAAAATGAATCCAGAGTGCTTTAAGACCAGTAAGAGTAAAACTCGGCAGTGCATCATCAAAACTTGTTAAATTTTGATAAACAAAGTGGAAGATCTTTCAAAGGACAGGTCTTAAATTGGAATGATCCCCTATCCAGGAATCTCTAGTCGTAGTGGAAATGGTCTACTTGGCCATCATTCTTTACGTCCAAGTTGATTGACGAAGATATGGATTAACTTAGTTTGAAGTTCTCTAGGAACCAGGTCAACGAAAGAGTATGGTGAAATCCAGGTAAAAGTAATGTTTCTCTGGAGAATCATTCTACATAGACAAATTGTAGTGCCAACGTCTTTCACCTAGTAAGATCCAACGAAAGGCGAGATATGGTCAATAGAATCTAACCAGAAATTAGTGTCAACGAATTAGATCAAAGCCTACCATAATTCCTGTACTAGTCCCTTTTCTCTCCATAGTCGTTTCCATTCGTGCAAGGAAATTGTGGCCGAAGCGGACATTACTCTATTAGGACTACCATATCCAAACACCGTCACAAGACATCTACACTTGTAGACAGGAGAAATAATAGCAACTGAAGTGACAAAAACGGCAAGTCAGAATACCAAGAATGACTAGTCCAAATTAATGAAGTCCAAATTAATAAAAGTCCAAATTAATGAAAGTCCAAATTAATGAAAGTCCAAATTAATGAAAGTCCAAATTAATGAAAGTCTAGTATTAATGTGACCAAAATTTATGAGTTCAGAATCTTCAAAGTCTAGAATTAATGAAAGTCCTAATAGATGTCCATAAATTATGAAAGTTTACAATTTCCAAGGCTCACTAAAGCCAAGACTAGAGCCTTGCGGTCACGGCTGTACACGGCATTATTCACGGCTGAACCCAGCCCGAAACTCGGAATCCATTCCTCGAACACAATTCACGCAGGGTCTTCACATCTACTACACTCGAAGTGAACTCACTTCGCCAGCCTAATGGGTTCCGAATTCGGAGACGGCATGAAACGGCGTAGTTCCATAATATGGTCTTTATTCACCACCTTCTGGTTTCCATTTCGCGTCACAATCTGTGTCATGTTGCGCCTACACATCCACCATAACGTCACACCAAAAGCATCAACGTCACACCAAATCATCTATGCTATACATTCCATTCATACCAAGCCATAATGCTGTGCCATCCATCGCAATCACCTTCCGTTTCATTCCTCTGGTCTTGTTCCAAGTGCACTGCCTACTTCCACTAACTGTAACAGACCCTTTCGATTGCGGCCCGAGACTCGCCGTCTGTCTCCACATGGCTATTTTTGGATCGAGGCGCACAAGTCAAATTACCTTGGCAGACACGTTGAGTTTGACACTTGACAGCAGCAACTGCAACTGCAACTGCAACAGCGATGAGTGGAGTCAATAGATTGAAGAGTTTGAGTCTGATAGAGCTTCAATGAATTTCCACTTCCATAATCTCTGCACACCCTGTAGTTATTTCTTCCCCTCAAATCTTCCCTCCCTTCTTTCTCTATTGTTCCCCTTTATTTCTTCTCTGCCTTCTGCCTAACCTACGGGTCTGATCAATTCGATCTCGTTTATTTTATTTTACATTATCTGGGGCCCAGCGTGGCCCGGCACTGCCCACGAAGCAGCCCGAGGGGCCTGTCTCTATGGCATCGATCGTCGGCCGTCTAACTGCACAACATGCCGAGACACTCTTCCGCACAACAACAACAGATGATGGCTGCGCAACATCCGCAGAACGAGGAGCAACAGCCTCCACCGCCGCTCTGGGGTTGTTGTTGCACGTACATGGGCTGGGGCTGTTGTTGGTAGTAGCCCTGAGGAGGGCCTTGCTGGTAGTAGCCTTGTTGCTGTTGATGGTGTTGGGGAGGACCTTGTTGGTAGTACGACTGGGAGTTAGTACGGAAGAACGAGACCAGGGAGCATTGACTTGAAGGGACACGATACGGCATCTTACACTGGTTTCTGGCCTAATCCACGCGTTTGACGCTTGTCACGTCGTAGACCCACATTGTCGACCAATCGTCGTAGACCTGTATTGTCGACCAATCGTCGTCGGCATTCTGCTGCCATTGAGAAGATAGCATAGACCACCGGCTTGGAGTACCACAGGAACTCATATCCGAGGAGTCTCCTCATATCCGAGGAGTCTCCTCAAAGCCACAAGGGCCCAGGCAGCCATGCACACGCCCGCAATTCGAGATACATACCATGCTGTTGGATTCAAATTCGAAGGAAGATAGCGATTATTTATATCGCAGTTTATTTATATTTTGGAATTCAGCAAATCCACCCAGAGCCACTCGCACCAAAACTTCGGGGTGTCGTCAAGGCCAGGACACTCACGTGCATGTATCGGGTTTGGCGTGGGGGTGCGAGCAACGAAGGACAAAACCACCGGGCCGACGAGGCTGGGTCACCGGTGACACCAAAGAGCCAACCTCGCCCACTAGAACCCAGTGCCAGGCAAAATGCGCCCCTGTGTCCCTGGCGGGGCTGGGGCCCCGAGGGCTTGTGTTCTGACAAGGTGCTGGGGCCTGGAGTCATGCGTCGGTTCCTCCACCTCGCCTCGGACGATGAGCTCAGACGCCGGAAGATGGTCCCACATTAACACAACGCGTATGGTGCGTGAATTAGTGTGAATGATTAGTATGATTCGTGTGAATGATTCGTGTGAATGATTCGTGTGAATGATTAGTATTCGTGGGATGGACGTATGATGCAGCATGATGCGTGGATGTGATGCACAATGCATGGATTTGACGCATAATCGTGGATGTGATGCACAATCGTGGATTTGATGCATGGACGGAAAGTACTGTGCAAATTATGGTGGTCGTTGCGCTTACATCATCTATACTTCATATAGGCCTCCATCGGTGCTTTATCTTAGTGAGCAATATTTTCTCGCCTCATTGGCTACCGCTGCTGCTGGCCCTCCACAAACGTCACCGCCTCCTCACGGGCAATTTCCGAAACACTGCTGACCTTGTTGGAGAAAATGACCCCGTAGAACTTGTCGGCCACCTGGAGCATTTCCGGCCGGAAGGTGGTGCATATGAACTGGGCCAGGGCCAGGAGCGAGTGGATCATCGCCGCTACCGCCGTGCGGTACTGCGTGTCGAGGTTGGCATCGATCTCATCAAACAAGTAGAACGGCGCCGGATCACACTTCTGGATGGCCAAGATGAGCGCAATGGCACACAACGACTTCTGTCCGCCCGACAATTGCTCGATCCGCTGCTGCTCGTCGTGCTTCGAGTTGAACGACACGGAGATCGACACCCCCACGTAGTTGTCGATGTCGTTCTCCTCGCCATTATTGTTATTGTCGTCGTCGTCGTCACTCATCTCGTCGCCGTCATTGTGGTTGTCCTGACTATTATCTGCGCTACCGGCGGGCCCACTGGACTCCTTGCGCTGCATAATCAAGTTTCCCACCCCCAACGGCACCAATTGCTCAAAAATCTCGTGGAAGCTGCTGGCCACAAGCTTGAAGCTCTTGTGAATCGCCTCGTTTTTTTGCATCTTGAGTTTCTTGATCAATTGCTCAATTGACTCATGAGATTTCTCGAGTTCCTCTCTTCTAGCCGTCAAATCGTCGCGTTGCTTGGTAAACGTGTTGTACTGCTCCATGGCCTTCTTGTTGATGTGCGAATACTTCGACAATTGCTCATTCACCTTGTTCAACTGTTTCAAGAGTTGGTCAGAGTCATACTTGTCATATATCGACAGCTGGAAAGCTTCTTCTGGCAAGGCTCCCAAATCACGGATTTTCTTCTGTAATTCTTCACTTCTGCTAGCCACAATGGCCTTTTTGTTCAAAATCTTCTCTGAAACCTTAGCGAACTTCTCTAATTTCTTGAGAACCAGCATTTGCTGCTTGTTTGATTCCTCCAAAGCAGTTTCACTTTGAGTAATTTCGCTTAGAATTCGGTTGTATTCATCTGAAACTGCTTGGTTACGTGATTCGGCCGTGTCTAACTGAATATTCAAGGACTCGAATTCTCTCTCCAAGTCTTCGAGATCAAGCTGCTGTGTTGGGTTGGACACAAGCCTACTCTGTTCACTGACTAGTTTTTGCAAGTGAGGTTTGAAATTGTTGCTCAACTCCGACTCATAACTAACCAATGTAGATTCAATATCAGCCATGTTGGTGACAACTTCATCCAACTGCTTTTCAAGATTAGTTCTTTCTTCATTTATTATTTCAAGTTCCTTTAATTCTTCTTCACTAAAAGATTGTGAGAATGAAGAATCAAGCTCCGTCTCGTGTTGTTTCAAATTGGCTTGCAAACTCTTTTTGGTTGAATTCACGGCTTCAATATTAAAAGTCAAGGTATTCAATTCTTGTTCCAAATTATACTTCTTGTTTGTCAATTGGGACATCTTGATCTTGTTGGGCTCCTGTGCCAATTCCAACTTATCCAAGTCACGAATTGTTAATTGTAATTCACTATTCAATGAAGTTATCTTTTGATTAATCTCCAAGATTTCTCGTGAGCAATTTTTCAAGTCGGACTCTACTTTTTTCAATTCTTTCTTCTTTGTACTTAGGGTCCTTAAAGCATCGATTCTTGACTTCTTGTAGTCACGGAATCCACCGGATATCACACCTTTTGTGTCTGCACGATCTCCATCGAGTGTAATTGCAGATAATTTATACGCTTTAGCAAGTTCTGATCCGCTCTGCAAATCATGGCACACAATAGTTTTAGCAAATACCTGTTTAATAGCCTTACCAACCTTTGCATCATCATACTTCAACTTTTTTATCAATGGAATACATTGATGTTCATTGCTATCTGGGTATTCAACGGGAGAAACTGTGAGCCTATTGAGGGGCATGAATGTAGCCCTTCCGGCTTTGGTTCTCGCCAATTCATCCATAATCAATGAAGCGGTTTTGTCATTATCCACCACAATATGAAACAATGAATTTCCGGCAATGACTTCAGTGGCCGTCTTGTACTTCTGATTTACAGTGAACAAATCAGCCAAAGTACCCAACACACTGTCATTCAAATTCAATTTTGCTGCAATTGACTTTACGGCCGAGAGACCTTGGGCCTGTGCACGGTCCATTGTCTGATTGACCAAATTAGTTGCATTAGTCAAATCATTGTTAATTGAATCATAAACTCCCTTAAACCGTATTTCTTCACGCCATAATGTCTTTCTATTATCGTTCAATACGCTTAGTTGTGTACGCATGTCAGTGATGTTATTTTTCAAGCGAGAAACCGATTCAGTATGGGAAGAGTCATTAATTTCCACTTCAATTTTGTTAATTTGTTCATCGATTTCATTAATTGAAGCTTCGTGACTTCGTATATCCAGATTTATTTGATTAATTTCGAACGATTTGTTTTGAATCTTCTTTTTCACCTCAGATATTTCTTTATTGAGCCAGTTATCCCTTTGCTTTTTGGTAGAAAACGTCAGGAATCGATTTTGCTTAGAATATAATGCTCTCTGCTTGGAAATTAAGTTTGAAAGTTGTCCCTTTAAGGTTGATTCTTGATCTTTGAAATTGTCAAGATCTGGTTTATACATAGCGATATAATCCTCGTGCTTCTTTATTAAGGATTTGTAGTGGCGGATAGTTGAGTTTAATTCGTCGGACTTGGTGGTCGAGTTCAGAATATTCAGTCTCAATTCGTGAAGAGTGATCTCTTTATCAGCAATCCGCTTCAACAATTGGTTGTGATCTAAGCCCGTTTGTTCCTTCTCCATACTCGCAACCTTGAGCGAGATTTTCAAGTTATTGATAGTTTCCAAGAGCTGTTGGCACAAGTTTTCACGATTGTCCAAGTCAGACAAGTCGGTTTTGGATTCCTGCATTAGCTGGTCATAATTCTCTTCGATGTCTTCCTTCTGGACCTGCAAATCATTGAATTCTCTGTCAAAAAGATTGTATTCCAACACCTTCTTTTTCTTCTCCAACGTTTGAAATTCCTTGAGATCGGAAGATTCGATCTGCAAGTCCGACAACCTTTCGTCGATGGAAGCCATGGTTTCGTCGATCCTCTGCTTTTTGTAATTGGAGTTGTTCATTTCCTTGACGGATTCCTTGAGCTTGTTTTCGAAAACGTTGGCTCCGCTGACTTCCTTCAAGAGCGTGAGCCTTTCTGCGTCCTTGGAGTTGGTCAAACTGGTGATTCTGCCCTGGGGGACGATATAGTATGGATTGGATCTGGAAAAGCCCGATGTTTCCAAGAGGTTCATGATATCAGAACGCGTGGCCGATCTGCCGTCCAACGAGTAGTCGTCCTTCTTCATACCGATGGTTCTTCTGATGGAGATCTCCTCCTTGCTCAAGGGAAATCTCCCATCACTATTATCAAAAACTATTTCCACATAAGCAGACATCACTGTTCCAGACCCTTCATGGATCAATCCCTGTCTTTCTTCCCTGGTCATGTGGGTATAGGCGTCCGATAACACGAACCGAATGGCGGCAAAAAAGTTGGATTTTCCAGAACCGTTTCGTCCCACCACCACGTTATGATGAGGCGACAACAAGTCGATGACCGTGGTGCTCTTGTAGGTCTTGAAACCCTGGATGGTAATGCGTTTAATGTGCATTGTGGGATGAAAGACGTAGAGTGTTAATGAAGTAAGACGCGTCTTGGTCTGGGGAAGTATTGCCATCGCCACATGTGCACGTGACATGAGTGATGGGGAAGTCCTGGGCTAATGATGGTAACTAGTATGAATAGGGCAAGATGGTGATGGTTCAGGACATATTGATGTTTCTTTCTATGGATCCTACAATATACCAATATGTAGTCAGTTTGGGCGTGAGTTTAAGCAATATTAGATGGATGGAAATTGTCTCACCCTATCTATCATATCTGAGTGTACAAGTACGAGAAATTTAGTACGAATTCATATATGAGGATTATTGATCGAAGGACAATTTTAACTAAGTTCAATATAGCTTATAAACTATTTGTGGTAGTAGACTAGTTACTGGATCTCTGTGTTATCAACTGTGAACCATTTTTCCACTTTAGGGTGCTTGACAGTGTGACATTATATCCAGTAAATTTGAGAAGTAATTACAAAAAATTCTACAAGAGCATTCAAACAAAAAAATTAATCCGATCCCTTTTGAGCCATAATCTGAATTGGTTTTCTCTTGTCCAAACAGTCATCATTTTCTTTAAATTGCAGCCAGAAGTAGGTCCACTTTTTCAGTCGTGTGTGGACATGCGCAACTGCAATCTGGCAAAATGTGCAGTACCTAATGAACTGTCAAGTGGACCCTATCAAGTATCATCATCATGGCCAAAAAGGGAAGCCGCAGAGGTAATTCCTCTACTTTAGATGCAAAAGAAGGAAGCCTGTCTACGGCCCGAATCTTCCGTGAAATTGCTGAAACCCCCGAATCTGTGGGTGAAGAGCTGGAGCAAAAACAGGCACCTCCAGTTGGCAAGTTGGAAATCGTTGGAGATGACGACGAGGACTACAAAAATGCATCTTTCGTCATGAAAATCATCTACACGGTGCAAGACTTCCTCAACAACCACTTGAATCTCTTGTACTTCACACAATTGTTGGTGTTTGGCTACATTTTTCAGCTCTCGTACCTCAGATACGAAAATTTTGAGTCATTGGTTGAAGCCTGGCCTTCAATTCTTTTCAACTGGGCCGGTGTGGTTTTTGCAATTCTCTTGAGTTATGTCAGAGCTTCGGAACAGGAAAAGAAGAAAATGCCCGATTTTGGCTACATCTACAGTGTTGTGCTTCCTGTGATGGTGGGTGCAGTCCATTACGACCCAGATTTCTTCTTGGTCAACCTCTGCTTGAATTACTACACTGTCGACAAACTCAACCACATTTTCAGATTGATTTCGAGTGTGGTCTTCTTCGAGGTATACAACGAGAATACTTCATTCAGCACGTTTTCCTTTTTCCAAATCAGTTTCGCCCATGCTGCCATCTCGTATGCACTTGATTACGTCAATGAAGGTAACGTGCGCAACGAGGTCACCGGTAGAGAAGATGAGGTGGAACATGATTCTGACTACAACAGAACATTCAAAAAATCCGAGATTCAGATGATCGCTTTGATTATAACCAACATCTTGTTTAACCAAACTTTAGTTAACAAGATATTACCCCTCATGATCTTCCAAAAGTTGATTATCAGCTTGCTTAGTTCCACTTTGATAGTCTATCCTTTGTTCTCTTTCCTTCCACATTTTGCCACCATGGGCATCTTTGGCGGAGTATTCTATCTTCTTACCAACTTCCAATTGAACCCAGTTTTGGAATCTGAGAATGCACTTACGTGGATTCTTCAATATGTCTTAGACAACGAGGAGAGATTTTCGATATTGAAACTTTGGATCGGAGTCTTGGGAGTTGTTATTCCTGCTGTATTTTACAATGTCGACAGACTCTCTTTGAACAACAGAAGAAAGATCTGGCACTTAGTGATAATTGTCATCTTGACCGCCAGTCCCAAGATACTCAATGAGCAAGTCGAGTTTACATTGATTAGTTTGTTGGGCGGTCTCGTGGTATTTATTGTGGCCGAAATGGTCAGATTCAATCAACTTACCTTCATCGGAAAATTCCTTTTCGACAAGCTTCTCAAGTTCCAAGACTTCAAGGATTTGAAGGGCCCATTGAACTTATCATACATTTACCTTTTGGTAGGAATCAGTTTCCCAATTGTGTATGACTATTGTACTGGCCAGTACACCATCATCAGATACATGGGATTAGTGGGCTTGGGTGTTGGAGACTCCATGGCCTCTATTGTGGGCAAACTTTGGGGCACATTCAAGTGGAAAGGCAGCAACAAGTCTGTCCAAGGAACTGTTGCTTTTGTGGTTTCCACCTTTGCTACCTTCGTGATTTTGGACTATTATCTCCAAACAGTTTCGACAGAGTACAAGCCAATTAACCTTGGATGGGAGAACTTGTTTGTTACTGTGCTCATTTGCGGACTTTTGGAGGCAACTTCAGACTTAAACGACAACTTCTTCGTACCAATTATCATGCCCAGTGCTTTCGAAATCTTGAACATTTGTTTCAAGGAAAGACAGTAAATATATATACCCCAAAGTCACTTGGCTACCAGAATATAATAAATTTAGAAACTAAATCCGATAAATGAGTAGCGGTAGAATAAAGCCTCTCTAAGATTGATATATCCACAAATTACAGAAAATTCACAAAAGAACAAGAAATCAAAAATTTCCAAAAATCTGTGAAATTGTAAAGATTCTGGTAATTCAAAGAAGCTGCTAAAAAAAACTTCCTACCAAAGTAACGTCATTTCACACAGAACTTCTATTCTTCACCATATCTTCTCATCTTCACTATATCTTCTCATCTTCGCTATATCTTCTCATTTTCACCATATCCAGGCATATTTGAACAGCTTCTTAATTTCTTATTCGCGACTAGTTCCATTCACTAGTATTTTAGGTACATTTTAGTGTCTCTGTTTAACCAACCATGTATCTACCCACCATAATTACAAGTCTACAGATTGAATTGAACTAGAAGTAGCTCCACCTTCCTAACTTCTTCCTTCCGACTCATTTCGCCATTTCTTTCCCCCAATTCATCGCCCTTCTGTGCCCCGTCGTACCTGGAATGGTCTGATCAAATGGAGCGCGTGCAATTATAATCTTCTTCTTCACTTGGTTCTTAGTTGTACATTTCACCATGAAATCCACATCCAAAATCCTCTCGAAACCCGAGATCATCAACTTGATTGCCGAAGGGAAGGCCATAGTCATATACAAGAACCATGTTTTGAACCTAACCACGTGGCTTCCTAGACATCCAGGTGGAGAGAAGGCCGTGTACCATATGATCGGAAGAGATGCCACGGACGAGATGATAGCGTACCACTCGTTGGAGACCGTGGCAGACTTCACCAAATGGAAGATCGGCGCCATTGACTACAAATGGGAGAACTTGTTGCCTCCAATACAGGGGGCATTGTACACCAAGTCCGAGATCAAAGGTGGAAAGAGCGATCGAATGACAGAGAAGACGCCGGAAAGCGTCAACACCAGCACCGAAGAGATTCAGAGCACTTCTTCGTCCAGCATTTCGGCAGACGAGGAGCTTTTCAAGGGTCTTGGCTACCCCCGAGTGCCAGTACATCCAGTGGTTCCCCAAAACGTCAAGGTGACGAAGGACAACCAGTCCGACTTGTTTCCGGTAGAAGAGAACATTTCCATCATCCGGGACCCCAAAAAGCTCATGGAAAACTACGATAACGACTTGACAAACCACGACATAGACGGAGTCCCTGCGTTGGACTACGAGACCCAGGACAACTTGAGAAAGAAGTACGACGAGCTCCACCAAAAAGTCATTGACTTGAACTTCTACCAATGCCACTACATGAACTACGTGCGGGAAATGGTGAAGATCGTGTCTCTCTTTCTCTACTCGTTTTCCTTCTTGAAGACCAACCACCTCTTCTTGAGTGCATTCTGCATGGGTTTGGCATGGCACCAAATGACCTTCATAGCACACGACGCCGGCCACGTTTCCATTACTCACAATTACCAGTTCGATAACATCTTCGGCATGGTGGTGGCTGACTGGTTCGGAGGCTTAAGTTTGGGCTGGTGGAAGAGAAACCACAATGTGCACCATTTGGTGACTAATGACCCAGTCCATGACCCAGACATCCAGCACTTGCCGTTTTTTGCCGTGAGTACCAGGTTGTTCAACAACGTGTACTCCACGTACTACGACCGAATTCTTGAGTTTGACGCTGTGGCCAGAGTCACCATTCCCATCCAGAACTTATTGTACTATCCTATCTTGTGCTTTGGAAGGTTCAACTTGTATGTGTTGTCGTGGACCCACTTGATCAAGGGCCAGGGCCCTAGACACGGCAAGGCTGCATGGTTCCGGTACTTCGAGTTGGCCGGCCTTTCGTTCTTTTTCTTCTGGTTTTTCTACTTGGTGGTGTACCGTTCCATCGAAGGAGGCTGGAACAGGTTCAACTACGTGCTTGTGAGCCATGTCACCACCATGGTGGTGCATGTCCAGATCACCTTGTCGCATTTCGCCATGTCCACGGCGGACTTGGGCACTAGCGAGTCGTTTCCATCGAGACAGATCCGTACCACAATGGACGTCGACTGTCCTGAATGGCTTGACTTTTTGCACGGAGGCTTGCAATTCCAGGCCATTCACCACTTGTTTCCACGTATGCCCCGTCACAACTTCAGAAAGGTGCAGCCCATGGTCATCGACTTCTGCAAAGACGTGGGTATCCGGTACTCCATCTACGGCTTCTACGAGGGCAACACCATTGTCATTGGTAAGTTGGGTGACATCGCCAAGCAATGCAGCATCATGTTGGATGCTGCTAAGAAGTACGACGGCGAGCTTCATTGAGTATATAGAAGATGGGTGGACAATAGAGATTGCAGAATGGGGATAATCAAGTAGAAAGAAGTGAATTGTATACCTAGCAGAGGTGGGTGGTATTAATAGTAGACAGAGGTGGATGTATTCATAGTAGTCAAAAGAGAATTACCCTGTAGATGTGAATTATCCAGGGAAGTGAATTATCCAGGGAAGTGAATTATCCAGTGTTTGTAATTATCCAGTAGATGTGAATACTTCCAGTAGATGTGAATTATCATGGGAGGTGAATTATTCAGGGAGGTGAATTATCCAGTGGATTATCCAGTGCATGCTAATCCTTCTATTCTATCTATATCCGAAATAGCTGAAACTTACTATTTTAGGTGCACGAGTTCCAAATACGTCTAATAATTAAAATTTGCATTTGAAGTGTGTGGTATTCAAGCTATTTTTAATGGAACATGGTTTCAATATTACGGAATATGAACTAATAATTTAGTATTAGCATTTGAGGGAGTATATAGATAGAATGCGAGTTCCATTATTGGGAATATGATGTTTTAGGTGCTTCATACTAGAACGCTATATTAAGAATATAATGTTTTGGGTGCTCCATACTAGAACGCTATATTAAGAAATATAGCCTAATTAATAGGTTTGTGAATTAAGTATAATAGGTTTGTCCATTAATTATAAGGTTTGTCCATTAATTATAATAGGTTTGTCAATAATATAATAGGTTTGTCAATTATTTTGATGCTATTTATTCTTTCTTCTTCATCACGTCGTGGTTGATGAGACCGTGCAGGTCCAAGTACAGCACGAAGTCGAGCACCACCGCGTTCTCGTGCTCGTAGTGGTCCTTTTCGACCAAGCTCTGGTACAACCCCAGGGTCTGTCTCTTGGAGTAGAGCTTGGGAATGAGCACCGGGATGCCGTTGATCTCACGGCGGTGATGCGTGGCGTCGTGCTGCGTCGACACCGGCGGCCCGGCGTTGGCGGTCTCGTGCAAGTTCTTGCATCGGTTGCCGAACTTGCAATGGTGGTGGTGTTGGAAGAAGCGGCACACGGCCTTGGGGCGTTTTTTGGATGGGCCTGTCTCATCGCCTTGGTGCTTGCGAGGACCCAGGGCCAGGTTATCTGGAGCCGACGAAGCAGCACCAGCAGATGGGACAGCTTCACCAGATGCCACAGGCTGTGTAGATCTGGATAGCTGGTCAAAGCTGGAGGAAGTCGTAGTCGTCTTCTTGGACGCAAGGTTCTTGCGAGACGGCCAGTTCTTCTTACGGTCCGCGATCCATTTCTGGATGTCCTCCTCTGTCTGGAGCGTTATGGAGGTTCCCTGGATATAGACGGGGTCAGAAGACGTCGGAGGCGGCGCCTGGGCCGCCTCCTCATCAGCAGAGTCTACTCCCGAGGGAGGAGGGACAGTTTCTGGCGGAGGAGCAGGACCTCCATTTGGAAGATGTACTGGCAAGTCGAAGAGCGAGGAAGAAGTGGAATCTTCTTCAGCAGCTCCAATTGCGGGGGCCGAGCCGACCGGGACCTCGGTGGTCCCAGCTAGGGATGACGAGGCGTGGGAAGAGTCGGGAGCTAAGGGCCAAGAATGTACCATCTCATCGCACTCAATGTAGACTGAACAAATGTCAAATGTCAAATGTCAAATGTCAAATGCAAGTGCGAAGTGCATTCAAGTGCGAAGTCCAATGCATAGGGACATTTTCAGACATTTACTAGAACGTGACAATCGTGACAAGCCGCGACGTGGGAGGTCACCAGGAGCAGGGACGTGCCACGCAAGCGCAAATGAAGCATGGCGGATGGATGCAAGGGTTGGGAGAGCGCAATCGGAGGTATGGCGGCACAGCGAAGGAAGAGCCAGGTCCCAGCGCAAAATGAGCCCCAGGGTTAAGAGAGCGCAAAAGCGAGACATCATGGGGTGCAAGTCGCGAAAATCGAGTCAGCCCAATTAGAATTAGTAGACTGTATGATTAATATGATTAGTATGATTAATATGGTTAATGTGATTAATTCTATGATCAATTCTCTCATTAACTAAATGATTCTCTCCAGATTGGTCGATCCGCTAAGCTCATCTGAGCTCGGCCGTAGAGAAAAGTGCAACTCGTGTCGTCCTAACTTCCACATGGCCTGTTGCTCTGCATCTGGGTATTGTTGCAGATTCGAAATCACCATTACTCGCCAGTTCCTGCCGATTCGACTACTCCGATGGGCCAGGCCCAGTGAGGTCACCAGGCTCCAGACTGGGGCCCCAGAGTATTCACGTGGGCTTAGCCATTTTGGGACTCTTCCATCCAAGTCTTCCATTCCCGATATCCGTCCCCGGTATCCGCCGTACCAGTGGAGTTTGTTGGAACCATGGAGGTGGAGGTGGGGCAGTCATCCCGTCGAGGATCTTCTAGAAGCCCCAGTCTCGGTGCATGGAATGATGTGTCAAATGTCTCGTACCTGGCGTGTCACAATAGCCTAAATGGCGGTCACGACTCGGCAGTCGCTGCACATGTGCCGACGTGGGGAGTTTGGGCAGACTAAATTAGATGCATCGAGTCATCCCGAGAAACAGCCATGATCGATCCAAACTCTGAGCTTATCGGGCTCGTAGTCTTTGCACAAACCGAACCCTCGGTCCTAAGCCGAATCGGGCAGGTGTCACCCCGAGTGCGCTCTTTTGTCCGAGCTGGTGAAGACGTTGGATCAACGTCGGCCTAAAGTCTTCAAGGCACACATCAAAGCCCGGGCCCAAGTTTCGGACGATGCCGCTCGAGAAGAAGAAAAGAAAACGAAGAAGAGCACAGGAACGCAACCGGCTAGGCTATGCCGAAGAAGAAGAAGACTGTACATTGCTGTGCTACATGCATACCTACTCTATTATCTATTTGTTAGCTGCATGTAATTGCATGCAATTACGCCCTCAATTATAATTGAGCTTCAGCCCGAGGATGTCAATTATCATTGAGCTTCAGCCCGAGGATGTGCCACACCTACTGACCCCAAGTCCTGTTCAGGTCACGGTGGCACCACCGCAGCCCAGGCTGCTTCCGGCCCATCGATTTACGCCCACCTCTCGTATTTGCTGGGGCTTGGACACGGGTATGGGGCTCGACCAGGGGCGGCGACCGGAGGCGAAGGGCGATGTCGGATGCATGTACCAATGCAGGGCGGAAGCACACGCATACGGCCAGGTGACAGGTGGCCGACGTGACCTTGACACGCGTCACGCGTCAGGCCTGCAGCACCCTGCATGGAACCGCTACAGTCTTCCACCACTACCATCACCACACCAGTCCATGTGCACTGTCTTCCACCGCATTCGACCCGCTTCTGCTCGCATGCTTTTGCTGCTGTCTAGTGAGCCACCCCCCGAGGCATGTCGCCACCCCTCGGTCGATAAGATAAGCCGGTGCACGACGGCCCCCACGCATCCGGCACCGGCCCACGTGACGCGGGTCCTACGGGTCCTGTTCAGGCGCACGGTTGCGCTTGCATCTTCGCCAGCAGATCGCTTGCTTCGCCTATGCAAGGCGCGGGGGTTCTGGGGCCATTGCCCGGTGGTGCCCCTGTGTTTGGACCCGACCAGGCTGTCCAAGGAGAGGCCTCGAGGCCGGCCAAGTTCCGGCCCCAACGCCCTGGCCCGTTGTCTAACCACCATAGATCTGTGCACCCGGATCTCCGGCCACTAAACTAAGAAAGACAAAGGCTAAATGTAGTTGCCCTCCATCCCCTCAGGCAGCGGGGCTCGTGTGCAAAGAGAAACTTTTCACTGGTGGTCCTGCTGCCACCGTAAACCCACGATATTTTTGCCTCCAGTTGGACGCAACGCCGAGGGCCGAGTAGGGGCCTGGGCAAGCGACGCATGGGGTGCAGTAGCGAAGCGTGGCCCGCAGAAGCGAAGGCCCACTTGGGGCCCTTCGCTTCGGCGCCCTCCCGGAAACGGCACCCAGGTCCCTGTCTGGCTCGTCTACTACCCCAGAGTAGTAAGCCATATTCACACTCGGACTTCCGTTGTATTTTTTTTTTCCTTGACATAAAACACCATGCAGACGTAGGAACATTCGGGCACCATACTTCAGCAGTGACCTCTCCCACGGCCCTAGTGTTGGCGATTCTACTACCGACAAGGCGTACCCACTGTGCATGTATTTTCTGTGCCCGGCTCACCTTTGCCCCATCGGACTTTACTCGGCATTGACGTCTTCTGTACCACCAACTTTCCACAACAAGGAAGTCCGTCCTCCCCAGCTGCCCAGTATTTAACTCTGGTTGTGACGAAAAATTTTGCTCCACCGATTCAACAGGCATACACCCTCCTGCTTCTCCCAAGCTCCCAGTCACCGCTTCCCTATCCGGATCCCCGCCTCCACAATCTCCAAACGCAACCGAGCTTAACGGCAGAGAAACCGTGTGACTAGATCGAAGAATAACCTTAATTACGTCAAACCTGCCTGGTCCCGGATCTTACCGTATCTGCATCATCCATTCCCCATTCTTCTTCTGTCAAATCTCTTCACGTCTTCCGATATAAATGGCCTTGACTGCAACCAGATATTTCCCCAACTTTTTTTGCATTTCCTCCCATCTCCCATCCCAGCTTTAAACCCATACCTACTGCTCCCCATTACACCTAGGTGCTTCTGCCCATTCCCTGCCGTTGGCGTTTCGTTCCTATCCTCCCCTCCTTTCCTGCCTCCCCGACTGTCCAAGCTCCTCGTGCCATTGCATTCGCATCTGTCTAGTGCTGGCCATCGTTCCTTTGGCTGGCCCGTATAACACTCCAGTCCCACGACAATCCCGGTGCCCGGAGGCGTTTTCGTCACTCCCTCCCCCAAATCCCATCCAACACTCCTTCCAACAGCCTTCCACCCCCATCTACCCGTCCCTCCCTCCATCTCCACACCATGACCTCGCACCTTCCTCCAGATCTCAAGCTCGACGCAGACCAGGCCGACTCCAGGAACAAGCGCAAGAAAAAGTCCATTTCCGGCGTCAACGAGAGCTTTCCCATCTCGTGTGTATCCTGCCGCCGCAAGAAGATCAAGTGCAACAAGATGAAGCCATGCAACCAGTGCATCAAACGGTCCATTCCGTGCCAGTTTCCTTCGACCTTCCGCAATATTCAGATCAACGAGGACAACATCGACGGCTCGGCCAAGGACTCGGCCCTACGGTCTTCCCATATCCGAGACCCCCACGCCGAGCCCGACTCCTTCGCCATGCCCGATCTCTCGAAGCCCGGTCTTCAGGGCACAAGACCCACCGATATCAAGCACATCGCCGATGCGGGCCTTGACATGACGTCCCACTACCACCCCCACCATGCTCCCATCAACCCCTATGCCGCCTCCAAGCACATGTTTGGCGGCGACGAGGCCGTGGTGTCCAGCTTGCGCCAGGAGCTCGAGGTGTTCCGCTCGGCCCATTTGCACCTAGTGGAAACCAACACCAAGCTCCAGGCCGAGGTGGCCAAGCTCGAGTCGCAACTTAGCGGGAAGCACTTGGCCAAGGCGGCCGAGCCCGAGCCCGAGCCCACCGATGCTCCCGAGGATGACGCCAAGTTCTATGGGCCACAGTCCACCGCCTTCATCATAGACTCGTTGAAGTCGCACCACACCTCCCACAGTCCGGACTCCAAGACTTTGCACCCATCGCTGGCCCACCATTCGGACTCCGACAAGGAGTCCGACAAGGGCACCACCGGCAAGCAAAAGCGCAAGGACAAGGACAAGGACGTGCCCAACTATGCCAGCTCCATCATCGCCAACTCTTCGTCGTCGTTCGACTCCAAGTTCTCGCTCGACTTCGACAAGACCTCGTCCGACGGCCCCGGCCGCAACCACAGGAAGTCCAGCAGCTTGGTGGAACAGAGCCTCTCGAAAAAGCAGCTCCCGCCCTTGTTGTACTCCCTCCACAAGTTCGACGACCCCGACCTCAGCTCGGACCTGGACACGTTTGCCGACCTCCAGAAGCAGAATTTCGAGGTGTTGACCAAGTTGGTGCAGTTGTTCTTCGACAACAACCCCTACTACGAGACGTTCATCTCCCGCAAAAAGGTGTTTGAGTTTTTGTCCAGCTACCTGACCATCAAGGACATGGAGTGGGAGAACGACGACGACTTGTTGTTGTTCTATATGATCTTGCTTCTCCTGCTCCAGAAGTTGACCCCGTCGGAATTCATCGACCTCAACTTGATCCCTGCCTCGGCCATCGACTCGCTCAACAAGTTCAACGCCTTTCTCTCGAAAAATGTCTTGTTCCACAGCTTTGAGAAGCTCAGGCACAACTTGATCAACGAGTCTATAATTACCATCCAGGCATACATTTTATGCACCGAGTGGTATTTTATCGAGCAGCGCTACGAGGAGTGCTGGACCATGATGTTCCACTGCTGTGGAATCGCATATTCGATCGGGTTGCATGTGATGGGCCAGTTTCGGCCCATCAACCCAGCGGCCAAGAGCAGCGAGCTAAAATTGGGGTTGAAGAAGACGGACGAGAAGTCAGATAAATCCCAGGACGACGAAGAAAAAGAGGACCAGGAGGAAGACATGTTTCGGTTCAAGGTGTTTTTCGCTTTGAAATCCTTGACGGGCCACATCTGTTCCATTTTGGGAAGGCCCAATCCTATTTCCATTCAGGTGAATTCCATTGTGTTCAAAGGGTCCTCCAATAAGCCCTCGCACCCCATGAGCAATAACCGTACACATGCCATGCTCAAGATCGGCTTAAGCGAGTGCTTGCGGCTCTCCAACTCGATGTTGATTGAGAATTTCATGCTCGACTTCGGAATAGATGACTTATTGAATTTGAACAAAAAATTCGAGCACGAGATAAAATTATTGGAGTTGTTTGTCAGTGAAGAAAAAGCCGGCGACGTGGAAGAGTCCACAACCCCCCGTACCGAGGCGGTGAAAGTGGACAAAGCCAGCGTGCTTGTGGACTTGATTGTGTTGCACATCAACAAGGCCAAGTTGTTCGAGCCGTTCATCAACAAATTCGAGAAGATCGACCAGAACAACTTGATCATCAAGAACTTGGTCAGTTCCATCCTCAAGTTCTTGGAGCTCCTAAACTACTTCATCGAAAAGTTCTTGAACAAAATAGTCAAAAAATACTTTCATTTTAGTACGAGATTGGGAAGCCCTGAACTTAGCGAGCAGATCTCAACGGGCATAGCCAGTGCCCAAAATGCACTGGATCCATCCACCGGTCTTGATAATGCGCCCATTATCGAGAGCTCGTCGTCGTTTGAGAATGCCGCCAGATCCGACGGCAAACGGTACGCTGAATCTTCCGAATCGGGCCGTCCCAAAACTCGAAGCACGTCTCATTCCATGAAAATCGGCAAGGAAGGTGCGTCTGCAGATTTTGACACAAGTGGTGAACCCTTACGTAGCCGGACAAGCCAGCTCGAGAACTACAGTCATGCCAACTCCACCATCCGCTTTGGGAAGCTCTTCCGCATCTACTTTCCGTTCTTGAACTCGTCCATCTACCAGGGCATCATCGTGGTGTTCACGTTCTTGCACTACAAGTTCCAGGAGTTCGTGGCCAACAAGGACAAGAACGACACGTTGATCAACAACAAGTTCCTCAAGCTCTTGGAGTTGAACTTCGGGTCGTTGCTCAACTTCGACCGGCGCATCCTGGGCATTGTCAACCTGGTGGCCAAGTTGTGGCCGTCCAATGTTGCGTACTTGATGCACAAGGTGCTAAATCACATCAAGTTGATCTACGACCGCCAGACCCACGGCGACGACCCTGGCGACCGCAAGAAGCGCAAGCTGGTCCACGACGAGTTCGAGCAGGAGTACGAGGCCGAGTACCACCGCGAGTTCGACCAGTCCATTCCCCTTCCTCTCGACAGCAGCACTGCTGCTAGTGCTCATCATGGTGCCAACAGTCCTCTCGTTTTCGACAACCAGTTGAACGACCAGGGCAACTTCGAGTTCACGCAGCTCTATGGCTTCCACCTCAACGACCCGTTCTGGATCACCAACCCCGAGAACCTTCCCCATTACCTCAGCTCGCCCAGTGACGAGATGCCCAAGTCTTCTCTGGCGAGGAACTCGCGTGATTCCAAGAAGTCCAACCTCAGTCTGAGTTCTTCTGTGAGCAACAAGAGCTTGTCCAAGGGAAACAGCAGAAAACGGTCGTTACAGGGACCTCCACCGCCGCTCCAGTCCCAGCTGCCACTACAGTCGCAACTGCTGCTCCAGTCGCAGCCACCGCTCCAGGCCCAACAGCAACAGCAACAGCAACAGCAACAACAGCAACAACAGCTCCAAGCCCAGGCACAAGCCCAAGCCCAAGCCCAACAGCAGCAGCAGCAGCAGCAGCAACAGCCCCCACAGCACCTCGCGCAGTCCAGTGTCAGTGACATCTTCATGCCCGAGTTGAACCCCAACTACGACGCTGGATGGACTACTGCTGGCAGTGCCATGGGTGCGCCTCGTGCCCACCAGGAGTCCCATGCTGGTCTCGGGCTGTCGGTGATGCTTCCGCAGCACCCGCCTCCCCAGGGCTATACCCCGAACCCGGTGATACACAACTCCTATATGTTTGACATGCCTTATCTGAACCCTCCTCCCGTGTCTAGCGTGACGGGTTTCGCAGGCCCTGCCACCGTACCGCCAGGGCCATTCGCGCCTCAGGGCGGAGGGTACTTAGGGGCTACCCCCAGCACTGAGCAGCAACAGCATCAACAGCAACAGCATCAACAACAGCATCAACAACAGCATCAACAGCAGCATCAACAGCAACAACAACGACAACAACATCTTCAGCACCCCCATCAGCAGCAACAACTCCAACATCCTCACCAGCATCCCCTTCCGCTTCTTGGACCTGGTCCGCTACACTCGCACCACCAGCGCGTGGTCCACCAAGTTCCTCACCGCCACCCACAGCCACTACACCCCCAGGACAAAATGGGCGACGGCGACGGCGACGGCGACGATGCAAACCCCCAGTTGTATCCGATCCCACCGTCGAACTGAAAAGCAGTGACATACTGAAAGTAGTGAAAACTGAAAAGCAGTGAAAACTGAAAAGCAGTGAAAGCTGAAAAGCAGTGAAAGCTGAAAAGCACTGCAAACTGAAAAGCACTGCAAACTGAAAATCACTGCACTGAAAAAGCACCCAGTAACGTGCACACAGTTCATGCAAACAGTTCGTGCACACATCATGCACACAGTTCATGCACACAGTTCATGCACACAGTTCATGCACACAGACTATTCACAGACTATTCACAGAATGTGTACCTTGTACTGCACTGCCTAGTCTATGCACTTGTTAGATATGTATTATACTTTGGTTTCCCCAGACCCCAGCCGCCTTTTGCAGTAGCGCACGTGACCCACAGCACGTGACCCGCGGACTTGCCCACACCGGACCAGCCGTAAATAGGGAAAAAAATCGACTTCCTGCCACCGTCTGCTGTTGAGTCCCCTGCTACCTCTACTGTTGAATCCCCATCCTTCATCGCTCCTTGCCCCCTCCTCCCTTCAGCATCACCACCTGCCATGTCCGGATTCAAGAAATTCACCGACTTTTTGTTCTCCAAGCAATCCTTGAGATACGTCTGCACCACCCACTTCTGGGGCCCAGTGTCCAACTTCGGTATTCCTGTGGCCGCCATGTTGGACTTGAAGAAGGACCCCGATTTGATCAGTGGCCCCATGACCGCGTCGTTGATCGGTTACTCCATTGTGTTCATGAGATATGCCTTGGCCGTCACTCCCCAGAACTACTTGTTGTTTGGATGTCACTTTGTCAACGAGATTGCCCAGTTGGGCCAGGGGTTCAGATGGGTCAAGCACCACTACGCCAGCGAGACCAAGGCCATTGAACCCAGTGCCTAAATGGCCCAATGCTGCGAGTCCTTGACCTGGCAGATGAGGAACGAACCGGGTAGTGAAATAGCCTTGCTGATCTACGCTGAATAGTGCTGAGATGGCCGAATGATAGTACGCTGTGTTCAATTGCATGCATCCAGTGCTTACTCGTCATAAACTCACCATTGCACTCGTTCTTTCCTGGACTACTTGGTGATATTTGTTGTTGCAGTGCATTCTCATCTGACCGCAACAGCCGATGCTCACTCCATCTCCGTCCTTCATGGCATGCCACGGCCAGGGGCCTAGACCGCCACGCCGTTATGAAAGCTCCCTGACGCAGGCCCTGTCTGTAGTTATATATTCAATCAATCTTCTGTTAGAATCACTGGTAGGACCAAGAACCACTGTAAGAACTCTGTACAATTACTGATAGAGCCAGTAGGACCAAAACTAGAACTAAGGCAGAAATACTGTTAGAACCAAGGTAGAACCAGTAGGACCAACTGGAACCACTGCTAGAATTTCAGTAGAATCACCGATAGAGCCAGTAGGACCAAAGCTAGAACTAATGACAGAAATACTACTAGAACCAAGCTGGAACCAGCAGGACCAATGTAGAACCAGTAGAACCAACGCTACAACTTCCGCAGAACCACTGCTAAAACCTTCTGTAACTCACCTAACTGATATTGTAATTCGCCGGCTTCCCCATTCGGAAGAGGGCCTAAACCCCTGCCTATGCACAGCAAATCGTCCTACACTGGGAAGTGCATCCCGGCAATCCCATGCATGTTTAGTAATCCATTTCATTATTGCGGGAGATGCTCATGCACTGGAGTTGCCATTTCCGTCACACCAGCAAGTGCAGCCAGGCTATAAAAGGGAGCGATGCCTCTGGCCATTTGATTCCAATTGTCTAGTTTCCTTGCAATTGACTCCTTCATAAAAGCTTCCTCATTCACACCATGCCCAAAGCCTTGCTCGCCGTGACCTCGTTCTACGACTCCTTCTACGCCAATGGCCTGAAGTCGGGCTTGTTTGCCCCTGAAGGCATTGAGCCCTTCGAGGTGCTCCGTGCCGCCGGCTACGAGGTGGACATTGCCTCTGAGACCGGAACCTTCGGATACGACGAGAACTCGTTGAGTCCCGACTTCCTCAAGGGCGAGGTGGCCGACATCTTCAACGACTCGCAGTCGCACTTCAATGTTGCCATCAAGCAGATCAAGAAGGCCTCCGACGTCAATGCTGCCGACTACGACATCTTCTACGCTGCCGGTGGCCACGGCACTTTGGTCGACTTCCCCACAGCCTCCGGTTTGCAGGCCATTGCTCTGCAAATCTACGCCAAGGGCGGTGTTGTTGCTGCTCTCTGCCACGGCCCCTCCATCTTTGCCAACCTCAACGATGCTGCCACCGGCAAGCCATTGGTCCAGGGCAAGAAGGTCACCGGTTTCACCAACATCGGCGAGACCCAGATGGGTGTCGACAAGGTCATGGAGGAGCGCAAGTTGACCAGTGTCGAGGCCATGTACCAAGCCCTCGGTGCCAACTACGTCACCCCTCCTTCTCCATGGGAAGACTTCTCTTTGGCCGACGGCAGATTGGTCACCGGTGTCAACCCCGCCTCTGCCATCTCCACCGCCGAGAAGGCCGTTGAGGCCGCCAAGGCTGCTTAAAATGTCTAACGAAAATCAATATAGTTAATCAGATCAAAAGTCAATCAGTACAATAGTAGACAGAAGAATAGTAGTCAATTAGAAGAAGAGCTAGGAAATGAGGAGATGCAAATAGAAACGTGTCAATAGGTAATCTTCCAATGCACTATGCCAATGCACTATGCCAATTAACTAATCTATCATTTACCACGCATTAACCTTCTTAACTGTGCACCATTTTTCTCCACCTATTTCCACACCTGTCAGCGGCCATTAGTCCCCATTGGGAAAGTGCATCTTGACACTTAACGAACCAGAAATTCCTCGTGCGAGTCGTGTCCCGCCCAGCCTACGAGAGACCCAAAATTTACCCACACCAAACTCACCACTTTCACCCATTGCCATGTCTGTTCTCAGCAGTGTCAAGTTCTTCTTAAAGTCGTTGGTCTTCGGGTCTTTAATGGCCGGATGTGCGCTCTACGGAGTGGTGGCCTCGATCGTCTTACGCATCATCAGAAAGGGCGAATATGCCCAATACACCGTGGGAAGAGCCTTCTACCACTCCTTCTCCAGGGTGTTGGGCATCAAAGTCACCATCAAAAACGAGCAGGGCTTGTACGACAAACCGGCAATTTTCATTTCCAACCATCAATCGGCCTTGGACATCTTGGTGTTGGGCAAAGTGTTCCAGCCAGGCTACACCGTCACCGGCAAGAAGTCGTTGAAGTACGTTCCCTTCTTGGGCTGGTTCATGTACTTGTCCAAGACCTTTTTCTTGGACAGAAGTAGAAGCGACAAGGCCAGAAAGGTGTTGGAGTCGGCATTGGCCTCGTTGAAGAAGGACAACCGTGCCTTGTTCATCTTCCCTGAAGGTACCAGATCCGGCACCGACAAGTTGGAGATGTTGCCCTTCAAGAAGGGCGCGTTCCATCTCGCCAAACAGGCGGGAATCCCCATTGTTCCGCTCGTGTTCAGCAACTACTCCACCCTCTTCCACTCCAAGAGCAAGACCTTCAACAGAGGCGAGATCACCGTGGACGTGTTGCCTCCAATGCCTACCGATAAGTTGGAAACCAACGAGGACGTGTCCCGCTTTGCCGAGGACGTGAGAAACGTCATGCTCAAGAGTTTGAAGCAAATGGGCTACTCCAAGATCTACGGCGCAAAGGAGAAGACCGACGACGAGCTTCCTGCCCACGAAGAAGAAGTCACCGACGTCGACACCGACACCTCTGTCGAAATAATCTCCGAAGAAACCCCCTTGGTCTCGAAAGATTAAATTTAATTCTAGATAATACGTTTTATGCTATTCTAATGATGTCAATTACTCTGTAAACTCTATCTATGGTGGTCTACTCGATAATGACGGCCTTTTTCTTCTTGGACTTCTTGGGCTTTTTAACTGTCACCACCGTAGTCTCCTTGACAGTTTCTTCCGTATTTGTCCCCACTTCGTCTTTTTTGGCCTCTTCGCCTTCTTCGGGCTTAGACTCGGCCTTTTTCTTGGTCTTCAGACTCTCTTTGGACTTGCCTTCTTTCTTGGACGTTTTCTCCTTCTTTGACTTCTTAGGCTTTTTCTCGAGCGAACTCTCGGCCAATTTCTTTCTCAACGCATCCAAATCAATTTCGTATTCGAAATCTTTATTAGTCTCTTCCTCAACTGGAGCCGAAGAACTGATATCAAAATTGTCCAAATTGGATGAGTCGATCTTGAATGCATTCTTCTTCTTCTTGAGAGTTACGTTGGATACCAAGGTTTCCTCTTCATCATTACCTCCTTCGATTGTTTCCTCCGATAAGATAACTACCCTTTCCTTCTTCAACTTTTTGGCTTTTGGCTTCTTTTCCTTGACACTAGTGTTGAAAGATTTCATGGATGTACCCTCACTGGCAATATCAGGGCTCGATTCATCAATCAAAAGTGGCTTTTTGCTCTTAGACTTTTTCTTTACTCCTTCTTTAGAAGATCCGATATAATATGGATCATCCTTGAGTCTTTCCATGCGTTCCTGTCTCTTCCTCGAATCCTCGCCATCGCTTGTAGCCGTCGAAGTGATTTCTTTGCTAGATTCGACATCAAAATCTGACATAAATAAGTTGTATTCTTCAACTTCTTCTTCTTCGTCAGATATTTCATACACTGGAGGCTCGTTAATCTGATGGTCAATATTTAAACCTTCTGGAAGAGCAATTTTCCGTTGTGCGTTTTTTGCTATTGGGTTCAATGGGTATGAGTTGAAAAATGATGGGAGTATATGAGTAAGCAAGACGGGAAGATTCTTGGAACTGGAGTCAGTAGCTCCATTTGAGTCTAAGAATGATTCCTTGATATCATCAGAGAATGGTTGGGCACTCAAACTAAGGTCGGAATCAAGGTTAATTTTAACGTTATCTTCCTCTTCCTCTTCCTCTTCCTCTTCTTCTGACTCTAAATTATTATACTCATTCTCCTCGTCATCTTCATCATCAGAACTGGCATCTTCCTCAGAGCTCGACTCTTCCTCACTCAGGACATCTTCCTTCTCTTCCTCTTTTTCTTCTTTCTCGGCTTCCTTCTTGATCAAGTCCTTGTAATACTCAATTTCTTCCGTGCGTAATTTCAATACGCTCTGTAATTCCCCTCCGGTTAAAGCCTCTAATAAAAGTTTTAAGAATTCTAGCCAACTTAATGCTCTTTCTTGAACTTCATAATTCGAGTGACTTTCAAACGTGTTCAAAAACTCAATTACTTTGTATAAGTAATAAGATATTTGATCATAATGGTTGTCGTCGATTTCATAGCCTTTTGTAGCATATATGTTAACCAAATCAGTTACAATGCTATTGAAAACTTTGACCAAAGCCTGAATAAGGACCGTCAAGACACCAGGATTGTCCAAATGGATTAATTTCTTAGAAATAGGAAAATACCCCTTAGTTAATCCCAAAGTCTGGTCGATCTTTACATTCACAATGGTGTTGAATATTTCTATCTTTTTGCCCAAAGTAAGTTGAACTTCATCGGCATCCTTCACGTTGCCATTAGAGAATTGCTTGTTATCCTCCTCATCATCGTCATCATCGTCATCGTCCTCTTTGCTGGTGATTTCATTGATGTACTCTCCCAAGATCCAGTAGAAGTCTTCAAGCACGGGAGAATAATTATCCAAAATTTGAACATCTTGAATATACTTGAATATCACCGTGTTTATTATGTCTGAGCGTACCGATGGTACTTTAGTTGCAAGATTCTTGAATTCCTGACCAATCTCCTTTGCAATGGTAGATAAGGAGTTAGACGGGCCAGTTACTGCCACAATGGCATGATCACCTTGTGAAGCAGCCGAATCCAGCAATGTAAGATGAATTAAGTCTCTCAATACAGCAAGATACCATTTGAAATTGGGAATTAATTCATAGTTGTTGTAGTTGCTGACTTCGAGAATTTTGTGAACCACCTCTTCCTTCAAGTTATCGGGCAATTTGTAGCCGTCAGACGTAACCAATTGCATCAATAATACTTTCACAAGATTAACCAAATTGTTTTCGTCAACAAGATAGTGACAAATTTCGAGAGCTTTGCGTTTAATGATTAAGTCTCTGTCACGCAAGCAATCCATAATGACTGTACTCACCCCACTCATAGTTTTGATGAAGTTTGGGAAGATCTTCACCAAGTTGATTAACGCAAGTAAACCAACGAACCTTAAGTTAGAGTCATTCGTCTGGAAGAACTCCATTAAACTCGTAATGCAAATCTTGGCAGTTTCCTTGTCCTTGCTGCTATTAGGATCCAACATTGAAGCACTCGACATACAGTTGATACACTCATAGATCAAAGAAGCCGCATCGGTCTTATTCATCAAGTCCAAAATGATGGGGGTGATTTTCTTTTTGATTCTAGGCTCCACCTTAGACAAACTTTGGAAGAGTTTCAAAATTCTAATGATCAACCAATTGTTCTTGGATTCTTGGAGGATTGCAAAAAATTTGGGAAGATAGTTGATGAAGATTCTGGGTTGCTTTTTGGACACTTCGCAGATAACGTTGATGGTGGCACTGACCACGGCAAGGTCTGGATCGTCCAACTTCTCGATGACCTTTTCGAAGTTCAACTTCAAACTTTCCGGGTACTGGAGAAAGATCTTGAACATTGCCAAAATGGCCTTTTTTCTGATGTAGGGGTTGGAATGGCTCAACTTGATCACCACGTCGTCGTTGATGTCCTTGGACAAGTTGGGGGTGACAATCGTGGCGATTCCACTCAACGCCAATCCGATTTCAATGTGGTTGGATGAGCCGAGGTCCTTTTTGAACTGATTGGTGGCCAAGATCAACAAGTCTTGCTCGTTTTTGAACGACTGGATGGCGGCCAAGTAGCCTATGCGCTTCTGCTGGAACTTGTTGGACGACATGACCTCCAAGATCTGGAAGTTGCTCCAAGACATGTCAAACCCGTACATCTCCAAGTACGTCAACTTCAAGATGGCCGACGCCTTGGTTTCGATGTCGGTGGTCTGCAATTCGTTCTTGCACTCGAGAATCACCGAGTTGAGGTACGACGAGAGTGAATCGGGTGAATCCTTGGACGTGGCCCGAATTCCTTTGATGAGGTCACTCAAGGACTTCTCGAACGAGATGCCGAACGGTTTAAGTCGGGCTAGAACCTCGGAGTTTTGTAATTGGAAGGACATCAACAGTGACTTTGAAGTCGTAATCTGAAGTGGCATTTTTGGTGTGGTGTGTTTGCAGGTTAGCGAGTGCAGGTTGGGTGGTGTAAGAATTACGGAATAACAGGATACAGGCACTTTACCACAGTGGAGACTACTATATTGGTTTCTGGTCAGAAGTAGCTTCTAATGTGGCCTGCAAATATATATCTATTCTCTTTGATCTATTTTGTTGGGACATTCACCACCTACTATATACTTGATAATGTATCCTGAATCTTTAGTAAGAAATAATCATAAGTATGATAAGTACTTCATGAACTTCAAACTATTCATTGATTATTTATGAGTTTTCTTGGAAAACATATATCATATTTATCGGGTTCTTTTCATCTTTATGTTCGTCCTAAATTCTCTGACCTTTCACTTCCTAGGAAATGGACGTCTCTGACAATACGGAAAAATGGTCCCTTTGAGCCGGTCCAAACGGATACCGCCTCAATGGCGTAATCAATGTCCACTGATCCATTTCTACTGTCTATTTTGGCAACTGGTGCCGTTTCCGCCCAAAACTGCCTGGTTCTCCAGTTACGATTGTTGGTGAAATGTCGCGTGTCGCACCACACTGCGACATCGTCACTATATAACCTAGATCCAGAACAATCCCACCAAGCCATGGATCCGCTGGACATAGGCACCCAGGAGTCGCCCCTGCAGGTCCCACCGACAGAACAGACCCACCACAATGCAGACTCGAGCGAATTGTCCGAATCCGATGACGAATACGACTTGAGTGAGGAGGACGACCATCTCACCAACCCTGAACATGTGGGGTTCACGTCGTCCCTTTCAGAACATGCCACCTACTTTTCCAACACCATTACCCACGCATTGGACTCGCTAGAACTCGACCGGTCCTTGGCCCTTCAAGCCAAGCTCAGTGGCCAGCTCAATAATGAGAACCAGAAGATCATAGAGAAAAAGCAAGAGCTAGAACACCAGTTGACACGGCTCCTGGGCCTATTCAAGGAATACCTCTACTCTGAGCCCAAACGGCCGAGCAAAGTGGAAATTGTGGCTCGGGACTTGAAGGAAATTGAGGCAAGAATCGCCAACTTGAAGAATGGGACCACCAAAGGATCCTATGCCTTATCCTTTCTCAAATCAACTAATCATGCCAAGGTGGGCGTGGTAAAAAAGTACCCTATTGAGTACAACCAGGCCAAAGACAAGGTGCTAGAAAGACAAATAGACTGATTCCACAGAAAAGTGCTTGTAAACAAATAGACTGATTCCACAGAAAGGTGCTAGAAAACAAATAGACAGACAAGGTGCTAGAACACAAATAGACTAATTCTCCAGCTACAGATAGAGACTATTCGTCAAATCGAAGCAATATACCTCTCTAAACTTCTAAACTTGGTCAATAGAGATTCCCAAACTATCTAAACTTGGTCACTATAAAGAATTCCCAATCCGTCCAACCAGTCGCCGGTATAACCATACATACCGACGATAGTGTACTCCGAGCCTGGTGCTTCAAGAGTAGACAAGTGTCCTCCAGTTGCATTGCCAAACATCGGGGACTTGGTTCCGGTATTGGTCTCAAACTGGATAGCATCCATCCACGCACCATTTCTGAAGTGGAACTTGGTGATGTATTCACCTTGAGGAATTGGGTAGTCTGAATAATGAGACTTCTCGTTACCAATAGTGGCCGTCAGGGACTCACCAGGAGTGGAATCCAAGGAAGCATCGGAGAATTTACTGGCCAATTTGTGCAAGTAGTTTTTAGGGGGAACAGGAGGAGCATTTCCTGAGGTTTTGGGACCTTGGGATTCTCCTTTCTTGAAGTAGAACTTCACTCCATCCAAAGCTCCTCCGTGGTAGATCCGAACCTTGTAAATAGTTTTAATGTCGAAGCCAATAATCTTTTCCCTTCCACTGTTTCTGCCCAACATGGAACTCTTGTATGCAATGACGTTGCCTCTACCCAAGCCAAAGTCACTGGTGACCGTTCCTTCCTTGGACTTGGACGAACATGTGTCCTTCAAGTTATCAATGGTCGTTTCACCTCCAAGAGACAATATTTTCACCAGGAAATCGGGCAGACACTTGTGGCCATGCTTTTGCAAGTTTTGGTAGGCGGTGGGGTAGTCCAACTTGACTTCTTCCAACAATCCTTGGCCACCGTATGCTTGTGGGTAGAAAACCATGTGGTATCTGGCCAAGTCTTCTATTATGAATTCGACCAAGTAGATTCCTGCGCCAGACTTGATCATGGCCTCGCCCTTGGGCGTGTTGTAGGCGGTTGGGGCCGTGTTGTTGGCATAGGAGTTGTCATCCTTGTATGTCGTCGATTTGACCTTTTCAAATTGGTCCACAGGCAAGCTGAACGAGTCGTGGTACAAAAATCTAATCAAGTCTAGTTTGTTCCAGTGACACACCTGTGGCCATCTTCCGTCATTGCCAATGACAGCACCACGGGTATTGGTTCTGAGACACTCGTTTTCTCTGGTCATGAAGGAACGGTTCCACCAAATGTAGTCTCTCAACATGACACCGTCGATCTGATGGGGACACCCGAACAGATGGCCGATTTCGTGCATGAAGGCACCCATGGTGATGTTCAAGCATTCCCAATTGGTGCCACACTGGTTTGCGTCGTTGGCGACCTCCCTCTTGGACAAATGGGTTTGGTCAAGGAACGAGGGAGTGATTTGGGGGAAGTTGATGGGCCACGAGTGCAATCCGTGGGATCCAAAGATGGCCAACTTGACGTCGCCATCGCCACCTCCAAGCGCAGCATGGGTCAAGATCATGTCACTGCGTGTATCGTAGGTTGCGTCCAAGTAGATGACGGCACACTGGATGGCAGTGTTGTGTTTTCTTCTCTTGTCGTACAATTCGGGGGTGTTCTTGATCAAGTCGATGGCATGGGAAAACAATCCGCCTGCATCACTGGCCTTGGGGTTCTGCTGGGCAAGGTTGGGGTCTCTCAATTCGGCCACAGACTTGGGAGATCTCAACACATGGACCTTCACTTCACTATGTGGAGTGGGAGAAGTGACGTCGTAGCCGAAAAGACCCTGACGGTCTTGTTGTTCTTCCACAAACTGGAAGCTTCTGTTGCTGAAGCCCACTGCTCTCATCTCGTCCTGGGTGTACGCCTGCATGATTCTTCCGGCCACCTTCAACTTTCTGATGGCACTGTCGAGATCAGCATGTTCGCCTCGGTTGGTTCTGTATTTGGGCATGTCGTAAGAGTTGTTGGAGTCTCTGCCCACAATAAGACACAAGTGGACTGGCTTATTTTGCGGCAATGGGTAGAAGAGCAAGGACAAAGAGCCGTGGTCTCTTTCGTGGCCGTTTCCCTCGGGAAATCCGAACGCGTTGATAAAGCCATCCTTGACGACGGCTTTGAACTGGTTGGGCTCGTCAGGAGACACATGGAGCATGGCCTTGAACTGACCCCCATTGACCTCAAAAGACACAGGAGGGAACACCCGATTGTCGTTGTTGACAAAGGTAATCACACCTTGTGAGATGGCACTGGTACTTCCACTCACGATCACCGTGGGGGAAGATACGATTTCATTGTCCACGTAGTTGAACCGAACAGTCATGGTGAAGAAGTGGAGTAGACAGTTGAGGTGTCCTTAGTTTATATGTGCGTCACGTGCCAGGGGTCGACTGAAAGGCAACCGGTTGCAGATCCGGGCGCAGGCAGGTCACAGGAAATGGGTACAGGCAGGCTTTGACAGTCTATATTTGGCCTTCAGTACTACGTCTACTAATTCTTCTTCTTTTGCGGTTCGAGTTGTTGCGGTTTCTCGAGCATTTTGGAAAGACGCAAAATGGGAGAGAACAATTGAAAATGATAGTTGTTGATTCAATTGGGCTTATTGTAATCTCTAACTAGTCTATGAAGTGCATTGAGTCCATTACTCTTGTATTGTGCTTGGAGTCCACCTCTAACTATGTTTTCTATAGTTAAAAAAGTGCTGAAAATTCAAAATTTTGGGATTGCGAAAAATTAGCTACTTTCATACAACCACAAGTCAAGTCCCTCCATATTGTCCAAGGTTAACCTAGTCTCACTTTCATTCTACTTTGCGTCACTTCGCTAAGAATACTATCCATGCAAATCAATTCATCTATCAACTCCACTTGAAACACCTTTCCACCTATTGTCTCCACTTGAAGACTTTCCACCCTGTTGTTTGCATCAGCTTATTCATCCAATTGATCTGACGGCATTAATGGAATGTCCAACTCATTAAAGCGGTCTGCAGCAGCTCAGGCAGCAGCTGCACATTGGGGCGGCACCAAGCGAGCCAAGACTGAGGCAGAACCATCATCTCAGAACCTCACTGGCACAGTGTCCAGCTCTATCAACAATCCTGTGACAGACCCAACAGAAACCATTGAAATAGTAGACTCAGACTCGGACTCAGAGCCAAGAACTCGTTCTAGAGTTCAACTTCTCTACAATCCCAGTTATGATTCCCATTTAGATGACTACGTCAACAAGGACACAGTTCGTATTGCACACTTGGTTGGCTCCAAAGACCTCGAGGAATCCTATCAATTTAATTTCAATGTGCAATTGGAGTTTTTTCTTCTGTTCTTACACCCAGAATTCCCCAGAAAGAAAAGACGGATCTCCTTTATAACTGGAACTCCGTTGTTTGATCCAGAAAATCCAGATTCAAACGTAAACTTGATCAAAGAGAAGTACAACATAAGGCACATATTAGCACCTTTGCCTAACGCTTTTGCCTCACATCACACTAAAATGATGATCAATTTCTTCGAGGGCGAAACGTGTGAAATTGTCATCCTGACGTTCAATTTGACCAAGCTAGACTTTGGTGGACTTTCGCAAATGCTCTGGAGATCCGGAAGGCTAAAAAAGCTAACTCTGCCAGAATCATTACAAGGGAAAAGATTCAAGGCCGATCTCTGCAATTACTTGAAGAAATATGGACAAAAAGAACTAAGAAGCCTTGCAGGTGATCTCAAGCTCTTTGATTTTCTGCCTGTGAATGTGGAACTAGTGGCCTCAGTTCCCAGTGCTAACGTCATAAAATCAGATCCAAATCACGAAATCTATGGATATGGTAAACTCCTACAAGTATTGCAGAGAAACAAATTACTAGTCGATAACCATCAGAGTAAGGCGTACAACGTGGTATCACAGGTTTCATCTATACCCTATCCTATCAAAGTTCTGAAGGGCGAAACCAGTTCCTTGTTCACCCATTTGTTGTGTCCATTGATATTTTCCGGAATTGCCAATAAATTCGACATACTTCCTCCTGGTCGTGAAAGTTGCATCAAACACCAACGGTTACATTCATATTCACCTCACGTTGTCTATCCTACGGTCAAGGAAGTAGCCGAAAGTAATGTTGGCTTTGGTTGTGGCCAAGCACTTCATTTTAATTACACCAAGACGGACCGTCATAGAAATAACTATCTACAAAACATCAAGCCCTATTTGAGAAAATGGAATTCTTCTGGTGAAGACTTGATCACTGGCCGAGAAACTGTACCTCCTCATGTTAAAATGTTGATTTGCGATAATGGCGATAATTGGAACACTTTGAAATGGGCATTGGTAGGGAGCCACAACATGTCTAAGCAAGCTTGGGGCTTACCAAGTGCTTCCACCTCCAATACTACTAAATATACTGTCTCAAGTTACGAGCTAGGGGTCTTGGTATTCCCAGACACTGGAACGGAAATGAAGCCGGTTTATGGTTTGGATTATTCTGACGAATCTAATGTTTTACCAATTAGATTACCGTTTAAACTTCCCACAACAGACTACACCCCACAAGATCTCCCATTTAGCCAATGGGTTGATTATGGAGACCTAGAAGATAAATTTGTGAATAGGTACAATCTCGAATAAGAGTTATATAATGCTAGTTCTATTAATGCAGTAGCTCATAAGTCATCGAAAATCGACTTGGGCTTATGATTCATTTGAGTTGGACCAAACTCAAGTTCTCCAGCCTTATCTTCCTGTAGAGCTTCTCCTTCAGTGTCGGAATAATCAGTTTCTTCGCCTTCACGAGAACTTGGTCCATTCGTGTATCGGGTCAGGGCATCATCCCTATTATAGGTGACAATTCCCGAGGTTTCTGCAGAAGAAGGAACTGGTTGACTGAAGGGCAATGGTGAAGTTCTAGATTCGGTTTCCGGCCTCTTGCTTCGGATTTTTGGTATGGCCTGACGAAGGACTGCCTTGTCAAGTTTTGGTTTCTTGGTAGCTGGAGGTTTAATTGAGTCTGAGGGCTCCATGTTAGGAGCAAGATGAGAGCGAAGCTGGAAATCTGGATTTTTCTTGATGTCTTTGGAGGTCAAATTGGTTTGGTTAGCAATTTGCAGATTCACATCCTTGGAAGTGATTTGAATGTACTGGATAAGCATGGAATGATTGCGGAATTCAAAGAGCACGGGATCTCCTGGATTCTTGAAGTAGATTTCAAAGAAATCGCCATTTTCTTCAGCATCATTAGAATAGTCGTCTGTGCCGATGCTAGTTGCACTGGAAACATTTAATGCAGCGAGGAGGTTCATGAAATTCTTGAAATCTTTCAAGCGGAAAGTGATGCACTTCCGGGTCAGCTCCTTGTCCTTTTCGGCCATCAAATTGCTGTTGGCCAATTCGTCCAAATTCAATGTGATTGTGACGGACATGGGCTGCTTGAGGTATTCTCTGTCCTTTAATACCTGTTCGGTGAATCCACTCAACAGGATTTTCTCATTCTTGATTTCGATCTTGAAGTCTTCTGTGGTGGCTGGAATCATGTCCAAGAATTGCTTGGGGACCTGTTGGTCGATCATGATGTAATTGACCCTTTCGTCGGGGTCCTCTGCGCTGTTGATCTGAAGGAGCTGCTTGTAGATGTCGGAAATGAATATTTTGTTATGCTTTACGGGCTGGTAGTTTGCGGAGTACTTTTTGATGATTAACTTTCTTGTCTTGATTTCTATGAGCAATTTGAAGCGCATGGCAGGCGGCGAGTCTCTGGCCCAATGGATCTTGAAGCAGATGTAATCCAAGTCACCTGCATCGAGATTACGAAATAATGTGGCCAAATGCTTGGAGCTGACCAAGAACGAATAGGTCTCCAGTCCATCCAGGGTCTTCTCGTAGCCTTCACCCAAGAGGTCGTCGAAGTCCACCGAGAACTCGTGAAACACCCGTTTCTTGAATGTTATATCTGCATGTGAAGTCCGGGCACTGTTGACTGCTGAAAGGGACAAGGTATCTGGAGAAATGACGACTTTGATGTGGTCAGCGATGGAGGCTAGCGAGATGATGGCTTTGGACCAGATCTGCTTGTTTTTGTTGGTGTCGATGACAGCGACAAAGGACATCTGTAATGGAAAGAGTGAATAGAATGGGTGGACTAGTTGGGAAACATCAATGAAAGGCAAATCAACACCAATGAGATGGAACAGGCTGCAATGAGTTAGACGCGTACAGTTACATAATCAGAGTGAATGGAGAGCGAAGACACAGAGAAGAAAGAACAGATAACAGCGAATGGAAGCATGGGTGAAAGATGGATGGTGTGTGCTGTGACTATGGAATGGAGTGGAATGGATTGGAATTAATGGAGGTATTCAGTGACATTATAATTTTCCATATCAACCTTACCTATTGGTCTTCTCACATTTGATGAATGCATCTTCACATTAAGCCTCCATCGCAAACATAGGTTATAAGTAATACAGTCACAAGACTAACCCAATACTCTTATGTAACTTAGCATTCATACTTCATATCAACCACGTAGCATTGCCACTGTCTCTCAATAATTCTGGCAGTTTAAGCACATTCTCCTCTGCTTATCTCCACACTCTCCAATTGGCTGCTTTCATGCCCCAAATCGCGGTAGTCTCCGATCCGCATTCTTATCTAATCGCACTATTCCAACTCTTTCTGATCTTTTTGATCTCTTGTGGTCTTTTTCTTCTACCTCCAATGGCCCTTAATATCCTCATCATCAACCCCAACTCGTCGCAGTCGGTCAGTGACAACTTGGCCAAGATCTTGGTGGCTCCGCCACAGACCACTTTCCACTTCTACACAGCGCCGGCCAACGCCCCCAAGGAGATCAGTGGCCACGAGACCTCGGTGTTGTCCGAACAGGTCGTGTTGCCCGACTTGCTTGCCAAGGACGCCGTGAACAAGTACGACGGGTTCCTCGTAGCATGCTACTCGGACCATCCGTTGATCCACTCCTTGGGCAAGCACACCACCAAGCCCATCTTGGGCATAATGCAGGCCACCTTGGTGTACAGCTTGCTGAATCCCGCAGTGACCAGGCTGTTTGTGTTGACTAGCTTCAATGAGTGGGAGCCATTGCTCGATCGAGGAATTGTGGACTTTGTGGGAAACGCCTCTGGCGTGTTTCCCCTGCACAAATTCCTCCCTACAAAAGCATTGGACATCAGTGTGTTGAGTCTTGCTGACCCTGCGGAGTTTGCTAAAATAGAGGCCAGGGTGCGCCTGCTCCTCGAGCTCTACCGCGACGACGGCGTCAATTGCGTCTTGTTGGGCTGTGCCGGCATGGCTGGCTTGGACGACAAGCTTGCGGTGCAGTTTCCGGGGGTGCAATTCATTGACAGCTGCAAAATCGGTGTAGAATTGTTGGTGTCTCTCGCCAGATATGCTCAGTCCAGAATAAGTAAGTAGTTCGACTAAAAATGCATCTCACCAATATGATCATCTAATGAATTAGCCAAATACACCTATAATCCACATTTGAAGTCTACTTCCAAATTGACCACATTAGTCCCACAACTACATTGCAGCACTACATTCTAGCACTAGTCACTGCTAGCTCCATGATTGCCATCTCACCACCATCACCGCCGCACTACCACTACCCCACAACACCCCCTGCCGAACAACACGACACAACTCTTCTTTCCTCCACACAACAACAACAACAACAACAACAACAACAACAACAACAACAACACATCACTTCCATTCCATTCCACTTCATTGCCTCAGGTAACCGCCCTATCCACATCCATCCATCCATTCCATTCCATTCCATTCCATTCCATTCCACTCCATCATACACACTCCCTCGTTTCAAGCGCTGCTCTTCTCAACTACAACACATCACCCAAATCGCACAGGCCACCTCCAAAAAAAAACACACCACGGCAATTGCTGGCACAATTGACTGAATGGCGGTACAGAGGCTCTGCATTCCCTGAATTCCTGACACGCTTTCCACTGTTGACACTTCCCCAAGATCCACCTGCTCCCACTAGGCCCTCCGCCACCCTGCCGCCTCCATGTCGTCCTCTCCCTACTCACACACCAACTCCAGCGAGGCGTCGCTCAAACACACCCCCATCGCCCGGCCCGATCCACTACCAGTCCGAAAGACCTCGTTCTTCGGGCGTCTCATAGGCCGCAAGTCGCCGTCGCCGGCCCGTTCTGTGTCAGGAACTCGTTCTTCCACCCCCAGCTATCGCGAACCCTCGCTTCCTCCATTGGCGCCCTTGGTGCTCACAGGCTACCGGCCGTCGACCCGCAACCGCCTTCTCGACGGCGAGTTGGCCGAGAACATCCGCAACTTGCTTCCGGCGCGCTTGCAGTTGTACGAGGAATGGGAGCTAGTCTACTCGTTGGAGCAGCATGGCATCTCGCTCAAGACGCTCTACCGCAACTGCAACCCGCAGTACCAGATCGAACAGCACCGCAAGAAAAAGGCCGAGCAGGGCTTCGGCGAGGCCATCGTCCGCAACATGGTGGTGGGCGGCGGGCCGGCCGACACCGGCAGCACGCGGCCCCAGGGCTATGTGATGGTGGTGCGAGACGAGCGTGGCAACAAGTTCGGGTGCTTCTTGAACGAGCACCTCAAGCCGGTGGAGACCCGCCGGTACTATGGGAACGGCGAGTGTTTTCTCTGGAAGGTGGAAAAATACGCTCCGGGCCGCTTGAACCACAATGGGACGGGCCTGGCCTCGGAAGGAGGTCCAGGACCTACGATAGCACCACAGGGGACGGAAATGTCAGGAAAGGCACCGAACGAAAAAGCGGATATTCAGAACCTGCCAGACTCCCCGGAGACACCACACAAACAGGAAACCCCAGAGACAAACAATACAGCACCACACTCTCAACAAACCAGCGAGAAACCACACCTGCCCGACCAAGACACACAACACCCTCAGACAGACACCCGGTTCAAAGCGTTCACCTACACGGGGCTCAACCCCAGCATCATCTACTCCAACCAGAACTACGTGGCGGTGGGCTCGTCCGACGGCCACAACGGGCTCTGGATCGACCTGTCGTTGTACCGGGGTGTCAGCTGTGTGTGCGACACCTTTGGCAACGAGGTGCTCAACGAATCAGATCCCCATGCCAAGACAGGCAAGTTTAAGATCATGGGTTTGGAACTATGGCGCGTCGGGACATTAGAGTAGCAGCATCGAGCTGGAAGTAGTAATAATATAGCACATAAGAGTCAGTATGCTCAGCGTAGCGACCTATTGTCGCGGGATATACCGAAGGCAATTTAACCAGAACAAAGATAATTAGCTCCAACAAGAGGAATCATCCACCAACAAGAGGAATAATCCGCCAACAAAAGGAATAATCCACCAACAAAAGACATTAGACTACAAAGAAACGGCATTAAACGACGACAAGTTTCCATCGAGCTTAACCATAACAGAGAGTTCAATTGCATAGCTAACAACTTAAGAGTAGTCGACGTTACCTGGGCTTTGAACTGAGCCTTCCGTTCTCCACGGCGAACTGATGCATCAAGCGACCTCGCGTAATTGCCCCATTACGGAAGGGCCAGACAAAGCCTAGGCAATTATAAATAGAGCACTCGAGAAACATCAACATGAGTAATTCCGACAGCGGGGTCCAGGGAGGCGTCGGCTCGTTTCATGCAGTGTGGGGGAAGTCACCGATCACGACTGGATTGTTGTCGGGAATCGCAATTGTCAGAAACTAGCACAGTCCTATTCTTGACGAGCTGCACTAATTTCAACAATGCCACAGCGTCGCCCCAGCAAAGCCCTGGAATGTGGAATGGGGAAGCAGATGGAGAAGGCCAAGTAGCCAAGTAGGCAAGTAGGACAAGCGGGATGAAGTAGTACGAGGGAGGACACTTCATGGAATGTGGGGCCACTATCATTCGCAGACTCCATGGCCCTGATGCCCGTGGTGTGAGTGTAGGAATGTGATGCGAGTAATTAGTTTTTCAGGCACCGTTAGGTACCACCGTTATAGCCAGTCCATCTCGGTTAGGTTCGACTCGGTCAAACCATCGGTGCCGCAGCAGCTGCGCCCTAAACGCGGTCAGCTCGAGTCCAGCCCATGGCCTTCCACGGCAGCCAGGGCTTTCTGTTCCATCTCCACCGGGTTTAATTGCGCCCTCCGTTATAATTGTAGGGCATCTTGGTCAGGGTGCAGGCGACGGCATTGTCTCGGTTTGTGCAGCGTGCATTCTCGTCTAGCTGGGTTGCATATTTGCAACCACCACTATATCCACCACCGTGTAGCGGAATCTCGGATTCTGATATATAACATGTGGGTCTGGCCCTTTTGGTTCTCCACATTCGACAATGAAGTTTGACAGAGCCCTTTCACTCGCTGCCTTAACTACCCTCGCTCATGCTTACTTCGGGATCGAGATCGGAGCCGGTCTTGGTCTCGGTCTCGAGTTTGGGCCCGACCCAGAGAACCCTCCTGCTCCAGAGAACCCTCCTGTCCCTGCACCCGGCCCTGGCACTTCATATGTCACTGTCATTGAACACGAAACCACCCAGATCACCGTCACCAACTGCGGTGACAAGGAGTGTGTCACCTCGGTGGTCCCCACCGGTGTCACTGTCATCACCACCACCAGCGAGGACGTGGTCACCAAGGTCACCACCTACTGTCCTCTCACTGTGACTTCCACTGTTTCCTCCTCGGTTCCACCAGTCCCAACCTCGTCCAGCGTTGCTTCCACCAAGTCTTCCATCCCTCCTCCACCTCCTCCAGCACCTACCGTCAGCTCTAGCGTTGTGAAGACTTCCAGCTCTGTTCCACCCAGCTCCAGCGCTGTTCCACCTAGCTCCAGCTCTGTGGTGAAGACCAGCTCTTCTGTTGTTTCCACTCCTGTGTCTTCCACTCACTCTTCTGTTGCTTCCTCTACTCACTCTTCTGTTGTGACCACTTCTACCCACTCTTCTGTTGCTTCTACTTCTTCTGTGGTCTCTTCCATCCACTCCTCTTCTGTGGTCTCTTCCGTCCACTCCTCTTCCGTGGCCTCCTCCTCCGCCTCTTCTTCCATCCACTCTTCCTCTGTGGCTTCTTCTGTCCACTCTTCCGCTTCCTCTTCGGTCACCTCCGTGCCTCCAGCAGTCAGCACCTCCACCGTTGTTGGCACCACCGTGATCACCATCACCTCTTGCGCCAACAACAAGTGCTCTGTTCTCCCCAAGACCACCGGTGTCACCGTTGTCACCGACACCGAGCTCAGCACTGTCTACACCACCTACTGCCCATTGTCGACCTCGTCTTCTGCTGCCCCATCTTCCGTGGCTCCAGTTAGCACCTCGTCTTCTGTTGTTCCAGTCACCTCGTCTTCCATCCAGTCTCAACACACCGTCACCTCCATCGTTGGCACCACCGTTGTCACTGTCACTTCTTGTGCTGACAACAAGTGCACTGTTGTGCCAAAGACCACCGGTGTTGTCGTCGTCACCGACACCGAATTGAACACCATCTACACCACCTACTGCCCAATTGCTGCCTCCAGCTCTGCTGCCCAAAAGCTTTCTACCTCCACTGTTTCCCCAGTTGTTGTTGTTACCACCCCAGCTGCTCCAGCTGCTCCAGCTCAAACCTCCACTGCTGTGGTTGTTAAGCCATCCAGTGCTGCTCCAGCTGCTCCAGCTGTCCCAGCTTCTTCTGCTGTCGTCGTGAAGCCTTCCACTGCTGCTCCAGCTGTGATTGTCAAGACTTCCAGTGCTGCTCCAGTTGCTCCAGCTCCAACCACCGTGGCTTCAGTTGATATCACCAAGACCGCCACCAAGGCCGCTATCACCACCGTCGTCACTGTCTCTTCGACTTATACCCCAGTGGCTCTCTACACTCCCGTTGCGCATCTTAATGTTTCTAACTCTTCCCTGAACGCAACCGTTTACAACTTAACTGGTGGCGCCATGGGCTTGAGCTTGCAAAGAACCAGCATCATGGCTTCGGTTCTTCTCTTGGTCTTTGCCATGTTCTAATCGCTTCAATTTCTAACCCTAGGGCCCAGTGCCAGGGGCATCTTTCTTGAATCAATTCATATATGTACAGTGGTGAACGCTCACCACAGTCATGAATATTTCCTAGACGCAAAGCACTAGATGCTTTTGCTATTTTGGTGGGACTGGAATGTCCTCAGTTCGTTTTACTACGTGAATGGAATGTATATCTTTAAATCAATTACGAGATTCGTCAAATGTAGAAGCAATATGATTTTTGCATCCACACTTAAACAGTAATTGCAGCAATTTTTCGGCCTAATTAAGTTTCACGTACTAATTCTGCGAATGCCTAATATGAGTGAATACTACGATTGGAAAGAACCATTAAGAACTTTTATTTGTACCATGCCGTTGAGGATGTCACTATACACAGGAAACTATGATGGACTAAGTAGTGAAAAATGACAATGCTGTCATTAAGTGAATTGAAGGAAACCAATAGATGAATATCATCTCCGTTTGTTAAATGCAATAATCATAACCATGAACTTTGTGTTTCGTTATTTAATGTTACGCACTCGAGGAAGAGTAGGTGTTGTTCGGCGTCCTTGTGTTGAATTGGACTGGAACCTGGGGTATGTTGAGTACCCGATGACAGAAGCCTGCGTAAGTGAATTAAAACAAATGTTGGTGAAAAAAATCAGGAGGGTAAAAAAATGGAATGAATGCATGGACAGGAAGCCCAAAATATCAAAGATTCGTGCCCCAACGATCTAGAGCTCGGGAATTTCCAAAGTATCAATGAGCTTGAAGATGGTTTGGTTTTCATCTATGAAATCGTTGCTCACCAAGTTACACAAGACGAAGTCGTCGCTGAAACTGGAGACAAAGTCAACAAAAGCTTCTGCTTCGGTCTTTTCGATGTCAAGAATGTTGCTCTTGAAAATCTTAATCCACTCAGTGAACAAGCGGTACACCTCGTCTTTCCACGCTAAGAAGGAAGTACGCTCGACAATGGTTGGTTGCAAGATTTCTTCTCCTGGGAAAACACCCCAAGTCACAGCGTTGATTTCGTCGTCGCCGCAGTTGGAGGTCAAACTTCCCTTCTTGTCGACGGCGTAGTAACTGATAACGGAGGAGGAGGTCTCGCTCTCGCGTCCGTTGAAACAGTCGATCTTGTCCAACAACTTGTTGAGCACGTCCTTGTGGCACATGAACTCGAGATACTGTTTCTGGTAGACATAACCATTCTTGGGGCCCCATCCGTGGATCTTATTGGACGACTCGATAGCATTTATGGAGGGCTGCGAGTTCATGGTAAAGAAGCCCTTCTTGTTCAACGAGATCAATTTGTCAATAATGACCTTGGAGTCGTCTCCGATAGGACCGTCCGACCATGGCAACGATTGCAAGTCGCCCTTCAAGTACAGGATGATGATGTTGGAGAAGTCCTTCAAGCTCTTGGGAGCACCCCACAAGTCGTAGGCCTTTTTAGGAGACTGTCTCAACAACTCGGTGGCACACAAGTCGATGTCACCGAATGCAGGCGACCGGGAATCTCCCCATCTACCGTTGGGGAACTCGTCCCACGTGGCAGTTCTGGAAATGTACGAGTACTTTCTGTTTTGCCAGAAGATGGGTCTGATGGCCTCCTTGGATCTCGAAGGGTGCAAGGACTTTCTCCAAGGCAATTCGGCGACACCAGCGACTTCGTGGCAACGTGCAGGCTCGATCAAGTTCAAGCGTTCCAACACCATGATGGTGGAGCGTTCCAAGTTCATGGTGTAGAAGTGCAAGTGTTTGACGTGACCGGAGTCGATCAACTTCTGGCACATTTCACTGACCAATTCGGTTCCCTTCTCTCTCACGAGGTAGTCGTCATCCTTGATGGGTTCCAACGCATCCAAGAAGTGTTGGGGAATGGCGATCTCCGACCACTTGGCTCTACGTATAAACGCGGCGTAGGTGGAAATGGGCATGATTCCGGGGATAATGGGGATGTCCACGCCGATGCTGCGGACTTGGTCACACCACTTGATGAAGTTGTCAACGTCGTAGAACATCTGGGTGATGATGAAGTCGGCACCCACGTCGCACTTGTCCTTCAAGTACTGCAACACCAAGTCCGGGGACTTTTCCTCGGGGTGACCCTCGGGGTATGCAGCCACGCCGATGTTGAAGTGGTCGGCGTACTTGGAGCGGATGTAGGCGATCAAGTCCTTGGCGTATTGGAAGTCACCGGTGGACTCCGAACCATCTAATGGTGGGTCTCCACGCAAGGCCAAGATATTCTGGCATCCTGAGGCGTAGGCCTTTTCCAACGCCTCGTCGATAAGCTCCACCTTCATGTTGGTGCACGTCAAGTGCATGCAAGTTTCCAAGCCCAAGGTGGACTGGGCGGTGTAGACCATATCGTTGGTCAAAGAGGACGAGCGACCGCCGGCGTTCCAGGTGATGTCGATGAAGATGGGGTTGATCTCGTACATTCTGTCCATACGGTCGTAGAGGTTCTGGACACCCTGGGAGGTCTTGGGGACGAAGAACTCGAAGGAGAAGGTGGCAGGGGGCGGGTTGGCCGAGGAGTGGGCCTGGTGCAACTTCTGAGAGATTCTCATAATGAGGAGAAGATTGGAGGATGGAGTTGATCAGGTGGACGATCAGATAGGAGGATCAGGTGGATCAGGTAGATTGAATCAGGTGGATCTGAAGGATTGAATCAGTTTGGTAAGCTGGATAGAATCACTTCGATAAGCTGGATAGAGTCACTTGGATAAGCTGGATAGACTTTAATAAGCTGGATTCACTTTGATAAGCTGATAGACTCACTTTGGACACTTTGAATAGAATCAATATGGAGAATCAGTGGATAGACGCTGTATAACAGAAGGCAACACAGTCTTTATTACTGCCAATATGTAATCAGACAGTCAAGGTGATCGGAAGTCAACGAGCCAGTACAAATGGAGTCGTCTCTAGAAGAAATTAACGATTGAATCCATCCAGTAGTGGGGTGGGCCACATATATATGGTTGCAATGGAGGCTACGGGTATAATGCGCATTATGCGTTTTGGGCCAAAAGGCCAAAATTCCACTGCTATCGGCGTGGTGCATGTGAGTCATGGACGATCTGGGGTCGCAGTTTAGGCAGAAAGAAGAGAGATAGGAAGTGAGAGATACAAGAAGGGAAGGAAGCGAGTCTAGAGACAATGGGCACAGTGAGAGGTGGTGATTAGTTGGAGGTGAAGCCGGTGTGGACTGTGGACTTCTGTGTCTCTACAGCCACCCCGTGGTGTGGTCGTCGTATACGCCGAGCCATGTGGCCAATGTCGGCCCAGAGTAGATTAGGTTGTATAAACTCACGTGGCCTGGTGTAAGCGGCCCCGACTGAGAGCGGACATTACCGCATGCAGAGGCACGGCGTAGGAGCCCGGGCGCAGGTGCAGGTGGGGACTGTCAATATAGCGAGACGAGACAGTGGGAGAAGGAGGCAGTGGAGAAAAGAGGAGAGAAGAGGCAGATTAAGAAGGATTGATAGAGGCTGATTTAGGAAGGCTTGATAGAGCCTTCCGTGTGAGGTGGGGTGCACGTGCGAGACGAGCAGTGAAATGGCTGGCTTGTTGGGCAATCTGTCTGTTTGCATTTATCCGGATTATAGTGTTGTCCCATTGCGTGACTTGGTGGAGGACAGAGTGCTAGTTTAGAACTGCCAGAGTTGCCCCATATGTAGGAGTAGGGAATAGAGGATATACTACTTAGTGAAGATCTTAGGGACTTTGGGACTTTTGAGAATGAAAGAGAGGTGGCCATCCTAGAATGGGATGATGGAATTTTTAGTGTCCAAATTATTCAAAATCTACGGTTTCAATTATCAATGAAGTTCATTCTTCTTGTATCCAATCTATTATCTACTCCTCATATAGTCAATCTACAGTCATTGCCATCTTCTGTCAATCCATGATGTCTTTTCTTTTTGTAGTCAATCCATAGTCTGGCAATCCATAATCTCTCCTCTTCCTGATAATGTACTCATGGTTCAGTAAATCCATAGTCATGGTCTTGCTGAATATTAAGCAATTAGAGCTACTCTCACCAGTAATATTGATTATTATCTCCTCTAATCATATATTCTTTGAGGCGTCTTCTAATACTTTATTATCTTCGATGTGGTCTTCGATCTCCGCAGCTTTTTGCGTCGATTTTGTGCGTTATTTATAGATCGATTCTATACTTTCTTATACACTGCTTGGACTCACACTGCCAACAATAGAAGACCTTCCATTAGCAGAATAACATCCTCTCCTACAACTCGTCCATCTCGAAAGGGTCCTCGTCACTTTCGTCTCCGTTTCCGTCGTCCCCTGGCCCCGAATTGTGCTCTGGTTCCTGGGGTCTTGTGCCCGCACCTGCGTCCCCGGTTTCGGCCCGGTGCTTTTTCAACAACTCTTCCTCCTCATCTCGAACTCTTTGAGTCATGGCGTTGATTTCCGCGTCGTACTCCGTCCATTCGGGCATCAACCGACGGGCCACACTGAGCTTGTCCTCGGAAGTCAGCGGATTGTTGCACAAATCAATGGTTCTGGCTGTGTTCTTTGTAGAGTCCGAACACCACGTCTCGCACCACAACCAGTCCTGATCAAGACTGTGGATGGGAATCACCCTCTGGAGGTTATTGGGCAAGTCCTGGTCCAAGTTCGCCAACGAGTTGGGGTCCGACGACAATTTCTGGTAGTGTTCCCGAAGCTTGTCTCCCGCATGCATCGCCCGGAACCGGACCAAGTCCACCACGTACAACGCACTGATGTGATACTTGAGCTCGGACTTGAGCACTTCCGCCCAGTAGCCCTCCTTCCAGAACCGGAAGCCCTCTGTTTCCTTGCGCAGGTCACACATGGGCACAAAGCCGTAGGGTGCACCCTTGAGGTCGGTCTGGACCAAGTCGTACATGTCGGTTCGGGCCACCTGGTCGGCGTCCATAAAGATCACCTTGTCCAAGCCTTGGGGAAACAACACGTCCAAAAACAACATCTTGTAGCCCCAGATGGTCCGGTGCTTCTCTCGCTGTGCTCTCAAGAAACTGGGCCATTTGTAGGTGATGAGCTCGTACTCAAACAGGTACTGCTGGGCCAAATGAGGAAGAAGCTTCTTGAAGTGCGATGAGAGATAGTTCTCCAAAATCCAGAACTTGACCAGCTTTTCACTATGCTTCCTCACGGAAGCCGTCATGATGCCCAAGAGCCGCTCGTACAAGTGGCCACTGGCGACTGCAAAAATGTTGATATCGGCATTTTTGATCGTGGCCACAGACTTCACTGCAAGAGTATCGGTCCGCTTTCTGAGTCGAGGAAATATTGTCTTTCCTCTCGAATCAAACACAGAAATCTTGACCGAGTCTAAGGGGTCATTATTCGCCACAAATCTCGACTTTCCAGCAGATAATAACTCGTAGGCATCTTCCAAGCTACCCTCCTTGACTCTAAAATTCCAAGTGCCAGGTCCACTAGCCAATTGCAAGTAACCCAAGCTTGCCATGACCGAGGTGTCCCGAACCTCGTTCTCCTTCACAATTTCCACGGCCAAGCCTGCTGGTGCGTGTGCATTCGTCACATCTCTGGCATATCCTTCTATCAAAATGCTCTTCAACTCAAACACACCTTGAACCAGCTTCTCCTCCAGGAAATCGAACTTGAGATTATCCAAGTCGGCCCCAATCGAGCTACCCTTGTTTGCCGTAATCCACGGTTTAGGAGAGTCCAAATCAACGGTAAGAATTTCTGATCCAGGTAAATGGTCGAATTTGGTACCATAAGTTGAAACCCACTTTCCATTGGTGTCAAATTCAGGAATTGAGCTTGGATACACTCCCTTGTAGAATCTCTTGACTCCAAGTACACCTGCTGTCAGCTTGGGCTGGATCAAGATTCGAATAGAAAGGAATGGTAAATCCTTTATGGCGTTGATAATTGATACCATTTTCTGTGAACTTTCACTCAAAGGATCAATTATCAACAAAATATCTAAATCCTTGACTTTGTCTTTCTCAGAAATGGTCATATTTAACGAGTGTCTCATGTCCACTTTGCTGAAATCATAGCGGGCCACATCTTTGACATAAAATTTATCTTCATAAAATGATCTTGTGACAACTGAGCTTAATAGATCGAACCAGTCTAGGTTATCTTGTTGGAGTGGATTGAGCTCATGAATTGATCTGTAGTTAAAAATTTGAGGATAGGCATTCACAATGTCGTTGAAGATCAGAAGTCTTTGGTTGAATTCGTACTCGACAACAAGTTCCAAATCTTCCAGGGCCAACGGAGTGTCGATTCTAAAATAACGGGAGTTGAAAAGCATGAAATCATGGTTCACTGGCAAATTTCTTGACTTTAATAATTTTATTACTCCCAAATTCACATTTGAAGGTCCATCCTCCTTGATACCGTCAAGCTGTTTAAGAATGTAATTGAAATCTGCTTTGTGCATCTTCTTCAGGTTAATCTTCTTTTTGAGCTTATCAAACAAGGGAACCAAATTGCCTTTATTCACAATTCTCAATTGTAAGTTTTTATTCGAATTTCTTATAATTTGCAAGACATTTTTGAGCTGCTCCATCATACTGACTTTATTGAAGTCACCTACCAACCAAAAGGTTCCAGCAACCTCATTGCTAATATCATCTGGGTGAGGTTTGAATGCAATTGATTCGTCAAATAAACTCTCATCAATAGACTTGTAGATTATGTCCGATGGATCAAGAGGAATCACATTCAAGTTTCTCTCGGACTTGGCTTCGGCATAAAGAAGCGACTTCAAACTTGCCCCTTTATCAGTACCGGCATTAATGTGTCTGAATAATAAGGAAGAGTCCTGGCTGATTTGTTTCAGGGCGGCTCTTCTCCATTCTGGAGTTCTTAAATCATAAATAACTCCATTAATAATAACCGAAGGTGAGCTAATAGAATACTTTTCTGCGGTGCTCTTGTAAAGCGTTCTGTCTAATGCAAATTCTTTTGGCATTTTGATCATTTTCTTGATTTCAATAACTTCCTCCTCTGTCTTGGATTCAAGATACTTGTACAAGAAGGCTAAGGCTTCTTGGGGAGTAGTTTTATCGGCAAGGAAGTAGAATCTTTCGATGAGCTCGCGTTCAAGAGGATTATTGTCATCCTCAAGAGCTATCAATCCTATCTGCTGGGGAATTCCCATATCCAAAATGGACTTTGCAAGTCCAAAGAACCCTGTCAACAAATTCTTGTTGGATAGATTGATTGCAAAAATCACATCATGGACATTTTCTCTCAAAGGTGGAATTCCAGACTTTCCGATACCATCTTCAAATACTTGCTTTCTATTTTCTGAAAAATCTTCGTAAGCTTTGTCCTTCTCGATATCATTGAAAAATACAACACCTCCTGACTTTTCCTCGGTTCCAGTATTATACATATCCTCAAAAACTTTAAACCTATTTTCATTATGCCCCATAACAGAATTGCCTGACTTGTACTGTGATTCCTTCACTGCAGAAATCAATGCAAATTTGGCAATTAACCTTTTAGACTGGATTGGCGTCAAACCAAGAGATCTGAGATCATGAATAATAGCCAATTCGTCTTCGATTTTTTCAATTAATGAGAATAAATCAAGCTCTAACTCGTGAAGTGGCGATCCATTAATGTAGATCCCGTCGGAGTCTGACAATCCAGCTTCAAAATTGCGATTAAATTGCTCTTGGATATCTTCCACGCCCTTGAAGTCACTTGCTTCACCTATGTATGAAGCCAATTTAGGCATCTCCGAGAGCACTAAGCTCAATAAATCGTAATCAGTAATATTTTTGTATGGGTTCGATTCGATGAATGCTGCTAATTTTGGAGCAATTGTTTGAATTGATTCATTTGAAACAGTTCTGAGCTCATTGGAGTCAAGAATTTGCCATAAATCCTTTTTTATGTTGAATTTTCCTGCTGGCTGTGTTTTCTTGTTGGACTTTTTGCCTTTGATGTTTCTGTCATCAATAGTAATATAGTTAGAACGCTTCAAGGTCACGTCAACACCGTAGCCACCTAAGGTATCAAATTTACCTTCCTGGTCCTGGATAGGTGTATATCTCCAAACAAATCTAATTTTTCCTGATTTTGAGTTTTCGTACAAATTGGCAAACATTTCTGCAAAGGTTGGCTCATGAATACTTCCGTAGAAGAAAAGCAAGGGTGCTTTGAAATTATCTCCAATTACTCTATCGAACTCCTGCAAGTCCACTTTTTTGGCTTTGTCGGTTTGCAAAGCAAATAAAGCATCGGGGGAGCAGTAAAATTTATCATTGTACAATACCCAAGGTTGATTCTGGTGGAAGTCGACTTTATTTCCCAACATATCCTTGGAACATTCTTTGATGAGCCTTTCGCCCACGGATGGCAAGACAACGTTCGTATAATAATCATGGTGTGCCTGAACCCTAGCATAATTAATCTTGTTCACAAAATTGAAATTGATAAATGAAGTTGTCTTTGGTCCCAAACCCAAAGCAGGAGAATTGAGAACCCGTTCATATTTTTCGAAGTCTGAATTCAGGGACAGAAGAGGTTCAAGTTCGGATTCCTCATTCAATCCAAGTAATTCCAACAACGCGGGTATGTATGCCTCTGGATCGTACTCAGCTATGCTTTCAAGCAAGTTCAACTCAAAAACGGCTGGTTGCCATGTTGCTTGCAATTCAATTGACAATTCATTGGAATCTATGGAACAGCAAACCGACACTAGACTTAGTAGTGTTGGTAGAAGCCTGGAGAAGTGCATTGGCAACGGTGACTAGGAACTAATAGGTGTACTGAAAAGCTCTAGACGGGTTTCAATATTGAGTCACGCGACCAAGGTCACGTGTGGTATATTTGGTACATAGGTATACATAATATTACTAACGAAGTAATTCGTCAAAGGTTATGGACCGAACCACCTTCTTGCGAGTATTTCTCTTCGAATCGGTAGCTGGCTTTGTCTTCTTCTTGCGTGGGCTTTTGGGTACTTTTTTGTCTCCGGCAGCCGTCTTGGATTTTCCTTTCTTGGTCGTAGACCGTTTCCCAGTTGCAGCTATAGTTTGAATTCTTGTGGTAGTCTCCTCGATTTGTATCCTTTCGCTCTTTTTTATTATCTGATCGAAATTCAAATCTGCCACCAATTTCCTCCTTGGATAGATATTGTCGTTGCCAAAGAACGACCGGGGCGAAGAGGACGACGTATACTTCACGATTGTTTCGTCATCGGATTCAACCTGCAAAACCACTGGAGACTCTTCATCTAGCGACGGAAGCAAGCCGGAAAATTGCACTCTTCTAGAGTCCTTTGACCACGAACCTTGCCGCAAAATGGACTTGGGTATATCTTTCTGATTGTAATCTTTCTCGCAGGCGTCTATCACAATAACTTCCACTTGTGCCTTGGCAATTCCGTGCTCCTCGTCTGTTAGATCCACCACCTCTATGTATTCCTGGAATTTCTCGGTGGCGGACTTGGTGTCTGCACTAGCAGGACCTGCTGCGTCTTGAACTATTTCGATGTCTAGTTCCTCTTGATTGGGAACTGCTTCCAGTTGATTTTCGTGGCTCTGACACCATTTGTTATCTCTCATGCGTCTTTCTGCTGCCTGCAACATTGCTTCTCTGAGCTTTCTGGGATGGGCCGGCTTTGTTACTCCGTCACCTCCCAACTTCCTGGCCTCGGCCCGGAATTTGTGTTTGCTGAGTTCCTTAATCCGCTTTTCTCTCACCGAAATGTACCCTCCTCTTGGGTCAAACACTCTTCCGAGTCTTTCTTCTTCACACCTGTAGCCAGAAGACGCGCCAACGCCAGCTTGGATGTCCTCAAAGCGTTTCTTAAGTCCGTCCAAGAACTTGTAGAATTTCTCGTCATGGGGCCCGTAGAGGTTATGGGTCAACTCGTGCAAGAAGGTCTCGACAATATCTCCAAGGGGGTAAAACAGACGGTCATTCGAGTGGTACCGTAACCGAAGAAGGATCTTTTGGCCTCTGTTCACGTTCAAGCCGAGCAAGTTGGGGTTCTTGGGGAACATCTCGCAGAGTTGTCCCACTTTGAAGTTGTTTTCGTGGATTATGGGCGCCACAAGCTTGGATACCTGATGCAATAGGGAGTTGGCGTACTCCTTGTCTGCATACCGCTTCAACGAGCCGATTTTTCCGATATTGGACACCGGAGACGGTTTCTCCGGCTCGGATTTACTTCGGGTACTGGATTTCCTGGGTGCCTGACGAACCATGGCATGCTTATATCTCCCATGTAAGGAATGAGGTAGATGTTAAAGGATGCTTTTTCTTGTGTCAGTTGGAGTGTATAGATAAGGTGCACTAAAAACTGGAGAAGAATAATAAGTATAATAAAAAGACAAAAATTACATGGAGAAGTCAAACCTGGAGAAGATAGAGGATGGAAGGAAGTTCAAGGCGATCTAAAATTGCAATAGACCAAAGACGTGAATTTGTTATTTAGGTCGTAATATATCATATATGGGACTGCTAATTGGGTGAGAATTGCACACAGCATTTTGGGAGAATTATACAGAGCCAATTTCGCAACCATGCAACCAGAGTCAAAATAAACCATACTTCTCTGGAACTTCTTATTCCATTGTAATAATCTTATCGTGGGCTTACTTCTCATGGGCAATGCTATATAGCTGGTCTACGAAGTTGACCATGAATGTGCCAGGAGTTCGGCACTTTTCCGCAGCCTTTCTTCCAGCCAGGTTGTAGAGCTCCACTGCACCACAAACAGTATCAAACAAGGTGGATTGGCCATCCTTCATGGCCAAAAACGCCCCAATCACGCTTCCAAGCGAACACCCGGTCCCGGTGACGGAGCCCATGAGCGCATGGCCTCCAGGAATCACTTCGCGTTTGTCGTTCCATACCACGTAGTTGTTCTTGCCTGTCACCACCACGATGGCCCTGAACTCACGAGAAACGTCACTGGCAACTCTAAGAATTTCTGTCACTTCGAGCTCGCCCACTGAGTCCACGCCCCGCATTGTCACCTCGCCATTGCGTCCTTCCTGATAATTGCTGGTCAACTTTCCAATAGCGAGAATCTCTCCAACATTGCCCTTGATCACCGACACCTGTCCTGAGTTGAGCAAGAGACGGGACGCGTCCATACGGGCCGTGGTGGCGCCTGCCGCCACCGGGTCATACACTATATGCTTTCCGGCCCGACTATAGGCCAGGATGGCATTAATATACACCAGCATGTTTTCTGGCGTGGGTGTGCCAATATTGGCCACGAGAGCACAGGTCGGAATAGAAGCAAACTCGTCGAACTCGGCTGCTAGCTCCGACATCACCGGAGATGCCCCCACGGCCAACGTCACGTTGGCACTGAAGTTCTTCACCACGTTGTTGGTGACGTGGTGCACCAAGGGCCCGGTGGCTACCACCAGTCTCGCTATTTCGGCCCTGGAAATAGTGGATGCGACTACAGCATCAGTCCATTTGGTCTGAGCACCAGTCCGTACAATGCGGTCCAACAGCGCCGTGGCCTCGCCAGCTTCGGGGCTGGCCATGATACACGATACCACGGCCACCCCGTCGAGCCCCTGGCCCTCGACCTGGCACTGGTGCATGACGAAATCGGCATTGGAGTGGTTGATGCCGCCGATCGCTACGCACTGGATCTGGCGAGAGCTGGTCGCGTTATGGCGAGCAAGTGTGTGGAGCATGTGTCTGATGCCAATGGGCCCAATTCCTCCTGGCGTCTTGACGTCCTTCTTGGTATTGGTGGCAAACACCGTCCCCAAGCCGAGATAGTCGGCCACATTGTGGCGACACGCCTCTTCTACTTCCGCTGGTGTGGAACAAGTGACCCCTAGGATCTTGTCGTCGCCAATCAACTGGCGCACTAGGGGTGCAGGCATGTCGTCCTGGCCCACATGGACGCCTTCTGCGTCCACGGCCAAGGCCACGTCCACCCTGTCGTTGATAATGAGCGGAATGCCTTTTTGCTTGGTGATGGCATGGACCTGTTGTGCTCTTTTCACGAAGTCTCTGGTCAGAAGAGCCTTCTCGCGCAACTGGACCACGGTGGCCCCGTTTTGCACGGCATTGTCTATCTGTTTCAAGAAGGAGGACGACTCCGGAATCATGGTGGAGTCGCTCACCAAGTAGAGCGAATAGTCGGTCATGATAGTAAGGTGGATGTTAGATCGTTTACATGTAGTAGTCCGAGAATTGATGCTGCGGTTACAGTGTGCAAGAAGCGAGTCGTGAATAATGCGACTACAGTGAATAATGTGAATAATGCGATTACAGTGAATAATGTGAATAATGCGATTACAGTGCAAATAATGTGAGTGCAAATAATTGAGTGCAAATGATGTGTGCAAAATCATTTCAGGTGATCACAAATGCAACCCGCACTGGGTGCGGCCTTGATAAGATCGACAGAAATAGAATAGCACACGCATGTAGATCATCATGCGCAGATCCAATGCCATTGCCATTGAATTGACAATTGAGAAGAGTGGATGTGGGGCTCGATCTCCCAATGTCAACTATCCTCCTCGGACATAAAGAATAACTTACCGAGCCTGTATTTCCTCATCCTTCCACGTCCCTCCCAATGCTCTGGCTGCAAAAGAGATGTGCTCATGCATCTCATTCCCCGGTGACACTTTTGACAGATCTACGCATACGATCCCGCCACCCGAGCCCAATTGACAAACGCGGCCCTATCGGGCCAAAGCCCGCCCTTCCACTGTGATCCACACCACTATCAGGCACCATTGTTTGGCTTTTCATTGCATTAAAGATTTACGGTCCTTGTCTGGGGACACGAGTATATAGAGACGAGGTCTGCCTGCCATTGCCCCACATCGACACATCTGCATTCTGCACTGCAAGAATAGGCTTTCGCTACACCATTGACACAATTGCCTCGTTTTTTGCTGCAACGTCCGACGCCATGGTGCAACTCACTAGACCCACCTCATACTTCGAGACCTACTTCGTGGCCCTCAGTCGCAAGGACGCTTCCCAAAACTTCACATTGGTGGCCACGTACAACCACCCCGTTAACGATGTGCTCTTGTCGAATGCGTTGAAGTCGTTATTGACCAAGAACGTCGGCCTCACCTACGGCCTTCGCAAGGTGTCGCCGGACCCCGAGTCCAACGAATGGGAAATATTCACCCCCAACAAGATCAGATACGACACCATGGTGACGTTCGAGTCGGTGGACTCGATCTCCATCGAATCCTTCGACGACATGAACGACACGGCCAAGGTCATGGACATCGAAGATAATCCCTTGTGGCACATCAAGGTGTTCGAATTGCCCAACAAGCAGCAGCACGTCTCCATCTGTTTCGACCACACCTTGCACGATGGCATATCCGCGTTGGAGGTGCACCGTCTCTTAGCTCAGGAGCTATCGGCCGTCACTGCCACCTCCATGGAGGAGTTCGTGTTCGACATTGTCCGGGACGAGAAGTTCCTTCCTAAGGTCCCCGTTCCTCCCACCACTGACTTGCCCATGATGCAGGCCACCTGGTCTGAGTACCTTGGCGAGCTGGTTCTGAAGATTCCCGGTGTGGGCTGGGGATTGTCTTCCATTCTGTCTCTCTTCTCCAAACCTCCAAAGCCAGACTTTCCTGATGTTTTAAAGCTCAAGCTCTTTGACAGAGATCTGCAGGAAACGGTATCTCCTACCAGGTCGGTTTTGGCCAACTTGACCCCAAGCGAGGTGGACCAAGTCATCGCGTTTTGCAGAAAACAGGGCATCACTCTTGTTCCTTTCCTTCACGTCTTGACCACCCAGACCATCGAAGAACTCGTCTACCCTGCAGATGGAGTCCAATACAGCTCTCTGCATGTCATCCCCATCAATGGAAGAAGATACCTTCCCGAGGGAGATCCGTTCGTTTTTGGTGTTGTTGCTACTCCAGAATTGTTCAAATTACCACCAGTGGTGGGAAATAATGCCATTGACTATATGAAAATTATTCATAAGAATATCCAAACCCAATTAGGCATGAAGTCTCGTCCCCAATATGCCCGGATCAGAGGCATGGCTAACGTACCCTTTTTTGACACCGTCACTGAGGTGAAGGAGAGATTGACACTTGTGATGTCCAGTTTGGGTAAACTTCCGGATCAGGAAGGCAAGTTCCAGATCGAAGACATGCTCTTCAGTCAGTGCAGTTGCGATCGTACCAACTTCTTGCTCAATGCAGTAGGAACCTCCAAGGGAGGATTGAACTTGGTGCTTTCATACTCCAAATACTATGACAAATTAAAGGACGAAGACGGAGGGCTTGTGATGGACAAATTCCCTGCCAAGTTCAAGGCAAATATACTTGAGTTGATCTCAACGACTGCTTAGAATCTGCGATTAATATAGACCATAAGAACCAATGAACATTATTGAACATTATGCATTCGTAGATATTGACTTTTTATCTCTATCTAATTGTCATTGTCAGATCCTCCGTCGTTCCTGAAAGATTCATTCGTAGTTATATTCTCTCTATCTAATTCTCTTTGTCGGACCCCCCGTTCCTGATAGATTCATTCGTAGTTATATTCTCTCTATCTAATTCTCTTTTTCAGACCCCCCGTTTCTGAAAGATTCATTCGTAGTTATATTCTCTCTATCTAATTCTCTTTTTCAGACCCCCCGTTTCTGAAAGATTCATTCGTAGTTATATTCTCTCTATCTAATTCTCTTTGTCGGACCCCCCTTCATTCCTGAAAGAAGACATCAAATTGTCCAAATCCTTTGCATCGTTATTCCCCATGATGTCCATCAATTCTCGTGTTCTTGCCACAGAGTACTGTTCACACTTCTTGATTGTTCCGCTGACTCTAGTGCATCTCATTATCACCTCTTGGCCCTCTAGGTAGTTGATCATCGACAATGCAGCAACCACTAGTTTATGAGATTGTCGACCACATCGTATAATTCCAGTGGAAGTCTTGTTGCTGAAATACTTGACGGAAAGATGCATTCCAGCTGTTCCTGACCCATGATCTCCATACACCTCTTGGATCATTTTTCGTACTGCATTTGATATTGTCTTCTGGTTTATGGATGATGGTGATGTCTGGTGCAAGATGAGGAGAGCATCATTTGGGGATTTGGTGAAATCTTGAAAGAATTGCTTCGACTTATTAGACGTATCATCTGTTGGTGGATACAATACTTCAAATAGAATGTACCTCTGTTTCAATCTGACCATGGTCGATGTTTAGTATGCGATGAGTTGAGTCAAAAGGATCTACGAAGTTGTAGATAACGGGATGTGCACTACCAAACATTTCTCTTGAGGATTACATCACCAGTAAATTTATACAATAGGAAGCTACTCCGTAGGCGCAGTATATACATTTAGAGTTGTAGAAGCTGGCAGAGTAATTGTACCACTTGTGTGTGAAAGAATGTACGAAATACGTTGCTTCTCTCCAATAATGAATTAGAGTATAAGTAAACCTTATAAAGAAATTGCCCCGTTTATTTGAAGAAACATGTCTTATAATACCAGTATCAAACCATGCTTTCACTTCAATTATTGTGACATTTATGGCAGTTAAAGTTAAAGGATTTTCCTTTCAAATTTAGCTTTGGGAAAATAGCACAGAAATAGTTTCAATAAATTCTCGTTTGGCAAGAATTTCAAAAAATTCAAAAATTGTACAATGCAATGCAATTTGTGTTTTCTTCTTAGTAAACACAAAAATGATAGTATAAACTAATTTTGAGAGTGTCTGCTCTTATATTTAAATAGTATACATTATAATACATAGTCCATAAACGGTTGCAAATGGTAATTAAATCGTCAAATACTTTTGTGTCAAATCTCTTGCCAACATCGAGTTACCATTAATATTGTAGATCAATGCCAAGTTATATGCTGCTTCCACTGATAAATCGTATTCAGGCTCAAGCTTGCCATGGAATTCCAACACCTTTTCGTAGAAATCAACAGCAAGCGTCGTTAAGCCAATCATGTGGAAGAATCTTCCAAAATTGAACTCAATTTCCTGTAATTCGTAATCGGTAGCATTTTTCAGCCTCACCTCCTTATATTCCAACAAATAACTGACACCTTGTAATAATTGCAAGTGTCTATTGGTCGACAATCTTTGCATGGATCTATGAACATGAGCCAATCCTAACATCAAACATATCATAGGGTCTTGGTTGTAGGCTTTGTATGCACGGTTCAAGTACACAATAGATGAGATGTAACTTCTACTGCCTCCCAAAAGATTTGCATAGACATATAGGAGATCAATGTGATCATTCTTGAATGGAATTCCTTTGACATCGGATGTAATAGTAGCCATGCCAACAAATTTTTTGCCTGTAGTAATGGAATCAAACGCTTTCAATTGTCTCAAGAAAAACTTTTGATGGTTATAATTAGTGAATGTTTCCCAAGCTGTTATTCCAGAAGAAAAGCAGCACATAAAGAATTTATAAATAAAAGGTGAAAACTGATTCTGGATCAAAAAGTTTCTGATGTATGAGGTGATGCCATTCATATCTCCAGTCTTCAAACTAATAATGAGTTTAATAAGTCTCAACATTGATTCTTTGACTTTGTCTTGAACAAAAACGCTAACGTTCATTGAAATTTCAATGATTTGATTAGCATTCTCATAATCATGATCATAATTCAAAACGAGAATAGCGTACTGGGTAAAGATCTTGAACCATTCATCGTAAGAAATTCCTCTATATTCAACCTTTGAAGTCAACAATTGGCGTGAATAATTTTCATTTGAATCATTACCAATACCCTCATAAAGATTGTAAACTCTAGCAAGTTTTTCATCAATTCCCAAATCTTTCTTTCTCCTGTAAAGAATAATACCCTTAAACTGCCTATTTTTATCTCTTGGAAAAAAACTCTTCACACCTATGAAAATTTCGAGTAATTGATATGCTAACTGAATCCAAGTCTTGATTGCAATCTTCTCATCATGCTCGTTATTTATAGATTCTTCCAATCTCTTCATTCTTCTATACTTTTCTAAGACCTTCTTCTTCGCATTATTTTCGAAATCCAACTTCTCTTGTTCGGTAAGTTTTCTAGATTTCAGTGAGAGTTTGGCTGTACGGATAAGGGAAGAATTATTCAACATTTCGTCCTGATCGAAATCGCCAATTTCTGGAGTATTGCTTCTAGTTTCGGATTCTTCCTTGATATGGTGACCATACTCTTCATTCTTTTCTTCTTTTTCTCTACGAGCTGCAACTTGCACCAACAAAACCCTTGCATGCTCAGTATTACCCAAGTGATATTCAGCTTCAGCCAAGGATATTTTATAGTCAAGATTATTACTGTCCGCAGAAAGCAACGACTCGTAAGCCTGCTTGGCTTGACTATAATCCCCAATTTCGAGGAAACACTTTCCCAAAAGCACAATTAATTCTGTGGAACTCTCAAATTCGTCATTCGTGGATGCTTTGATCAAGAATTGTAAAGCATCTTCAAAGTAGCCATTCTCCTCCAAGATCTTACCAGTCTCAAAGTATAAGTCACTGATATCATCTTTCGCTTCTATTAATAATTCAAAATGTTTCATAGCTTCGTCCTTCTGACCCAAACCCAATCTGAGACTTCCAAGTTTGAATCTGATATCAATTGGAAGATCATAGAATTTCTTGGAAGCCAACTCTCGTGCTCTGCGGTCGGTTAATTTTTGGATAGCCTCGAACCTTCTGACCTGATCAAACTCAGCGTCGTCGTCATTATCGTCCCACCACTTTTCATCATTTCTTGCCTGAATCCATCTGGCGACGATGCGGGTAACCTTGATTCCGTTTCTCCACGAATGTTGTTGAATGTACAATTCTAGCAAAATATTCAATTCTGCCCACCCGAACTTGGGCTGTTTCAGCTGTGTGTCTTTGTCATTTCCGGGGTTGATATTGTAGTCCAATATTTTCATGTACAAGTTGATGGCATCATTGATTCTTTTCTGCTCCACGTAGACACTTGCCAAATGCTTGACGATATTGGTATCCATGGGATACATCTGGCGGACCTTTTGAAAGCCTTCCAATGCCCTGCCATATTGCTTCTTTTCACGGTACAAGATTGCCCTCTCGAGAATGTACCGGGAGCTCTTGGAATTGTCGGAGTTGATGGCTCTGGAGTAACAGTAGATAGCCTGGTCAATGTGACCCAACTCCGTACTCAATTCAGCGACGCTGGCCCAGAACTGCGAGTCCCAGGGGTGGATGTTGGCCGCCAAAAGCCAATAGTTACAGCACTTGTTCAATCGGCCTTCTTGCTTGTAGATTTCTCCGAGAGTCTTGTAGGCAGAGAAATTCTTGGGGTCCATCTTGATGACCTCCAAGTACAAGTTCATGGCCACCTGGAAATCGTTGCGGACAAACGCCTCGTTGGCCAACGAGAGGTTCTGTCGCACCTCAGGGTCGAGTTCTCTGTTGGTGCTGCGCATCATCTTGCGTTTCCAGTAGGACTTGGAGCTGTTGGTGATGTTCTTGGACTTGTTTTTGACACGGAAGTTACCGGCACTCCGAAGGGCATCTCTGAAGTCGTAGTCGTCGCCATAGTCGTCCTCGATGAGAATGCCATCCTCGTCGTACTCGTCTTCGGAAGACGACAAGTAGAGCTTCTCATCGTGGTCCATATCATCCCCTTGTTCTCCCTCGGAGTCGGTCATCTCGAAGTCCTCCATGAGCTGGTCCAACTCGTCACCTGACTCATTGGGTCCCAGATTGAGCGAATGGACTTGGTTACGGGTGTTGACGGCCAGGTTCCCTTCATCTGTTTCGAAAACATTGGAAGACATGGTTGTGGAGAGTGTTTACATGGATTAGTGCAGGAAAATAGAATAGTGAGAAAGGAAATAGTGAGAATAGGGAATACGGAGAAAGGAAATAGTGAGAATCGAATAGTGAGAAAGGAAATAGTGAGAATAGAGAATAAGGAGAAAGGAAATAGTGAGAAAGGAAATAGTGAGAATAGGGAATAGGAAATAGTGAGAATAGCGAGAATAGCGAGAAAAGAGTAGAGTGAGAATAGCAGGACAAAATAGGGAGAGATGAACTGATCTGTTATATATAGCATTCAGATTTCGTTAGAGTAGATAGTAGGATCTGTACGTCAGAGTGGACCAGCATGTGAGTCAATTCCAACAGTCCGATCAGATAATCAATACCTCAATGCTATCCCTATAGTCCCTTTATATATAGTCCCTGTAATCTATACTCTCTACAGTAGCCAGTTCATTACTCCACTGCGAAGGTCAGTATTTCCAGTAACGCATTCACTATTCACACTATTCTCACTATTCACTATTCACTATTCACACTATTCTCACTATTCACTATTCACTATTCACTATTCACTATTCACTATTCACTATTCACACTTCACACTACACCTCTCATCCAGTATCGGACTAATTTATCATCCACACGGCGGTATACTTCCACCTCGCATCTTGTGTCTCCGAATCACGCCAGATCTGCTGATGCTGGTGGTGTACACTAAAGTCACGATCTCGTGACGCTTTGTTTTCCTCGCGAAAACAGTGTTTGTAGTGAGACAAATAAACTGTACCTTACCACTAGACTTTTCCTGAACCCAGCGCCTATCCCCTAGCTAAGCAATCGCCACCCGTCACCACCAGCATCATGTCCAGCTTGAGAAGAGCTGCATTGTCCAACACCAACCTCAAGAAGTTGGGGTCCTCGACTCCGTTGTCGGGGAACTCGTCCACCACGTCCATCAACACCATGCAAAAGACCGACTCGGAGGTCAATCTCACCAAGTCCGCCCTCTACGGAATCTACGGCGAAGACTCCGTCTTGAACTTGACGTCCGGCGTGGATGCCGACGACTCGGGCATCGTGATGCCCACGCCCAAGGAGAAGAAGTCCCAGCTCTCGGAAACCGAGCAGTCCAACTTGTGCACCCAGACCCACAACATACCCTTGGTGGCCAAGTTGGTCATCTTGGGCGGCAGCGCGTTTGTCTACAACGAGATCACCAAGCACATCCACAACAACCACCTCGGCACCAACACCTTGAACAACGTGCCCACCACCGTCACCAATGCCATCATTTTCAGCATCTTCGAAAAGGCCAAGCTCGGCTCCTACGTGAGCTTGGACAACGAGTGGGCCCAGGCCACCGACTCCGTGGTGTCCTTGACCTTGCAGGGCTTGGCCATGGCCTTGATGCACCCCATCTTGGACAGCGTGCTTCCCTCGCGGTTATCCATGCGCTTGTTGTCGTCCAACCCCTACCCCCACCAGCAGCGGAGCTACTCCAATCTCCTCACCGACTTGTTGAGAGCATCCATCACCTTCTTGGGCATCAGTTACGCCACGAGAAAGATCGAGTGGGCCTCGTTCTTGCAGGTGTCCATCGTGTGGTCACTCTTGAACCCCGGCTTGTGGTTGTTGCTCGACGGCACCATTTCGGGCTTCCTAGCCAGTTTGATCGCATCCACCGTGGCCTGCACCATCGTGTACTTGGAGAACTACAAGTTCATCAACCAGTACGCCGCGGCTCACTACGACCAGTACATTGCCCTCAGCCTCTGGATCGGCAGCTTCTTCTTCTGCGGAATCATCATCTTTGGCAAGATCGGCAGAAGCTTGTTCGGACCCTCTAAGTAAGAATAGACAGAGAAGAAAAGGATGTAGAGAAGAAATGGAGAAAATGGAGAAGAATGAAGAAGAATGAGAAGAAATGAAGAAGAAATGAAGAAGAAATGGGTGTAGAAATAATTAGACAAATTATCGTCCTAAAATTCGGGAATGAAATTTACTAGGAAACCCCCTTTTCAGTCTTATCAGTAAAGAGTAAAGGTGGCTAGCTATAAAAGTACTCTCGTTGCAACATTGATCCATTGGTATCGTTCTTCATGGTGCCTGTACCCTGTTGTACTGATGTCACGTGACCACCGTCACGTGACCTTATTTTGCCCTACCCTTGATTGGCTGGCGCTTCGCACCATACAATTAATCCTGATCAACAAATTTTACAACCAACACATCTAACTATGTCTGGAGGTCCCGTTCCCGTATGGAAGAAGTACACTACCCAGTCCACCGGTATCTGGGAGAAGTTACGTCAGATTCTCATGTTGGTGCCCAACAGATCGTCGGGTAACCCCATAGTCTCGCTTTACCGTCACTCTCCTCCAGGAGACAGAATCCAGGACGCTAAGAACTACGTCGACCCCGTGACCTTGCCAGCCGGCGACATCCAGGGCAACCCCTACTACAAGAGAGACTACAGAAGAAACTACCCACAAGTCCATGGCTTCAGCCAGACCAGAGTGTCGGGCTTGTTGAAGTTGGGCTCTGCCGACAAGCCCAGAATCTCCATTGGTGACAAGGGCACCAAGGAGTTGTCGGTGTTCATCGACGCTGCCGAGCCCGTCAGCTTGGCCACCACCTTGTCCAGCGTCCCAGCTGACGTGGTCAAGGGCGAGTTGTTGGGTGCCAAGGGTGAGCCCATTGTTGCTCCCTCGTTGAACAAGTTCCACTGGACCATATTACAAGAGCCCGAGCACGGAATGTTCACCGACAAGTACCCCTGTCGTATCTTCACCGAAAAGAAGACGGCCGAGGCTGCCCAATAATTGCATTTAATAGACTGTCGAACAGCAATACACACACATTGACCAGGAATTGACCACAGAGTAAACCTAGGTAATATTAACCAAAGAAGTAATCCTAGGTAATATTAAGCAAAGAAGTAATCCTAGGTAATATTAACCAAAGAAGTAATCCTAGGTACTATTAACCAAAGAAGTAATCCTAGGTACTATTAACCAAAGAAGTAATCCTAGGTAATATTAACCAAAGAAGTAAAGCACGATTGACCACATCAATATACGTAATATTAACCACAGAACTTAAGCTACGATTGACCACATCAATATACGTAATATTAACCACAGAAGTAAACCTACAACTTTGACCACATTACATCAACTTTACCTACACCAGCTGATTCTGGCGCAATTGGAGGGCAGGAAACACCGCAGGAAGTCCGTACACCCCAAACCAGCACTTCAAGTAGTCCACAGTGGAGGTGTTGGGCACAGTGAACTCTTTGAGAGTCTGGAGTGTTTCACATGGATGGATGGAAAACCACGGAGTGTCCAAAATGTGGTGGCAGTCGAGCCTAATCGGATTGGCTGCCATTGATGCTACCCGCGTCTCTGCTAGTGCCACTTCGTCACCGTCAATGACTTCATACATGCGGAAACAGAACACTGGCACCAGGTAGAACTCGTCATACAGTACAGTGAAGGTGATTTTGTAGAACCGAGATGTTTTCCAAAACAAGTTTACTAGGAGGTAAGGCAGCGTGCTCATTTTGACGTAGTTCGTGCCTATGGTCAATGCAGACTGCCCCAATGATACATCTCCCAGAACATCCAGCTCAATTGTATCATCCAGTTCAACTGTATCCAGTGAAATTGTAGCATCAAGTGCAATTGTAACATCTAGTGCAATTGTAGTATTTGGTCCTTTTGGCCCATTTGGGCCCATTGACTCATTGGGTTCATCTTGATGTACCAACTGCCTAGGCTCACTTGGCTTATCTGGATCAATTGACCCACTTGGAATTGTTTCACTTCCAATTGGTTCCCTTTCCTCTGAAACAGACTCTACTAGCGTGAGACAATCAACAACAATGTCTCTGAACTCGTGCACTGCTGCTGCAAATTGGCTGCTTGAGATGGAGGCCATACTTTGTCGTCAAGACATGGACAGGCTTTAGCCACAGCAATGTAACTCAATTCAAGGCTACTCTTCAATTACATTTCTGAAAATTGATAGTGGAACAAAGATGAACTGCGTGAGATGCCATTAGAAACTTCGATGCAATGGCACTTCTCTGAAGGCAATTCTGGAAGCCTGTAACAGACGACTGCAAAGACGCAATTGTCTTGTTGCCAATTATAGTAAAACAGGCGTCGGAGTTTGGTGTGGTCGACCCCACATTTCAGCCCAATTCGACCTATAGATTCTTGGGTAATTACTGCGAGATGCTGATAATGAGTGATTGAAGAGATCTCAATTACATGCCTTGAGTCTTGCAGGCTCGTTCTAAAGCAATTATATATTAAACAAGCTGATTCCAATGGGTAAGCGACTATAAATTGACAGGACTGCCGGCGTTGTCGGCGGTCCTGTGCACTAGAAATGGCCACCTCGAAGTAGTCCTAGCGTAGCCGTGTGTATGAACGCCTGGCTGCATGGACAAAGGACCTGAGGAGCACGGGAAAACGTTGGAATTGGAGCTCCGTGTACCAGGAGCAGCATCTGGGGCATCTGGAGGCAGCTGGAAGGGGCCAGTCCGTTCTGGAGGCCCTACCCCTTTCCAGCAGACAGACTCAGAAGATGAAGTGTAGTGTGGGATGTGGGGACGCACGACGCCACTAGTTGGCGTCCTTGTCATCTTCAGTGCCTGCACTTTGTGGGGTGGAGTCGTTCAACAAGCTGGACTTGCCGTTGAACAAGATGGCCGAGTTGGCTCCACTGATGGAGTTTCTGTTGTAGATCTCCTTGACCTTCTCGGCATTGGGGTGTCTCAAGGGAACACCGCCAAGGGCCGAGCGACCGGACTCGCCGCCCAACTGCTTCTGCATGGCGTAGTCGCCACTGTCGAAGTACTTCTTGTCCTGGAACTTGGACGTCAAGATCTGCTGGGTGGTGGGCAACTTGCCGTACATCTTGTAGATTCTCAACTCCTGGGGACTCAATTTGGACAAGTCCAAATTCTGGGTATTTTTGGGGGGACCTAGGGGGTCATCCTCGTGTAACGACATGGCGTGGTGTTAGTTACTGGTGGTGGAAGACTCTGAGGTATATTGGAGTCATTAATTTTCAGAAGGAGTGCCCACACGCGACCAGTGGCAATCTCCATTCTTGGCACGTGCCTGCAAACATTTGGGGAGACACTGAGGCAGAAGAGGTTTAGGGATCTTCACTACGATCGGAGTTTCAGAAGACAATAGGGGTGCGGAGAAGACAGGGTAGTGGAGGAAGTGAAACGGGGAGATGGAGCAATGGAGACTGATGGATTTATGTGAAAATGGCAAGAGATAGGATGGAAATAGTATTATATAGAGATACTATTATGAGAGGATAGAGATACTATTATGAGGATAGAGATACTATTATGGGACCCAGATACTAAATAGAGATTGGGTCTTTTGCAATGGATGAAGAGCACAAATGTATGGGTCTATTGCTATGCTATGAGAGGACGGGCTCTTGCAATAATGCAAAGAGCAGAAACGCTGAGGAAGCACTCTTCATCGGTGAATTCTATCTGCGAGAGGAGAATTTACTTTCATCCTGGAGAACTACATTTTCTGTCGTATCTACGCACGTACTAGAATTTGATTCTCCAACTCTATTCTGTATGATGTTATATCTCTCTATCGCTGTGGACCACGGCAATGGCGCCCTGTACGTCCATGTCATTTGTCAACATGCGTCGAAGCTGTCGTGCTATTGTTCTGGGACAAGTGACATGTGGAATAATAGGTATAGATAGAGGGGAGTGTCAGACAATAGACACTCCTGAATCCAGACTGTAGGCAATTTAGTCAGTTTAGAGCGTAGAGTACTGCAGTATGGTTTTGATTGCATTGCATTGGTACTATTTGGCTCTATTACAGTATTGCACTATTTGGGTCTATTACAGTATTGCACTATTTGGGTCTATTACAGTATTGCACTATTTGGCTCTATTCCATTGCCTATCATTCGCTTGTGTCAAATACCAAGATGCCTGCATTCCGGCAACCCATAATAATGTTAGACTCGGTGACCTCCATTCCTGCAAGCTCCATTTCTCCCTGGGTATGGTAGACGATCGTCGTATGGTCCAGGATGTTGTACGGTAGAATGGTAAGGTTATCTTGGTACAAGGTAGTAGAGGTGGAGGTGGTGATGGTGGTGGTTGCAGCTGCGTTGGTTTGCAGTTCTTTCTCGCACTTTTGAGACAGATAGACATATTTCTTGAAAGGCAGAGGGTTCTGGTTGACGAGATAGTCGTAGTCATAGACCAACGGCTCGGTGAAGGCGGAGTTTTCTTCGTATTCCTTGGGGTAGACGTTCACAGGCATGTGGTAGGTGCAATTGGAAGCATTGTGTGTATCCTGAACTTTTCCTTTTGCCCTGTTTTCGCAATACTGGTCCAAAGCTACAGGAACCACAATAACCTGGTGGTCGTTATTCTCCATATTGACCAAGTGCACCCGACCCACCTGCTCCAGAATAAGGAGCATGTCGCTCCTGTCTTTGGAGTGCAAGAACTTACTCGTGCGAAAGGAGCCTGCCTGGAGTCCTGGCCTCGTAGACTTGATCGTTCTTAGGGGGTTGTTGGTGTCGACTTTTCGCAAGTCGTACAACAAGCAGGTGCCGTCCTGGAACACCGAGGCCAACAAGTGGCCGTTGGGATGGAAGGACACGTCCAAGCCGACGTCGTGACCTGTATTGAAGGTATTGATGATGCCAGTGGAAGTGGTGTGGTCGATCAAGTGGATCTTGGTGGAATCGCTGGCTACAGCGAGAAGTTTATGGTTTTTAGGGTTGCGTGCAACGGAATTGAGGCCGTAGATGTGTTCGGTGGAGTCCAGGAAAGTGAAGGTGTTGGTGATGGAAATAGCACCGGAGTTGGCGATGTCCAGGCAGTACAGACTGGAGTTGTTGTTGCACACAAACGAGTCGCAGGCAGTAGTGCTGCGATGGTAGATAGCCACGTCGTTGTTGATGTAGTCTCCCAATCGCACTGTTTTGCAGACATTCAAATGGGGATTGTAGAATGTGTAGAGACCCCTTTGGTGGTCGTGGTCGTGGTCGAGGTCGAGGGTAGTAGAGGACGGCTTCAACACCTCCAAGTTCTGGATGTTGTTTTTGAATGATGAGGTGAGGATGCCGCCTACAGCTACTACGTTTCCAGTGGAGTCCAAGCACACAGGGGAATAGTCAAGACCGAGAAACTGAGATTCCCGGTAATTATCAAGGGTCAAGGAGTGGATCGCTTTGTTCTTCACATAAAAGACTGAGTTATTAGAGGGATCGTACTTGAGGAGGTTGCGGAGTTGCCAGTGGTTGATCAAGGGGTTCACATGGGGCACGTATCAGGGGTACTCTAAAGGGTGGACGTGTTTCTGGAAACACTGGCTATATGCATCCTTTGAGCCAGTAGAGCACATTGAGTCCAGAGTAACTTTGGAGACGTCCATTGGGTGAGAAAAAAGAGACAGAGCCAGTAATATTGAATTGGAGGGACTTAGGTAAGAGGAGATGAGAGTTTAAAGGTTATTGTGGAAAGTGGTGACTCAGAAAGCAGGACTGCGTTCCATGTGAGCCACTAGTGACTTTAATAGTAGTCTCATTTGGGAACGTACTCGTAATTCTTATCTATCTCTAAAAGTGGAAGCAGTGTGACTCAGATATTACAAGTATAGAAACCGCAGAGTGAACACTCAGTGTCCTACTAAGTAAAAGTGAAAAAGAATTGCAGTGGTATTATTAAACCAAGTAAGCTGACTTGACCAGCAATAGTGAAAGGTAAATTCACAATCTGGAGCAGTAGATCGACTACTGCCCCCGAAACAATCATCTGTGATTGTTTCTATTCCAAAATAAATTAAATAAATATTATTCCCTAGACTTTCATTCTAGTTGAATTAAATAAATATTATTCCTAAACTTCCATTCTAAATAAATTAAATAAATATTATTCCCTAAGCTTCCCTTCTAGTTAAAGTGGGTATATATTATCAGTACTTCTAGCCATGTCCTTCCATCAATATTATTGTTCCGCAGTACCAGACTTCACAGAAAGCTTGACTTTGGTCCACGGGTACAATTTTCGCAATAAGCCTTTGGCGGGCTTGAGTTCTGAATGCACAGTCGAACTAGCGGGAACTAGAAGCTCCAAGTCCATCACATTTAACTTGTGCTCCAAATAATTGCGGAACGTGAGTAGTAGGGACGACGTATGAATAGTCCATCCGTGAAGCTTGATACGTTGTAAATTCTTAAATGCAATCAAAAACGTCAGAAGCTGCTTGATTGAAAAGACCTTTTCCCATGAATTGGGACGAGGAAGAAATACCAAGCTGAGCGAATTCACACTTTCAAACTCTTTCTGGAACGTGTTGTCGTCGTTGGACAAGAACTTGTTAAATCTTTCGGAGAGAACAAATGAATTGCTCATGCTGTAGCAAAGACTGAGGGTCTTCAAGTTTTGGCCCTGGTTAAACTGGGTCAACGTGAAGGGATATTCCCAAGTACAATCGTGGATAGATAAATCCACAAGAGTGCTGGGCAATTCGTCCGATGCCTCCCAGTTGAAGTGGTAATTATAGAGGGTCAATTTGGATATGTGGAAGTTGGCGATGTGGCTCAAACTGAAGATTCGGGGACTGCCGAGATTGTTTCCTGTTAGATGTCCTGCAACGTGTATTCTGTCTCCGGGAATTCCGTGCAAGCGGGAAATTGTAGGGACGCCAATGCATCCGTTTCTCACCAAGGTTCCGCTTCGAACGACCAGCGTTTGCAGCTTATCGAAGTACAACGTGAGGGTCTTGATTTGGTAGTTTGAACGGTACTTGAGCCAGTTGGACGAGTTAGACGTGTTGATGAGAAATTTCTCGAGGGTAGTGAATCGTCCAAGCTGGCTGAAGATATCTGAATGCCACTCACCGTAGGAGGAGCAGTCGATGATGCGTAATTGTTTGATGAGATGGGGGTATTTGAAGGCATCGCCCACTTGCAGCCAGGTGATGTTGCAGTGGTGGAACACGTAGGGAAGGAGAAATTGTCGAAATTGCCTGTTTGTGCTTGAAAGGTGGACCAAATCGTTGGTCTCGATAAGATCAAATATGATCTCCATGATATCTGTAGGGAGTGTTAGGAACGGATTGATAGGGACGTCTTTGGCAGCAGAAGAAGGGACGGAGTCAAGAACCATGTCCAGCATGGACTTATCTCCGATATCGATCAGATCCTCGACTCCAGTGTCATTCGAGTCTTCATGAGTGCCAGGATACACGGTGCTGTCTTCGTGACCACAGTGGAGCCGCTGTTTCTTTCGTTTGGGTTCCACGTTCAGAAACATGTGGATATGTAGAAATGAAGGGGTCTGCACTGTGTTACAATCTGGGGTTGGTATCGGAACCAATCAGCCAGTTTTGGAAGAAACACGAAATACACAGAGAATAGATACGGTACCAGCACCTATCTATCTTGACTGTGTCCGAATCGGAGTCACGAGACAGCCCTCGATATCAACGGCTGTGGCACGTGACCAGATAGGGTGTGGCACGACGACATTGTTAGTAGTCGAAGATCTCCATACTGACCACAGCTCCATCATGTCCGAGTATCAGGGCCAACAAGGAGCTCGGAATCCGAATGATGGCAATGGCGGACCTCCTTTCAATGGATTGGCCAAGACCAACCCCAACACCATCACCACGGCCTTTTTACGACGTGTGCTTTACGCATTGGCCATCCTAGTGCTCGCCATGCTCTTTCTCCATAAGTTCAAGGCATGGGAGGCCAGTCCCCGTTTGCCAGGCATACTGAGTCGGACGCGTGAGCCGAGGCGCATGTTCAACTCGATCGAGTATGAGCCGGTGGAAAGGTTCAACTTGGACAACGTTCCCATTGCGTGGGTGGCCGTGGTGTTCGTGATCCTCCTTGCTGGCGTGACAATAGGAACAGGCTAGGAAGATTGATGGTCTCGAGAAAACCACACCATGAAAGTAACAAATCTCATATTAACACATTTCCATATTTATTCCACATTGTGGTACACTGGGTCTGTACTCCATTGCGATGGGTCTGTATACCATTGCGATGGATCTGTACTCCATTGCGATCGGTCTGACTACAGTGCGAGAATCTACAACTATCAGGCCTGGAGCAGTCCACTCAAAATAAGCCGAAAAGGGCTCAAACACACCTCCAGACTCGCATAGCGTCATTTGCCCTCAAAAAAACGCCCAAAAGCGGCCTCCTATAGCCCGCATTCGAATGTGTGCCCTCAAGTGTGGGACTGCAGTTTTGACACTATTTTCTGCCTGTCAAGCCTGTCAAGCTTGCATCAATTTGCATGATGCGACGCAGCATGCAAGGCCAAATTCGCTAGCATTTATACATAATGCCCACCACTGCTCCTACGAAGCCCAGTTCTTCCAGTAAAGTTTCTTCCACCTGTAGCAACCCAACGCACAAAACCACCCAAGAAGTTTTGGTGTAGCTGCCAATATTGCCGGCCTAGTATTTCGGAACCATCCAGGTGCCATTCATCCATAAAAGGACTATTTGGGACCTGCAGTTGCTGATAACCGCCTCAACAGTCATAGGGCATCGAAGTAGCGCCGCCTATCGCCGTTCTGCAAGTCATATAACAGAGTTGGTCTATCTATCGCGGGGCAGAATGACTGCCGAACAAGAGCATCATAACCATACGACTGTGGACCCAAACACGTGAAAAAAGGGCCTGCAAATCGCCGTAAGCACTGCCCTTCACGTGTGAAGAGCCACTAGTGACGCCACGGAGCCACCGTAAGGCTAAAGCAATTAGTTCGTTCAATAAGGCGATCTTATCCCATTGCCGGGATGTTCTTCCGCCTAGTTACCGATACGTATCCATCTCGCTACGAGGTGATCGTTAGGGGCCAGGGTGTAGGAACAGGCCCGCTCTGGAGCATCACAGCCCAAGAGAAGGCTACGGTGTTCTACTGTTAGAATCCGACCCTCTGTCTTGACCCTCTGTCTTGACCCTCTGTCTTGACCCTCTGTCTTGACCCTCTGTCTTGACCCTCTTGTCTTAGTCGTTCCTTCACTCCATCTGTCACGGCAGATGGCCACCATCTGGCGATTTGTCCGAGATCTGGGACGTTTCCGTTCCTGGTCATTCTCGCTATGCCTGCCATTATTGCTAACCATGGGTGCAATTGGCCCGATTCATTTAAAACGGTTGCGGCTCGCACCCATTTGCCAGCATTTCCATGTCGCCGTCCATGTCCGATACCAAAGTTCCCAAGCACTACAAGGACGAGGTCGACTCGACGTCGCTCAGCTCGGTCGACCCCGACTCCTTGCTCCAGAAGCTCGTTGATGAGGAGGCTGGCCACAACATCAACTACCGCAACTGTTCCTGGCAAAAAACCGCCGGACTTCTCTTTTCTGAGTACATCTGTTTAGCAATCATGTCGTTCCCGTGGTCGTACTCGGTGTTGGGGTTGGGACTCGGCTTGATCGTGACGGCCGTGGTGTCGTTGCTTGTGCTCTACACCGGGTTGATCATCGTGGACTACTGCGCGGCCTATCCCCACTTGACCGATGTGTGTGACATCGGCCGGCATTTGTTCTGGGGTAAGCAGTGGGTGTGGTATGCCACCGCGGTGTGTTTCCTCTTGAACAACACCTTGATCCAGGCGTTGCACGTGTTGGTGGGCGCAAAGTACTTCAACACCGTGTCCGATAACACCACCATCTGCTCCATCGTTTTTGGAGTGGTCACCATGGTGGCATGCTTCCTCTTCTCGCTTCCCAGAACCTTCTCTCACATGTCCGGGGTGGCCTACTTCTCTGCTGCCACGATGTTCGTGGCAGTCATCTTGTCCATCGTGTTTGCAGCCGTCCAGTCCCACCCTGCTGGCTACGCCAAGCTCCACAAACCCGTCCATTACACCGTGTGGCCCGAGTCCGATACCTCATACGTCAGTATCATGTCCGCTGTGTTGAACATAGTGTACACGTTTGTGGGCCAGATCACGTATCCGTCCTTCATCTCGCAGATGAAGAGGCCCAAGGACTTCAAAAAGGCCCTCTATATCGTCACTGCCTGCGAATTGGTCACCTTCTCGTTGGCAGGCTCCATCGTCTATGTCTACGTTGGAAACGCCTACATCACGGCCCCAGCGTTCGGATCGCTTGATGGCAACTTCAAGAAGATCGCCTTCTCCTTCGCCTTGCCCACGATCCTCTTCTTGGGCTCGCTCTATGGCAATGTTTCGTCGCAGTTCCTTTTCCTCAAGATCTTCAGAAAGGACTCGAGACACAGAAACGAACACACCGTCAAGGGCTGGTTGGTGTGGGGAGGCTTGAACCTCTTGTTGTGGGCCATTGCCTTCGTCATTGCCGAAGTCATTCCCTTCTTCTCCGATTTATTGTCGTTGATGTCGTCCCTTTTCGACTGCTGGTTCGGATTCATCTTCTGGGCCGTGGCGTATTTCAAGCTCAAGAAGCTCCACTATTACAAGCAGGGCATTCGGGACATCAGCATTCTTGAAATCTTCAAAAGAGAAGGCTTCTGGACAAAGGTTCAAATTCCATTGAACATTCTCATTTTGGCCATTGGCCTTTATATCCTTGGACCGGGATTGTATGCCACCATCCAGTCGATCGTCTGGTCCTACCAGGCCAATGCTTATGGAACAGCTTTCACCTGTGTAAGTAACGGTATTTAATCAATATAGAACGTATGACAGCTTATTAAGAGTTCTTCTGTAGAGATGTGGTGTATATATTAAGTATAGGACGCTTAAGCAGCTCTAATCCTCTATGGTGACTTGAAGAAGCTCCTATATGGTAGTAGGTAAGGAGAACCTCATCTCTGTGATCTCAATGCTATGGAAGTTCTATCTTTCTCTCTATGGTCTTGTATGTTTGTGTATCTCTATCTCTGGTGTCTATAGTTTAAATGATCTCGTTTCAATGATCTCGTTTAAATGATCTCGATGGCCTCTGTTATTTCAATGGTTTCAATGATCTCTATGGTGTCTATAGTTTAAATGAACTCGTTTCAATGATCGATGGTCTCTGTTTTGTCAATGGTTTCAATGATCTCTGTTTCTCAACGATTTCAATGATCTCTGTTTCTCAATGGTTTCAATGATCTCTCTTTTATACCTCAATCTATAGCAGCTCTGGCATTGATTGTCTTATCTAAATTGACTCCTGGATGTCCAATAATTGTTACTGGTCCATATTAGCTGTTTTCTAAATGGACTCCTGGGTGTCCAATAATTGTTACTGGTCCATATTAGCTGTTTTCTAAATGGACTCCTGGGTGTCCCAGATAATTGTCACTGGTCCATCATTAACTAATGCCACGTCCATCATGGCTCCAAATTCGCCGTCCTTGACCTTCTCTTGGCCTAATCCCTCCTTCAATTGGTCGAGAAACAGGTCATACAAGTCCTTGGCCACTTCACCCTTCGCTGCCTTGTGAAAATCGGGCTTGGTTCCCTTCTTGATGGTTCCATACAAAGTGAACTGACTCACACACAAAATTTCACCACTGATATCCACCACCGACTTGGCCCATGGCTTGCCGTACCACTTGGTCTTTGTTTCCGGAGGCTGTGACATGTCTTCGAATACACGAAGACTCAAGATTTTCTTGGTCATCTTGGCCACATCGTCCTTGGTGTCCTTGGTGGAAATGCCTACCAATAGCATGAGACCCTTTCCAATTCTGCGGTTAGAATCGATAAACAAAGTGAAATACTAGAGTAGTAGCACCTTACTTACGAGGAAATCACCTTTTCATCCACAGTGACAGAAGCAGACTTCACTTTCTGAATAACCACTCTCATGGCAAAGGAATACGTAGAAGAAGAATAGAAAGTAATACGTAGAAGAAGAATAGAAAATACGTACAAGAACAATATGGAAATGGTAGTGCGAAAATTTTAGAATGGGTAGATTGACTATTATGGTACTATATACTATCATATTCAATCGTCCGAAAGAATGAAAAGACAGAAATACTTGAGACCAGCAAAGATTTCTCTTCCAACAGGTTCAATGTACTTGGAGGGCAACAAAAAGCCGTGGCTTCCACTGTCTCTCAACTTCAATTGATAAGCACGGTAGGCCCTATTATGGTACATGAAGTCCAAGCTGCTCCCGGCACCTAGGTCTGGAATCAAGTCTGCATCCTTGTCGACGCAGGCAGGCAAAACGTTGTACGTAGTTCCCGACTCCAACCTGATAGACTTGGAAATACCATATGCTAGCTCAATCAAGTTCTCTTCATCACGAGGCTGGTGAGCGCAGGAATATGCATATGGGTACAACACCTCTTGCGAGTACGAGTGCAAGTCCACGAATCCGTAGATGTTGTGTGCCTCGTTGGTGGCATTCAAGTATTCTTCCCAGATCTTGGATTCAAGGGCCTCGAAAGGTGCCTCTCCACTGTACTCCTCTCCACACTCCCAGTCGGTGGAACGAGTCCAGTGGAAGTCGAACGAGTGGTCGATGTCGATTCCAGTGCAGCTGGGGTTGGAGGTGGCCTGACGGTTCTTTCTCCAGAGTCTGTCGGAATTCCAGGTGTAATCGTAGCCGTCGGGGTTGAAGACGGGAATGAACAAGAAATCGAGTCTGTCCAAGATCTGGGAGTCGGGGTTGTTGCTGAAGTACTGCAACAACTCGTAGATGGAGTACAACACAGAAGAGACAGAAATCCATTCTCTGGCGTGGATGCCTCCGGATACCACAACGGTACGCTTGTGGCTGTGCTCGATTTCTCCATCGGCAGTGAAGTGGATCACTTGCAAGGGTCTGTTTTCGTGGGTGTAGCCGATGGTCTCGACCTTGATTTGCTGAGGAAACGACTCCTGGAGGATGGAGAGCCACGCTTCGATGGTTTCCAAGGGCCGGTACTCCTTGAAGAAGATCTCGGAGAAGGTGTTCAACCGGGTGGCTTCCACCACTTCCTCGGTAGCGGCATACTTGTATTCGCTGTTACGGCGGTTGATCTTTTGGGTCTGGTCGTTCCAGTCCTTGGGATAGGTCTCAAAGATCTTCTGTGCTAGGTCCTCGATGATGATGTCGAATTTCAACGAGGGATGCTGCTCCAACAAGGCCTCCAACGTCTGGGGGCTCATCTGCAAGTCCATGGTCTGTTGCACGCTGTTTTTGCCCCATTTGGTGAAGTGGAAGTCTGTGGACGTCAACAACGCTTTCTGGAGCGTCTGGTTGTTGGCAAAGTCCAAACGAACCACTATTTCCTCTGTGTAGGGCTCCAAGTCGATGGGCCACTGGTTTCGTTCAACACTGCTAAAATGGGTCACGGGGTCTTCTGGCGCCGCAAAAAAGTGCTGGATGTGCTGAAGAGGCAGTGACAACCTCAATGCATCAGAGGTCTGCGCCAATACTGCCCCAATAGTCCACAGTGCAAGGAACTTCATGGTATATCTTGGATGTATCTCCACTATCTGAGGATAAGATGCGGCATGCTGGTCATGTGACCAGTCCGGCAAGGCAAGACAAGGCAACTTTGGGGTATGTGCAGGGTCTGGAAAGAGGAGGCAGTGTAGCGGGTGTGCCCTTTTGGTTAGTGCCTTCTTTTGTGTGTATTTTGTTGCTTGGCCACAGGTATTGTTTCTGTTTGGTGTGAATCGACTGTGCTAGTCCATTGAAAGTGTTAGAAGAGACCGTGATAGTGGAATATTGTGTATTGTTCTAATCAATAATGTATGGAGAGCCTTGGTAGAAGTGCACCTTGAGATTGTCTACCTTGAGATTGTCTTCCACCTTGACATGTTATTTAACATGTCTCTATCTTGGCACAATAGTGCATACTCTTCATTAGTAGCGCGAGTCAGAAGATAGCAAGAGAAGACCCTGGTAAATATCCACCCTAAACAACCTGTTCTTTCTACAAAGTTGCTGATTCAACATGGACTGTCATTTCCTACTGATATAATCCATCAATACAGTAATATCCCTCTATTTACTACTCTTCCACCTCTTCATTTCTCTTTGTCCTACATCTTACTATTACACCATTTCTCAATTGCACTTTCTCCACAATGTCGCATTTTGAAATATGACTCTTACCTCACTTCCTAATGCTAGTTGTGAAAAGAAGCTTGCTTAGTGCCCGCAAGGCGTCGCTGTTCTTGGCTCCAGTGGCTGGAACCGTGTCCAGAGCCTTGAAGGCCCACTATGGCCAAAAAAGAGCCGTCTCCGGCCGTTTCTACTCCACCAAATCAGTGGCTCTCACTGCAGACACATATGCCAATAAGGTGTCGAGAGATGAAAAGTTCAAGAAGTTGGAGGACTCCGACATCAAGTTCTTCGAGTCGGTGTTGCAGGACTCCAATGGTCTCATCACCGACGCCGACGACCTCTTGTTTTTCAACGAGGACTGGATGAGAAAGTACCGTGGCCAGTCCCAGCTCGTGTTGAAGCCCAAGACCACCCAGCAAGTGGCGCAAATCTTGAAGTATTGTAACGAAAAGCTGTTGGCGGTGGTTCCCCAGGGTGGAAACACCGGATTGGTGGGCGGTTCTGTGCCGGTGTTTGACGAGATCGTCCTTTCGTTGAGTCTGATGAACAATATCAGATCCTTCGATAATGTCACGGGAATCTTGAAGGCCGATGCTGGTTTGATCTTGGAAAATGCCGACCAGTACTTGGCCGACAACGGGTACATCTTTCCTCTTGATCTTGGCGCCAAGGGCTCGTGCCATGTGGGTGGTGTTGTGGCCACCAATGCCGGAGGCTTGAGATTGTTGAGATACGGTTCCTTGCACGGATCCGTCCTAGGATTGGAGGTGGTGTTGCCCGATGGCACCATCTACAATTCCATCGACTCCTTGAGAAAGGACAACACCGGATACGACTTGAAGCAATTGTTCATCGGATCCGAAGGCACCATTGGCATCATCACCGGAGTGTCGATCTTGTGTCCTGCCCGTCCCCAGGCGTTCAACGTGGCTCTTTTGGGTGTTTCGTCCTACGACACCGTGTTGAAGGTGTTTCAAGGTGCCAGAAGAGAGTTATCTGAGATCTTGTCTGCATTTGAGTTCATGGACGGAAAGTCCCAGGTCTTGGCCAGACGTCACTTGAAGTTGGACCATCCCATTGAGAGTGCCGAATATCCCTTCTACGTGTTGATTGAGACGTCTGGCTCCAACAAGGACCACGATGACGAGAAGTTGGAGGCGTTCTTGGGCACGGCCATGGAGGAAGGCTTGGTTGAAGACGGAATCATTGCCCAGGACGAGACCCAGCTCCGCAGTTTGTGGAACTGGAGAGAGTCTCTTCCTGAAGTCACCGCTTCTGGAGGCGGTGTCTACAAATACGATGTTTCCTTGCCTTTGGCCGACTTGTACGGGTTGGTGGATGCCATCAATGGCCAATTGGCTGAGGCTGGAATTGTGGACTTGGACGATGCCTCCAAGCCGGTGATCGATGCGGTTGGATACGGCCACATTGGAGACGGCAACTTGCACTTGAACGTGTGCACCAGAGAGTACAGCAAGGAGATCGAGGACGTGTTGGAGCCTTACGTTTACCAGTGGATCAAGGACAAGAAGGGCTCGGTTTCTGCCGAGCACGGCTTGGGATTCCAAAAGAAGAACTATATTGGCTACTCCAAGAGCGAGACCGAGATTGCCATGTTCAAGTCGTTGAAGAAGCACTACGATCCCAAGGGCATCTTGAACCCATACAAGTACGTTTAAATGAGATAGCGTGGGTCGGTGAATCAGTAAAGCATTGTTGTGAATTACTTGAGTAGCATTAATCTTGAAAGATGCTTAGTCCTAGAAGAACAGTGATCCATGGATATTATTACATTTAGCGTGCTCTGGTCTGTATTTAGTAAATAAACATTATAGAGAATTCATAATTTGACTTCATAATTCATGGATGTAGCACACAATGTCAAGTTTTATTCAAGAAGTGTCACAGATAATACATTCGTTAATTTAAATTCAAAGCCAATTATCCATTTATGTTCATAGGTGTTAGATATGAACAATACTACATTTAGCTCGCTCGTTCTACATTTAGCTTGCTCGCATTTCTTAAATGAATGTCACAAAAATAAAGGAATGGTCCTATTTAAGGACTTTTGAAAAGGAGTGTGAATAATTTTAGCTGTTGGCAAAGAGGGTGATAACTCTCAATCCACTTCATGGATGTGTTCAGTACGAACCATATTACAATGGAATGCTCTGGGTATATCCATGAGCATCACCGATATTCAATGTTTGATAATTAATGATTGCCTCCAGTACTTGGCTTCTCTTTGTGCTCTTAAATGGTCACAGATAATAAATTCTCCTAATGGCAATTAATTATTGTCTCCTGTAATTGAGCGATCTCTAGGTGTAATTATCGACACAAACTTGTATTCCCATGATTCTGTTCAAGAGCTCAACTCTAGATTTTGTTCCACATTTAAAAGAGAGAATATATTCATAATTAATTAATGGATATTCTCTAGGATGAGCCTTGATACATTCTGTCTTTAAGTGTACTATAAACGAACATCACAGAGAATATATTCATAATTAATTAATGGATGGATGATTTCCAGGATCAGCCTTGATACATTCTATCTCTAAGTGTATTATAAACGAACATCACAGAGAATATATTCATAATTAATGAACTCATACTCTATTAATCAAAATTGATGATATACTCACTTTCGCAACTTACCATTATCTTCTCAATAACCCTTCTGTTCTACTGTCATCTTCTCGGATCTAGTATTAATAAATAAACGACAGAGATATGATCACAATTTGGCCTTCTTGACAATGGAGCCCTCCTCGTACAACTGGTCGAAGACCTGCTTGAAGTACTTGGCAGCCAAGGGTCTCTTGATCTTCATGGTGGGGGTGATGAGGTTGTTCTCGAGCGTCAAGGGGTCGATGTCGATGTGGATGTTGTGGAGCTTCTCGAAGCCCTGCAAGCCCTTGCCGAGGTTGGCGTTCATGTCGCCCAACACCACGGCCTTGTTTTCTGGCTTGTTCAAGAAGGCAATGGTCTCCTTCTGGTCGGCAATGGTCGTCTTGAACCGCTTGGCGACATAGTCGCCAAGGGTGCCGGCGTCCATGCCAATGACACCCACCAAGAACGTTTGCAACGAGTCGCCGTGCGCGTACACTTGGGCTGCCAAGGGGAACTTGTTGAGGTACACGTTCTCGATCTTTTCAGGCATGATGTACTCACCTTGGGCCAACTTGAAGAAGTTCTTGACTCTGTCGATGATGGAGAGCCGGCCGTTGGCGGGGTTGACCACGGCAATGTCTCCGGTGTGGAACCAGCCCTCGGAGTCGAGTGCCTTGGCCGTCTCCTCGGGGTTCTTGTAGTACTCGCGGAAAATCTGGGGGCCACGGAGGAGCAACTCGCCGGAAGGCCCCGCGGCAGAGTCGTTGGTGTAGTTCATCTCGGGCACTTCGCGGAGACGGAACTCGGTGGTCACGCCAATGGCACCACAGGAGCCGGGGTTGGCCTCCCACTTCAACGAGGAGCAGACACCGGCAAACGACTCGGTCAACCCGTAGCCCTGCGACACGCCGACGCCGAGCGCAGCCTTGATGAAACGCAACGTTTCAGGGGAAATGGGGGCAGAGCCGGTGGCCAAAAAGCGGAGGTTCTCGAAGCCAAGCTTCTTGCGGAGGAGGCCAATGATGCGGTCGTACACAATGTGCTTGCCCTCCGAGTGGTCTTCCTTGCCCTGCAACTCCAACTTCTTGGCAATGGCCTTGGAGAACAAGTACTGGAGAACGGGCTTCTCCTCGTTGTTGACGGTCTGGTTCTTCAAGCCGGCCTCCATCTTGGTGAGCACGCGGGGCACAAGCGCCACGACGTGCGGCTTCAACACCTGGATGTCCTCCATCAACGTCAAGGGCAGTCCCGACTGGGGGAAGCCCACGGCCTCGCCGACGAAGAGCGACGAGAGCAACGACATGCGCTGGTAGATGTGCGCGAGCGGAAGGAAGCAGTACGACGTGCTCTTGGTGCCGTTCATGCCCATGTAGCAGAACACGATGGAGCACACCGCGTTCTGGTGCGTCAACACCACGCCCTTGGGGTGGGCGCCGGTGGTGCCCGAGGTGAACGAGATGGTGTAGACAGTCTCGGGCTTGGGGGGGATGGGGGCGAGCGGGTTGAGCAGGCCCATCAACTCGAGCAGCTTGAGGTCCACGAGCGAGATGCGGTGGTCGCGCGCGTAGTCCAAGAGGTCCTGGTCCTGGGGGCCGGACAAGTCGTCCATGGACACCACGGAGATGAGGTTGGCGAGGCCGTCGGGGTTCTGCGCCTTGCACTCGACAATGAAGCGCACCTTGTCCTTGGAGCACACCACGATGGGCGTCTCGGTCAACTGGAGGATGTAGTTGGAGGTGTCGTGGCCCAACGTGGCGTACAACGCGGTGTTGGTGAGCGAGTACGACACACACGCCAAGTCGGTGAGGGCCCACTCCTCGCGGTTGATGGAGTAGAGCGTCACCACGAACGGCGACTCGGTGGCGGCCGCGTCGTAGCGGAGGCGCTGGTGCGCCTCCGAGTCCGTGCGGAAGGGGTTGTTTTGCAACACCCAGAAGATGCCCGCACCAATGTTGTTTTTGCGGGTGTGGGCGTCTGTGTAGTTCTTGAAGGTGTACTCACCAAAGGCGCCGTTAGCGAGCGGTTGGCGCGAGCCGAAACAAGGCTCGTTGGCATGCACCATGGCCGAGTGCTCCATCACGTCGTGAAGGGTCTGGATGGTGGGCACCACCGAGGTGAAGAGGCCGTTTTGCGAGAGCTTGTTGCGGTAGACGGCCGAGTATCCAGGGCGCTTGGTGCCGGCAAGCGCCACAGAGTCGCAGGTGGTCCGGGGGTCCCAGGGCATGTGCAGACGGATCACGTCCTCTGTGTAGTGGGCGTCTTGGTGGATCAACGGGTTGGACATGGCGAGCAGTGGTGGCAGAGGTGGAGGAGGTGGTAGAGGATAAGTCTAGGGACCACAGCAGCTGCAGGATAAGTCTAGAGACTACGGCAGCAGATGCCTTGGTCTTTATATACCCGCCACAACCTCGGCAGGAGCTGGGGGCTTGGAGGGGAAACGGGTTTAGCGCACACTACCATGTGGGTTGCAGGTGTATGCGTAGTATTACAAGTGGTGGGTATGCACAGGAGGATGCACTAGGTGCTGGAGTGGGGAGATAAGATAATATGGGGATATGTAGGGTCCGTGCGTGCATGCATGCATGCATGCACGATGCATGTATGTATCTATCTACGGAGGTGACTGAGTGCATACACTGGGATAGACTGAAGGGCTATAGGTGTCCTCTCTCTCTTTCTCTCTCTCTTTCTCTTTCTTGCTCTCCTTCTCTCTCTCTCAGGGTCCACCTGCTCGACTCGGGCTAAGGGTTTCTGACACGTCCAGGGTGCAGGCCCTGGAGGGTCCTGCCCGAGCGGTTCCGGCACAAGGCTGCGTATCGGTACTCGGCTACGTACCCCTCAGTGCGCACGTTACTGCCGGCATGTGCAGGGTCCTGTGCCCCACATTTCGGCATTCCAAGGCCCTCCCCACTCCGGCGGGTTGCCCTGCAAAACGGAAACTGGAGCCTTTCATTGGTCCTGGAACCATGCAGCTACACCCGCCAGGCCCCAGTTCCGCTCCTTTTCGATGCTCCTTTGCGACGCTCGTTTTGCTTCGTTTTCCTTCGGCCTCCGGGCCCTCTTCCTCCGTTCCAGTTTCACTTGAATATATCGCCCCAGCTAACATGTGATACGAGAGACGGGCACTCCACGGCCCTTCGGAACTGACAATTCAAGGCATGGAGAGATGATGGAGACAATTGAGAGGAAGCGATGGAGCGAGAAGATGCAGATTAAGGAGAGATGTTGGAGACTAAGGAGAGATTACGGAGACTAATTAAGGAGAGATTACGGAGACTAATTAAGGAGAGATGTTGGAGTGATGATAGAGAGCGATTCTGAAGAGATGTAATTCATGAGGACAATAGAAATAGTGATGGCTAAAGTTAAATGGGGGACATGGTCTATGGTCCGGTAAGAGATCGTTCTGATATCAAGATTTGTGGTGTTCTGTTCAACGTAGTTATTTATGCCTCAGAACCAATACTCGGCCCTTGTTCAACTTGACATTTCTATGGATCAATAAAGAATTTTCTTCAATGAATAATAAAACTATTACTCCGGGTTTTGTGTGATTCTTCTGGATCCACATCCACTTTTCAACCTAGTGTCATTTTCCTTGATGCGGTTCTCCCTAGAAATGCTCCTTCCTAGAGTGGTTCTCCCTAGAAATGCTCATTCTTAGAGTGGTCTTAAGCTTATGAGGAGCCTGTCTACTTCTCAATCTAGAAACTCAATCGTGGTGGGGGTATTCAGCCTGGCAACCTTGATAAGGAACCCATCCGCAAGAACACTACTTCCCCGTTTCCTAATTGGGAACCTCCTAGGATTATTCCTCCTCGGGCCTACACTTCTCCGTATCTTGCACGTAATTCGGACAACTTTTCACCTGCCTGTTTGTGCTGAATGCGTTTCTTGAAATTAATATATTATAGACGTTGCTTTCTACTCAAGGTCTGCCTTGCTGAAAAATGCCAATTCCAAAATGGCATCCTTGGACTCGGCTGGAACAGTCTCGACTCTGGCCCTCTTCTCCAACAACAAGGGAACCGACTTGATGATCTCGCTCTCGTGCTTGTTGACGAAGAGCACCTTCTCGTCTTCGAGCTCCTCCGAACGGGTCTCCTTCTTGACTTGTTCACGTCTGATGGCTTCGGTGTGCTCAATGTTCTCCTCCACGTTCTCCAAGTACGAAAGAGCAATGGCCACGTTCTTCTTGAATTTTTCCGCCTGGTAGGCAGTGTGCAGCGACGAGGCCTTGAAGTCGTAGATCTCGTAGAAGACCTCGGCCAATCCCTTCAAATCCTTCTTCTGCTTGTTGTCCACAATCAACAAGTAGTAGTTGTTGTTGCCCTCTTTGGCAACTGGGGTCTTCAGGATGTAGAGGCCATGGTCCACGGCCACGGTGTGCTTCAAGGTGTGGGCGATTTCTTCGTTAGTGGGAATAGGCATTATGCAATATGCTGAGGTTAACTTGAGATTGAATTTCTACTCGGGTGGTTGAACAAGGAAAATCTCCGCCCAATACATACTTTGGACCGAATTATATAGTTTTCGGGGCCAGAAGCGTCACCCCCAATTAACAATCACTGGATGCAGGGGATTCCAGCAACATTCCTCGCCTGTCAAAGATCGTCACTCCTCATGCACCCTTAAGCCTCCTGTAAGGTGTGGCTATGTGGCACTATCTTTCTGTGTACTGTATACCCATTGGGCATGCACTAGTGGGAGGGACGGAGCTGGCTGTAACCATTTCAACTATGGCACCTTCTTTTGTTGCATGTCCAACGAGTGCTGTGTCAAAAATATGTCAATTGGCATCAGACCCTTGATGTCACTGGGATTCGCGATATTTCAACTGTCACCGTACATGACCGAATGAATACTATGGACGTTATGCACTTATTATTTATGTTTTATGCATCTCTTGCTTGGACCAGGGTTCTGGTAGAAGGCTGGAGAAGATTGACAACACACTCTTCTAGAAGCGCATGGTCTGCTCTTCTAGAAGCGCATTTATCTAGAATGACTTTGCATTCACTGCGAACACAACTGGTATGGTAAAACACCTCGTCTACATCCACGCATGTGCAAACGGTAAATCGTGAAGTCTAGGCAATTCTTGAACTGAAACCATTCTTATCAACTTCAAATTCGATGTCACGAGTATTTTTGTTGTGTTATTGTCTTCTCCGGACAGTCCGGAATCGAGGACTCGCTTGCACTCATTGGACAAAGTTGGATCAAAACGATGTGACTATGGAAGGCGATCAATTCCACTAGCTGATGAATAAGATAAGTGTCTCAATGGAAAAGAATGGTCCCATAAGTTAATCTTCCTAGGATAGCACCTCTAGCCTTAATCTTGGTATATAGCATGTAGCACTTCTATAACTCTTACCAACAAGAAATCAGCGCAGTAGCGAAGTGGAAACGCGCAGGGCTCATAACCCTGAGATCCCCGGATCGAAACCGGGCTGCGCTAATTTTTTGCTCCCCTTGCGACACACGTACTGCAGGTAACACGAAGGTTATTTTAGACACGTATCTGATCTATCAAACTATCCACTTATACAATGGTAGGTATATGCACCAACACCAATTTCCAGCTTCTACTAACTCCAGGTCCTTCAAACTCCAAAGCAAAGAGCTTCCAACGCCAAGTTCGCCAAAAAGAACACCAACAAGCAAGGAAAGCCCAGAGAACAGGCTGTGAAGACTGAGTTTCCATTGCCCAAGTCTTGGATCTTGATTTTGCTCTTCTTGGTCTGTGGAGGCGCCGTCTTGGAGCTCCTTAGACTCTTCTTCTAGACAAGATGGGTCTAGTTTCCATGGGTGATTTCGTTTCCTTATATTTGTTGTGGGGGAGGAGTTCTGGCCAGCTCATATCATTACTTGTCGACTATAGAAAATAAATACTGACAAGGATTCAAACGTTATTCACAGAAGTTCGGTGAGAGAGGGGGTTGTTCAGTTCTAGATTTATAGGATGCTTCACTAAGTTCTAATTGCTCGGGGGGTCCAGCTCCTCTTCATCTTCTTCCTCTTGGTCAATGTACAAACTTTTAATCTCAGAGTAGTTCTTACTGGCTCCGCTGGGTCTGCGTCTGGATGTCTCCATGTCAATGCTCTTCGACGGTAAGACGTTGCCGAATTCCGAAAACAACTTGAAGAAGTCTTTGTGGTCATTTCCTGAGGGAAGATCAAATGTCTCAAACGTGATGTTCGGGTTGTTGATCAAGTTGGAGAAGGGAGAACACGTCTCAATTTCGGCCTGCGACAATGGATTCACACGTTCACTCTTCAATCTGGATGCGGCCTTGCTCAGCAACTTATAGTTTGGGTTTAAATCTGCTTTCAATGGCTTATCTGGTATCTCATATCTGTAGTAGTGCAGACCGTTCAATGCGGAAATTAGCTTAAGTCCATTTTTATCATCCATGACTGCCAATTGGTTCATTTCATATTTGTTGTCACAGCTTTCGCTGCCCAGACTCAGAATATCTCCTACTGTTGGAGATTCCAAATTGGAGCTCATAGGCAAGGCAACAAACCTGACTGCTCCGAACGAAGGCAAAATCCACGAATCTAGCATTTGAGTATCAATGAGTTTATTGCACTCTTTCACTAACTTCTGACCTCCCATCAAATAGTTGGTGTTAAACCAATGGACTGATCCAGTGGACTTTGTGATACATCCAAAACCGGAGTTGGTCATTTTGGAAGTGTCCAGAATTTGGCCCGAGCTAACGGCCTTTCCAGATTTTCCATAATAGTAATTATTTGAGAACCAAAAGATATCTTCCATTATTGCTGAAGTCTTGCCCCTAGAAAATTTTCCAAGTAAGGAGATTTCAGTTGGCAAGCGGTAGAGATCCCATAAACATAAATAATCGCCCCGCGAACTCGAATGGACTAATTGAAGATCATATGGAGATAATGAAACCTTCGACACCCCGCCAGGAGGTTTAAAGACTCCCAATATCTTGTCATTTTGTAAATCTAGGATCTTGATCAATTGGTTGTCGTTGGGCTTCCTGCTTCTTGTTTGTTTCTGTACTGTGTTCGCTGTGGATGAAGCAGTTGAATATAAAACTTTTCCCAAAGTCTTACCCAACGTATTGATTGTGGTCTCATTTTGCGATTCGTATTCGTTTCCATTTGTTTTTGTTTGACCTTGTTGATCCGAGTAATAGGCTTTTACCTTGGAAGAGCCAAGTTCAGACAATTTAAACAAGCCATCTAAGGCGGAATTTGAGAGCGAAGAAACCAATCGATTCAATAATGGACCAGGCGGTGGCAATCTGACTGGAGTGAACCAGCTATTTTTGTTTTTGGAAATATAGTTGGATTTGATGTTTTTATTTGTAATTATTGGATCTATCTCTGCATTAAATTTATTTTTATTATTTTTGGTGGTGTAGTTGATAGCTCTAAAATGTTTGTATTCTTTCTTGACGGGAGAGTAGGTGAACCAGTTGTTGACAATATCGAATATAGGGGTTCCGTCGTGATCTCGACTAGTTTGGAACATGACAACAGTATCTGACATTGTGGCATCAGTTATATCTTGGATAATTGGTAAGCACGAGCTCCTTCTGATCGAATGCATTTTCTCGCCTGCATTTGCATCCACCAACAAGCCATTTTCTATACCTTGGATGAGGATGTAGCCATTCTCATTGGCAATGGCCACGAAGGATGGCGACTTTTTGATGTAGAGCTTCTGGGACTTAAACTGAAAGCGCGTGCTGTCTACCAATTTGAATGTATTTTTGGAGCCGTTGACATCCACAACGGTAACAACGAGTTCGTCTTCATCTGGACAGAAAAGGGCAATTCTGAGTTCGTTTCGCTTCTCTGAAAAAATCACGAACTGGGTGGGTTTCCGCTTCAATGTAATGGGGACCTGGTATTGCAAGAAGAGTGTGTCTGTGTCTGACTGAGACCCAGGACACTCCCAGTCCCACACCTCCAACACATTGAGACCGGGAAAGAACATCACCATCTTGCCCTCGGCACTGAACTCACGAATAGGGGCCTCGGCCCTCGCAATCTCTTCCTGTGGTTCGACTTCGCCGGACACATGTCCTCCATTAGTAGGGGCTGCCCCTGTGTTGTTGCCATTGGAGGCAACCACAACAGGGGTGGCTACTGTGGCCGATTTGATCTTCTTCCAGGTGGCCGACGCGGTTCCTAGCCTGTAGCCCTTCTTGGGATTGCCGTAACTGGGGTTAGTACACTCAATGGGCCACAATCGCCTTACTTACATCTTGTTGAGCTTGATGCTGGAGTTGTATTCGGACATTGCAACAACGGAAGCAGACGTGACACTTGGACGAAAAGAAGGTGGGGTGGGTAGACGGAGTAGTGGAAGTGATGAATGGCAATTTCTACCAAAACAACACCAAGACTACCGATATGAAGGAGAGTCGATACAGGGTTTGTGTTTAGGTGACTCTTATCGGGGGCACGTGAGGAGTCACTCACGTGTGGACTCCGATAAGCCCAGTGGGTGACTCGGGGGTGTCGGAAGCGAGGAGGTGCAGCAGGAGGGCCAGAAGGGTCTACGAAGTGGCATAATGGTCTAGATGGGAAGGTGTAGCTTTACCGCGGTAGTTGTGATTTGAGCCGGACTCGTAGGGTCTCTAGTTATGGACTTAGTTAAATGGTATTGTCCAAGGCCCGGATCTACGCCCTGCATATGCTACACGAACTCCAGGGTAATGAAATGCACTGACGAGACGTATAAGCAAAATGAGGGTGTTCTCTGGCACTAAGTACGGCTTCTATTGCTTGGGGATGAAATGGCCCGATTTCGCTGGAAATGTCCCAAAAGAGCTGGGTATATTACCACTTGGTGGTTATTTTGGTGGGCAATTGTTCCGCTATTTGTGTTACTTGTGTGAGCATGGACCGGGATAATACCACGCTTAATTGAGGCTAGGCTTTTTTTAGACCCTTGCCTGTGACCCTGATTATAATCAAGGACAATGCATTACGGACTTGTAATCAGATACCTACATTAACCAGAGCATTTGGATATATGAGATACACGGATGGATTGAGGGTTGTTGGCTCTTCAATCTCAACACTAGAGTGTTCGTATCCCACAATCGTATCTCACTTATCGCCTGTGCCCCACATCGGTGCTCAATTTCCGGGAACACTCCTTGGAACGCCTCCAAAAGCAATGGTCACGACCAGAGGGACAAGAAGAGACGAGTGCAATTGAATTGAAGTGCTACTCGACCCTGTCCTTCTAATTCCGGTGGGTTGTCTGAAATCAACCCAGAGCTATTAAAATTGTAAAATTATGCTGTTTTTCACAGATTTCGAATACCACAAAATGTCAGAATGGAAGCAATTTAGTAAAGTCAAGAATGGAAGCAATTTAGGAAGGGATCAAGAATGGAAGCAATTTAGGAAAGGGTTCACTTTCATAGTAATAGGACAATAGTAATTATTTTGGGCATTAATTATACTAGGAGTTTATTCAACTAGTAAGTTTAATGCTGGGAAGTTCTACGATGAACGAGGATTGGAATTGAACCCTGAGTCTCCACCTCTTCACTTACTATAACATTAGTAATTTTGCACTCTACCACAAGGTCATCCTCAGAGAATCCATGCCGACTGGAACTCCGTGACTACTTTATTTCAGGTCATGCTCTACATTGGAGAAGACTCCCATTCTCAGTTCTCCAAATTAGCCAAGAAGTAATTTTACCAAAATACCCAAAGCAGCATCTCCAAGAACCCTCTCTCCATTCATCTATGTCACTATACCGTCTTCTCTTCGAGTAAAGTATGCACTTTGACCATAGTCACATATGCATGGCTCCAAAACCTATTCTCAGATTGAATGATGCACGAGTAGTATACACTGCTGTAGGCTCTATTGACTGTAAGCTGTATTATAGGCTCTATTGACTGTAGGCTGTATTGTAGGCTCTATCATCTGTGGCTCTATTCTCTCCTTTCTGTCTCCATCCCTCCTTTCCTTCTACCCATTCCTACGTGTATGGCATGCGAGAATATATATGTGCTATGTATAAGAAGTGAATTACTTGAAGTCTCTAGATTGTAAGTTTCTGGTCATTGCTGGCAACGCCACCCGGATCCCGTCCAACTCCTTGGACATCTTGATCTGGCATCCCAACCGCGACGTCTCGGTCAACCCGAACGCCAAGTCCAACATGTCGTTCTCATCGTCATCTGGCTCAGCAATCTCATCATAGAACTCGGGGTCCACAATAACATGGCAGGTGGAGCACGCACACGAGCCGCCACAGGCGCCCTCCATGTCGAGGTTGTTGGCCTGTGCAATGTCCAAGATGTTGTCGCCCTCAGCCACCTCGTAGGTGTACTGCTGGCCGTCCTTGGTGATGAAGGTGATGTGGAGCTCATCTCCAGGGTTGGGCTTGTGGAGGTGTCCGTGACGCAACGGAGCAGAGACGTGCAAGGGACGGGCCAAGGGCGTTCTGGCAAGACCAGTCGAAGCCCTGAAACCGGTGCCAGCCAAACGCACCAAACGGGAAGTGTTTCTGAACATGGTGAAGACGAGTCAGTCCGCCACTTGGATCTGAAAAGTTTTGATACTAGCTCACTTACGTAATCGGGGCTCTTTAGTGGCTAACTATATTAGGATGGGTACTGGCCCGTGCTCAGTGTAGTATATGGGTGGCGCATGCAGCCTACCAGAACTTGCTGGCAAGCACCAAGAAGATCAAGAGGATCAACACCGCGATGATGGCGTAGCTGATGAACTTGTTGGCGGTGAGCCTTCTGCTCATCGACTTCAACGTCTTCATCGACCGGTCCACGTAGTCGTCCGCCGCCAGAAGCGTGTTTCTGGACCCGGCAATTTGCTCTCTCTGCGACCGCAAGTCGTTGAGGATGTTGCCTCCGATGGCCTCGGTCTCCAACGCTATGCGGTGACTGTCCTGCAATCTCTGCGACGATCTGTCCAACGAGGAGTTGTTGTTCAAGAGCTGGCGGCGCTGGTCGTCGTGCACCGCTCCGCCCTCGTCGTCTCTATATCTGCCGTCAAAGAGCTCGTTTCTATCTTGGTCGTCAAGCAACCGCTTCAACTCCTTCTTGCTCTCTTCTATCTGGGCGCTGTACTGGCGGATTTTGGCGTTGTAGGAAGCTCTTTGGCTACTGGGCAAGTTCTGGACCTCTATGCCCATCTGCTCTAACACTTCGAGACCTTCATCGGTGGCGGTCTCAATTGCTCTCAAGTGGTCTCTGCGTTGGTCTGTAGTTAGTATTGGACGGTGGCAAATGGCGTCTGGATCGGGTAAACATACCTCCATGTGCAGAAGAGACCTGGGCCAAGTGCGTCTTGGCCTCTTGGATGGCGAGTTGGAAGTCCGACTCGTATAATTCGAAAGAATCAGACATGATGAAGTGGTTGTAAAGACCTCCCTTTTTTAGGGGTATGACTTAAACATGTGATCTTTGTCACATGACACAACAGGTCGAGAGGTTTTGGCTGCAGGCACGACCCACTATTCTCAGATTATGTAGAGTATAGGATGTATTAGAGAACTAAAGGGGAAGGTGATTAGCTTAGTGACGATTTTACTGTAGAAACGAAATAATGCAAGTTGCTAGTTTCTTTTTATCTTCTCTCGTATTCTTCTCGTATTCTACTTCAAGAACAGTCTACTACCTTCATTGGCTACATTTGGGTGCAAACACATGCTATAATGTAGTCTAAATATAATTTACTAATGTCTAGTCTCAAATTCGTCACCAGAAACATCCTCTTCATCCTTCAACTTGTACTTGGTGAAGGCACTCTTGATTTGGGTCAATAACTCGTCATCAACCTCGGCATTGGAATCAACCGATCCTCTCGACGTGGTAGGGGCCAAGTCGTGCAAGCCTTCGTTGACACCCTTTCCGTAATCTCCATGGCCCCTGGAAGCATTGACATTACTGTGATGCTCCAGTTCGGTCTCATCGAGATCCAATGCATTGACAGTCAAGTTCAACAAGGACTTACCGGACTTTCTTCTCGTCAATTTACCAGGGAAAGGACCGGACTTGGGGAAGAATTGCTTAATGTTCTCCTTCAGGTCTTCCTCGTCAGTAAAGTCCCCAGGATGGGTACTGTTGTGCATGAAAACGGAAGAGCCAGTCTTAGGAGTTCTTGGAGTCTTTGGGATTCTGCAAGAAACACCATTGTCGTGAATCCACTTGGCCACAACAGCAGTCCAACCACACTGGTGAGACGCACCCAAACCTCTTCCAGTATCAGCATCGAAATATTCATAGAATGGAACGTAGTCCTTGAAGTATTCATCCTTGTTGACCAAGTCGTTCTCTCCATTACAGGCCCTGTTACCTTCCTCATCAGGAAGGAACAAGTGCATCAATCTATGCTGAATTTCTTGGGCACACTGAGCCAAGTTCAAGAAATCACCTGAACCCTTTGGACATTCCACCTTCAATTCTGGTCCGTAGTACAAGTAGAATCTTTGAAGCGCTTCGACCAATAAGAAGTTCACTGGGAACCAAATTGGACCTCTCCAATTGGAGTTACCTCCAAACATTCCTGAGTCAGACTCACCTGGCAAGTAGCCAACGTGATACTTTTCGCCATTGACTTCCATTTCGAAGGGGTGGTCCTTGTGGAACTTGGACAATGATCTGATACCATATGGAGACAAGAACTCATCCTCATTCAACATCTTGTCCAAAATGGCCAAGAGTCTGTCCTTGTTGACCAATGCTAAAAGTAATCTCTCACCGACACCACGAGCCTCCATGGAAGCAATATTTCTTTCAGCAAGTGGCTTCACGTTATTAATAAACCAGTCGACTCTCTTCTTGAAACCTGGGAACTTCTCCAAGATTTCTGGCTCCAAAGTCAAAGAAGCATAAAGTGGAATCAAACCAACCAAAGATCTAACTGGCAAAGGTTGAGAGTGACCCTTACTGTACTTAATGGCATCGTAGTAGAACTGGTCCTTTTCGTCCCACAAGGAACTCTCGGTCTCACCAGTTTCACCTTCCTTGGCACCTCTGTAACTCATAGCATCGGAAATCAAAATGAAGTGCTCAAAGAACTTAGAGGCGATATTCTCGTAAACAGGTCTGGTCTTGGCCAATTCAAGAGAGATGTTCAACATTTGCAAACAGAAGAAAGCCATCCATCCAGTAGAGTCGGCTTGCTCTAAACTACCACCAGTAGGCAATTGCTCGGAACGGTTGAAAACACCGATGTTGTCCAAACCAAGGAATCCACCATCGAAAACATTGTTACCATCAACATCCTTTCTGTTGACCCACCAAGAGAAGTTCAAAAGCAACTTGTGGAAAACTCTCTCCAAGAAGTCGACATCCTCGGTTCCATACATCTTTCTCTCGATCTTGAAAATTCTGTAGGCAGCCCAAGCATGAACTGGAGGGTTGACATCGGAGAAGTTCCACTCGTAGGCTGGAACCTGACCATTTGGATGCTGGTACCATTCTCTGAAAAGCAAGTCAATTTGGTTCTTTGCAAAGTATGGATCAATCATGGCGAAAGGAACACAGTGGAATGCAGTGTCCCAAGCGGCAAAGAAGGGATACTCCCACTTGTCGGGCAAAGACAAGACGTCATTGATGTACAAATGTTTCCAGTCTTCGTTTCTACCGTTGGCTCTATTCTGAGGGGGCTTTGGCGTGTTTGGATCACCTCTAGACCAGTAATGGTGGACAAAGTGGTAGAACTGCTTGGTCCACAATAAACCAGCGAAGGCCTGTCTTTGGACCTGTCTCAATTCGTCACTCATGGGCAAAGGACTGACTTTCCAGTAGAAGGCGTCGGCTTCGTCCTGACGTCTGGCGAAAACCTGGTCAAACTCGTACTCGTCGATTTCCTCGTCGGACTTGGTGAACTTGTATCTGAGAGTGACGTAATCGCCGGGTTGCACACCTCCATTCTCGTCGAAGGAGAACCATGCCGCGGTCTTGGTACCGAAGTTTTCGGGGTTGATCGCGTCCTCCTTCTTGTCAATGACGAAATCGTGGAACGCGTCCTTGACGTACTTGTGCTTGTTGGGCTGGTCATACAATCTCTTGGTGTTGGTCTCGTTCTCGGTAAACAACAAGTGGGGTCTGACATCGGCGGATTCTTCGGTGGTACCGGGCGCCGGAGCGAACTTGAAGAACTTGGTGCCAAACTTGCCGTGCTCAAGCTTGACGGTGAAGTCGTCCTGCTTGGACACCTTGGGCTTGACTTCGCCCTCCTCGGGCGAGCCCCATGCCCAGGTGTTTCTCAACACGAGATGGGGCAAGATGTGCAACGGAGCCACCTCGTTGCTTCTGTTGTAGGCGGTGATGCGGAAAAAGAGCTCCTCGGGCTCGTCGTCGCCCTTGGCCATCTCGAACACCACGTCGAAATACTTGTTGTCCTCGAACATGTCGGTGTCGGTGATCTCGTACTCCTGCTCCAAGCGGGAGCGCTTGGCGTTCTCGTCCACCAACTGCTGATAAGGGAACTTCTTCTGGGGGTACTTGTACAAGTACTTCATGTAGGAGTGCGAGGGCGTGTTGTCGAGGTAGTAGTAGAGCTCCTTGACGTCCTCGCCGTGGTTGCCCTGGGAGTTGGTCAATCCGAACGCCTTCTCCTTCAAGATGTCGTCGTGGCCGTTCCACAACGCCATCGACATACACACCAACTGGCGGTTGTCGGAGACCCCGGCCAAGCCGTCTTCTCCCCACCGGTAGGTTCTGGACTTGGAGTGCTCGAACGGAAAGTCGGACCAGGCGTCACCGTCGTGGGAGTAGTCCTCACGGACAGTGGCCCACTGTCTTTCTCCGAGATAAGGGCCCCATCTGCGGTATCGGTAGGTCTGCAACCGTTCCTCTTCCTTGGTGAGCTTCTTGGGCATTCTGGAAAGCTGATACGACGCCATGGCAGAAACAAGTAAACCTTATATATAAAGAGAACAGCAAAGATAGTTTGCAAACGCAACAACAGGGATCGATTAGCGCCGTGGTCGGTAGCGCACCTACCAATTGGAAGTCGAAGGTGGACGGGGGGTGTGGAGGCACCGCGATGTGACTGCATCGAAGCTGCACTTGCAGGAGTGTGGTGGGGGCACTGTTGCATTAGAGGAAGAGAAGACGAAGAAGAGGTTGGTGTATATGGTGGACGTTGGCGTTTTGGGGGCAATTGAAGAGGTGGGTCTGGAGATAGGTGCTGTGTCACTTGCCTAGAGTGCTTGGATCGGGCCTGTGGACGCCTCTGCTCGAGATTGCTTCATCCCTTGTCTCTCCCTTGTCTTCCAGCGCATGTGTTCTCTTGCAGGATTGCTGCGCCTGAGGTGGCCGGAGGCTCTGCCAGACGACGGAGGCTCGTCACAGGCACCGGAACTGCGAGGCCGGGGCCAGATCTGGCCATTCCGACTTCATCCAGAGCACTTTTCGGGGGGTGGCGTCTGGTGGGCGTGGTCTGGATCCGTCCGATGCTTGCTCCGGCCGAAAAGTCTACTCCGAAAACGCGCTTCCATGCCATATTTGCTGAAAAAATTGGATGTGCTACGAGCAACAATGGCCAGTTCGGGTTGTGCCGAAAGCCCCGGGCCAAGGTGTAGGTGCCCCGATGGACCAACTGGACCAACCAACTGGATGAGAGAGAAAGAGAAGGAACAGCCAATGGCCGTGATCTACACGTGGTGGTTGTAGCTCATCGCCTTGATGGTGTTCTTCACCTGGTATTTTTACTGCGCGAAGTGCTCCGAAATAATGCAAATGGAATGTTGGGACTGAGTAATAGTAGAGCATTAGAGGTGGGCGAAGGGGGATTTCAGGAAATTTTCATACTCTATGGTGTAAGGGTACGTGGTGGTGCTGGTCGTGAAGGTTCAGAGTGGCAATTGGCCACAACCCCGGTAGAATCGAACCTCTGCTGCTCGTATTTCTGCAACCTCTAGTGTGGCCCGGGCACGCAACGTCTCGAGAAAGGGAAGGTCCAGAGCCAGCGAAGGCGGCTTCTGTTGTAGATAAGTGCTGAGTTGCTCCTGTTCAAGGCAATCTCGGTCTGTCCCAAAGGGGATACAACAGGGATATTACAGGACAGACTGTCGGAGTGACTGGATCAAATAGTATGTGGGTAGTTGGAGCCATATCTGTAGATTAGAGTTGTGCAGTATGGAGTTTATGACGCATTCGTGGCTAGTATGGAATACGAGCTCTACGTGGCTAGACCACTATTGCTAAGATTACTGTGATAACGAGAGAGATTATTGCGCATATTGATCATGTTGATCATGTTGATAATGTTGATCGTGATGATCATGTTGATAATGTTGATCAATGTTCATATCATCTTTATCAACTCATGCATCTTCTCCACTTCTTCTGAAGCTATATCTTCCCACTGATTCTCCACCATCACATTGGGCCGGTTTTGTACTCCCAAGTGTAATTGATCTTCCCGAAGCTGCACTACATTAACATGCATGGGCTACAAAAGCGTAATTTGCAACTCCGGCCAAAATATATCATTCCTGGACCTTACATATTGCCCTGGGCCCTCTCTGTCTTCCATTTTCTGTTTGACAGCTTCGAGGAACTTTTGTCCAGCACCCAAGAAGTACTACCGAATATGGAAGGGCCGGACATGCTAAATAAGAGTGGACTCTTAGCGAATAACGAACATCACCAAATTCACACACCACAAACACACACCCCATACCTTTTCACTCTCTCCAATGACCATCTCCTCCATCTATTCTTCTTGTATGAATCAGCCTCAGACCCCAGACCAAGTCGTGCTTTGTTCGCATGCCTCTGTGCAGGACGCCAAACTCTTGAGAGAAAAGACTGTCACAGAAGGTTACGCTTGTGTGGTGAAGCAATTAAAGCGCGTTTCAGACCCAATCAATCGTCAACAGACACTCTCGACATCTTCTCCTGTGGCAAGGTGACTGTTGATCTTTTTTCATCCACGTTTTCCCGTTTTCATTGGCCCTCACACCCCCTCCAAGTTGGGTCGCAACAACGTCAACGCATTCTATCTCCAATCACAGCCAATCATTCATTTTAATGACTACACAAGTAGCTGTGGCCACCGAGACGTCTGCTCCAGCAACTAGCAATGCATCTGCTGACCAATCCGGCACTACTTTAGTGCCCACACCTACCCCCACTGCTCAGAACACCAAGAACAAGAGATTGGAACTCGAATCACTCATCAGAGAGTTCCAGAATAAATTGGGTAACAACTGGGAGAAGTATCATGAAACTTTGGCATTGTTTTTGATCGGAAAGTTGTCCCGTCAGGAATTTGTTCTGACCATTTCTCCATTGCTCAAGGATGGATTAATCAAATACCACAACAAATTGTTGCTTCTTAACTTTGCAAATTCTCTCAAGGATGGCCCGCTCGACTTTTCTAACGAATTTGCCTCATTTTGGAATAAAAAGGCTCAGAAGACCACCAAGCTCAAGTCCAGTCAATATGAAAAATTCAAGCAAAACATCATGGGTTTACCCATCAGGGAAAGAAGAAGAATAAAAAATATAACCAGGGATAGCGGAAAGAAGGGAAAGTTGAGCTCTGGAATTACCTTAACCAGACATACGCTTTTGCCCAAGATTCCAATGATTCAAGACAAAGAACAACAACAATTACAGGTTAATAACTTGGTTCAATGGCAGCAAGATGTTGTCAACGGTATCAACACCCCCGTATCGACTCAGAATTCTGAGCTTCCTGATTATGATAATTTGTCGAGACGGATTTTGATGACGATGAGAGAATTTGGATTGACAGGTGGATTAAATGCTCAAGTAATGGAGGTCATTTTGCTCGGTTTGGAATCTCACCTCAAGAACATTGTCGAAAGTGCAATTGATCTTGCGAAATATCGTGAAAACAAATACACTAACAATGATTATATTGCATTGGAAAACAAAGATTCCTCTACTCTTCCCAAGAAACGTACATTTGTCCAGATGGATGATAGTTCAAAGGACCTAACCTTAAATGTTGAGGACATGTACGAAACTCTAGAAATGTTTCCTCATTTAATAGAGCCATGTGGACCTCAATTCCGTTTGTCTAATGTTATGCTCGAAAATGATGATGCTATTCCTCATCAATTACCCTATTACTTACCCCCCAGACACGAAGTTATGCCTATGGCAACAACATCACTCAGTACACCCATGAATGGAAACACTTCCAACTTTAATGGCAATATAGATTCGAAGACATTGAACGGTCCAATAAAACAAGAGGATTCGAAGAATCTGATGGACAAATCGGAATCAACAACACAGGCTCACGTAAGACCAGATTCACATATTGGTACCACCGATGAATTAAAATGGGTCCTTCATGATCTTGTGTCAACCTGAGATTCTACACATTACTAGTCCTGTTAAAATTTTCAACCATGTATTATTACTCGGGTCCCTATTGTTAAATTATAAATATTCATTTCAGCCTTCTTTTATAAGGTGAATCAATAGAATTGATTTTTTCAAGCAAGTCAATCATATCCTTATTAGTACCTTCAATAACATCATTAACGTTACACATGAATAAACATTTGCTGCTTTGGTATGCATAATTCAAAAGTTTTTGTAGTACAGTCATATTCTGTGACGATGCAAATGTCAGTAAGTTTTTGTTTTGAGAGGACATGCTTTCCCATGTATAGTCTGATATTAAAATATCGCTTTGAATGGTTTTATTTTGTCTCGACCCTGTAACCTTGATAATAAAACAGCTCGAGGAACGATTATCATTTTGAAGTTCGACCACAAATCTTGCAAATTCTTCAATATCGTCAATTATCATCTCTTGTGCATGAATCTGATTCAAGTCTATTAAGTCATTCGATGCACTATCAATTGTGACTTCATTCCAGGATCTCAAGAGATCTAATGCTTTGTTGGATTGAATGCTGATAGCTTTGAACTTGAAATTGAATTTCCATTCAGGTAGGCGTCGACATTTTTCAAGCACATACTTGTAGGAGTTGACTATGGAAGTAGCGATGAAGTTTTCGCAATTATTTCCAACATGAATTATGGATATGTTATTCGAAGATAAGCTGCTTTTAATAAGACATGCATATTCCTCTGTAATCAAATGAGGGGCTTCTTGATTACCAAAGACTTTGTTGAAATTCATCGTCAAGTTTCCATTAGATTTGACGTACACCCTAACTCTACCCTTATAATCCATGATAGAATTCTCAAGGATTCGTCTTTGATCTTGAAATTTCCTGTCTTTTTCAGCAGCCTTCTGGTTGGTAGAAGACACTTGTGCAAGCTTTTCGTTCCATTCGGCTGATTTTGATTTTGCTTCGATGAGTTTTTGGTCTATTCCTGCTAACGTTCTCAAAAGTTCCGACTTATTGGCTGAATGATTTTGCATTTTTGATTCTGTATCGACAATTCTAGCTTCCCCGTTCCGGTTCTGCTTGATCTTTTCCTCGACAAGTGATGCCAACGAGTTGTATGAAGCATTTATCTTTTGAAGTTCTTTATCCTTGCTTTCGAATACCTCTGAGAGTCTATCGGTTTCTTGTTCCTTTACTGCCACATATTCATGTAATTTATCTTTCAATTGTTTGGATTCTTCATTGATCTTGTTTTGATTAATCTTTAGTGTTTCCTCCAACTCTTGCTTCAACTCTTCGATATTTTTGGATAATTGATTGATTCCTTCTATGAGATCAGAATCTTGGTATTGTTTGGCCTCTTCTATTTCTGAAAGCAAGTTAAATTTTAACTCGTTGTAATCGTCCTCAAGTTTGACTTCAAGCTCTTGTATGCGTAAATCGAGCATTTGCTGAAGCTGGGCCTTTTCATTCTCGGATATTTCCAATTCTCTGTCAAGGTTGCGCTTGTGGCATATTATCTGATGAGTGGATTCTGTAATTCTCTTGCGAAGTTTGGCTTGTTCACCGAAAATGGCGTCGATTTCGTCCCGTAAATCGTCGATCTTCTCTGCCAACTGTGATACTTGTGCCTCGACTGTGTCTAGACTTATGGTGGAGGGTGCAGGTTGACTAGTAGGTGGAGTTGGAGCCACTTCGTAGCTTCGGACAGTGTTCAAGGACAGTTTGAGCTTGTCTCGAATACCCAAGCATGCGTTGATATCCACAATTGCTTTGGGTATTTTCACCTTGGAGGGAGCCATAGGTATACTTGATGGTTTGGCTGAGGGGGGAGGTCCCATTAAGGACGCGTTCTTGGAATCAGACGCTACCGGTATCAAGGAATACCTCCTTTTCTCCGTTGTTATGGGCATTATATTGGAGTGAATCTCAGAAAGTGGCCGCTTGCGGCGCACAGTTTCCGTTTTATCCATGTTGGATAAGCTGGGGGTTTCACAGGTGTTAGGTAACGTACCTATGTGGGTTTGTGTTGTGCCTAGATGTTGCCTCGATGGTGAATGTAGTGGAGTGTTTGTGATTTGCTTCAGGTGTAAACAAGATGCGCTTACATAATCCAATTTGCAACTTATGCTATTTTTCTATTGAGAGTCTATAAATAACCAGGTACGTTCTATATGTTTCTAGCTGTCCAGCTTGCTTGACTCGAGGGTTGGGTCCACTGTGTCGGTAGACTCCTTTTCGGAGTCTTCGAAAGTGCCCACCTGGTCGCCATGTTGGATCAAGATGAACATCACAGAGAAGACCACGCCCAAGGCGGCGACTCCGATTCCGAAGTACAACGCTGCCCTGTAGGATCTGACCATTCTGTCGTAGTCAGACACCAGGACCAACTTACTGGCCACCTCCAACTCCACGGTGCTTGCGATTCCCAAGAAAAGAGAGACCGAATAGTTGACAACCGTCGAGACTAAGGAGCCAGCCATGCCTTGATGGTGATAGGGTAAGAAGTTTGATAGGACAATGGCAGCAGCAGGAAAGCTCATATCCATTGCCCAGCAAAGAATAAACATTTGGCCCATGGTGACGCGGAAATAAGATTGGTGGATGGGCATCACTGAGAGCATGATGCAGCCACACATGAAGCAGACACATGCGAAACTGAGGATGTAGGAAGGCTTTGTGCGGGAAATGATCACTGCCACCACCATGGAAGCCACCACTCCCAACACAAAGAAGGGAATGTATGTGATAGCTCCCTCGATCGGAGTGTAGTGGCGGAGGTTCATCAAGATGTTCCAGTAGTAGTATTGCCAGATACCGAAGCTGCCCCATCCCAAGCCCATGCAGAGAAGCACCAAGCCAATCTTGATGTTGAAAATGGCCTTTGGAAGGAGCGGGTGTTTCACCGTTCTCTCGAGGTAGAAGAATCCGGCAATGAAGAGAACTGACACCACCAACAACACAATGATGTAAGGCGAGGACCATCCCACAATAGGGCCCTGGTTCCATACGAAGTTGAGCAATATCAAGCCACAGATACCTGTAACTGTTCCGATAACATCCATGTGTTCCCAAGCTTGCTTCCAGGTGTATGTGTAGGCGTTCAAGTTAGGGGGTACCGCGTAGATCAGAACCACCCCCAAGAAAAAGCACACGATTGCCATAAGCCAGAAAGCCCAGGGCCACCACGCCAATTCGGCAACCACAGCAGCCATGATGGCTCCGATTGTGGCACCAGTGGGGCCACTGGCCCCCACAAGTCCAAATGCAAGATTTTTGCGTGGACCACTGGGATAGATGCTGCCCAAAAGGCCCATGGCACAGGGTAAGAGCAAAGCGAAGCCTATTCCCTGGAATGCACGGCACACGATGAAGAAGATGACGGAGTTCAGGTAAGTGGAGATTCCGGTGATCAAGGTCCAGAAGAACGACCAAAACCATCCGATGACGAAGATGTTCTTGAGGCCGAAGAGGTCGCCCAAACGGCCACTCACGAGGATGAAGGTACCAACGGTGAGGGCAAAAGAGCCCATGAACCACACCTTTTTCGAATCATCGACCCCTTCTCCTGATTTGGCGAAGGAGTCGAGCACGATGTTCATTGTACTCAAGGACATGGTGATGCTGCCTTGACACAAGAACTGGGCCAAGCAGATGACGAGCACGAGCACGAACTCGTGAGGTGCTGACTTCAACACTGTTGGTCTGGGATCCATTGAAAGAAGAAGAAGGAGGAGTAGTTAGAAGAAGAAGTCCAGCAGTATTTTCATAATTGTAATTGAAGGCAAGATGCCATGGCGTTTAGATGCCGCAGATGTCCGGGTTTTTTTTCTATCGCAGTTGATACAGTACAAATGCGGTGCGGATGTTATTTTAACATAGAAAAAAACTGTCAAAAAATGTCTGGATGTTTGACACAATAAGTTAGATCTGGCCAAAAAAAAGGAATGACATGGGATTAGTCAGATATTAGTCAGATACAGGCAGAAAACGTCAGTTGAGGAAGTTTGGAGGTGGGTGCTGGAGGAAGGAGATAACGAGATGGGGGCCCTGAATATTCTAGACACTGAATTCGATGCAGAGGGCTAGCCACAGTTGGGGCATGAGATCTCCAGCAATAATTTTCGCTCATCACATGGAATATGGCTGTAGATGAATTAGAATTGATTAGTTATGTGATGGTGGGAGTTTTTTTCCTCTACAGGAAAGGTTGGACTATTGTAGGATATACCGTGCTCGGAGGATAATTTCCTCAGAAAACTGCGTCTATGAGGCAATATACACAAGAAGCGAAAGAATTTTCTACGAAATTGTGACTCCGACTTTCGTTCAAAGAATGAGATGCGTCGTTACTGCGGATCAGCCTGCGATATTTGGATACGCGGGATATAGTGCAAGCAAAAGCACATTGTGCGCTGTTTTATTGTTATGCACTTTCACCTCGGAATATCGGCAAGCGAGAGGATTGGATGTTGACGTTTCTCGTGTTCTTTGGTCTTGGCTTAGAAGAGATTGTTCGCTTGAGCAAATTCCACCATTGGTGACGAATTTTTCACGCCTTATCGCGTTCCGTATACGGATTCAGGCAAAACCCAGGATTTTTCAAGTTTTTCACTCACAAACCCTTCGTCTGGGGTACATGCCCGAGTCGGACGGAGTGTAGGACAAGACTGAGGATGCGCAAATATTATTCATTAGTCGTTACAGGGCTCACGGGCGCCTTTCTATCTATACACGGGAAGCGACTGGATGTAGGCGTCGGACAGCACGATGAAGGACTGGTTGGAGATCTTGGTGTAGGGCTCATTTTCGGGCAAAAACTCCACCGGCGAGAGGCCGTTGTGCACGACGTGTTTCAAGTAGTGGTTGGAGTAGAGCTCCCAGAGCACCAGCTGGAGGTTGTCGATGATGGTGTCGCTGACTAGGATGAACTTGAGGCCAGTAAGCGACTCGAGGTAGTGCGCACGGTACGCCCCCAAGGTGAAGGATTTGAGAGCGTTGTTGGAGATGGGGAATTCGGAGGCCTCGTCCGGAGGCCCCTGGGCCAACTTGCTGGAGATGTTCTTCAACGAGTAGAGAATGCCGAACAAGAGCTTGGAGGTGTCGGAGTCGTTGGACTTGTTGATGGCGTCGCCATTGGTGTATTCTCTGCTGTAGATGCACGAGCAGTGTCTATCGAAGATGAAGAAGGAATGGATCATTGTGGAGTGGGACGTGAAGCACAGAAGGGCAGAGCTATGACAGCACCTACACACGCGGGGTGGGGATGGGGATGGCGCGATGACGCGATTGACAGATTTCACCGGGTTGGTGGTGGCAGGAGAAGAGTGTGACTCAGACTCATGGCACGCCACGGGGCCAGGAAAATGGTCGCAGTCGTGCGCACACTGTGGAGCCAGAGAGAGAGAGAGTATAGGGAGGACGGGAGGTGGCAGGGCAAGCGATAAGAGCGAGTGGTGGGGAAGCCAGTGTGGATCCAGAGCTTCATGGCAGATGGGACAAGTGTGATGACATGATCCATGGATGCATGTGGACACATGTGGACACATGTGTGGATGTGGTTGATTACATCATGTAGAGTAGCACCCGAAACCAGTGCACTGATTACACATCTGATTACACAGCACACATGGCACCAATTGCATCTGAGCCCTAGAGATGATTACACAGCACACACTTGGCACCAATTGCACCCAGGGATGATTACTCAGTAGCTTACTCAGTAGTGACGCTCCCTTCTGTATGAGGAGCATGGTCTGTCGATCCATCACCACTATCACCATTACTATCACTATTATTCACTATCTCACTATTACAATCTATCACTATCGTAGATTTGACTATTACTCACTATCTGTAATTCACCATTACTCACTATCTTCCACTTACTATTACTCACTATCTTCGGATCCACGTCCCGAATTGCGCTCCACGGTCGCTCAAATCCCAATACGTCAAATACAAACACCCACGTTACGCACATCTCTCGCAAATTTCAAGGCTACGAGTCATGCCCGTTTGGGCCACACAACCAACACTCCGGGGCACCGGCAATCTCACACCACTCCCCCAATCTCCAATCTCCAATCCCCACTGTGTGTAGCGGCCTCGGACTCGTATCCCCGTGGTGAGCAATTTCGCTGTTTCCAACAGCGACTTCCCAAAGCAATATGCCTCATGCGCCCATCACCTCGGAAACTGAGGCAAATCCACCTCCACTTTGCGAGAAACTCCGCGAAGCCTGTGGAATGAAACGTGGCCCTTGTGCAGGCAATTCCACTGGGGTGACTCAGGCTTTGGCGCCACCATTGCCCACAGTGGCAACCGCCCCACGTGATATGGCATTATGAGTCGTCGCCATGTGCGTGACTCGGACACCACCACTGCTTTGTGTGGCCCTAAGCCGCACCTTGCTGCATCGCAGTAACGCTCCACAATGTTCCAGACAGATGCGTCTGGGGATTACTCACATAACTACTAGCAAATATATATAGGGCCATTTCCGATCGGATCAAATATCATCACACACAACACTCGACCCCGACTAGTCAAGAACCACTACTAGTCAGAAGCACTCCTACTAGTACTACACATACCACCAGCAATACTAGCTCCTCACTACGAGTCCTCACTAGCTCGCCCTAGCTCCCACTAGCTCCCCAGTCTCCAAGACTTCACATCATGTCTACCGAGTACAGCGACGACATCTTCGAGTTCAACGACGACGACGTGGCCTCCGTCCCCTCGTCGCCCTCCCTCAACGCCTCCCTCCCCGTGTCCCCCTACGAGGACTACGGCTACACCTACGGATACAACTACGGCTACAGCCTCGGCTACTCGGCCCCCGCCGAAGACCCCAACCCATTTCTCTACGAGTGCTGCATCTGCAAGCAGACCCACACCTCGCCCTGCGAACACAGCGAGGAGGAGATGCTCTTGAACAACCAGTCCATCATGTCCAACTACAGAAAGTGGCTGACCTCGGTGGCCAGAATATAGCCGGCCTCCTTTTCATTTCGTTTTTGGGTTTTGGGTGTGCCGGACGGTTATGGCACGGTAGTTATTTGCGTTACAATTAGATATTACCTTTGAGTATGTATGCATTAATCATAATAATAGACTTCGACAATCAGCTAGCTACCCCTCTAGGTCTCTACTATCACTACTCGCACTAAAACGTGTTGCATTTTCTCACTAATTTTCACCCACTAATTTTGCCATCTCCGATGTACAGGCCCGTCACTCTCCGTCTCCGAGTGGCCATAATACCCCGACCTTCCCACTGCCCCTATCTGCAACTATCGTCCCCGTCGGTACCTGCACTGGATGTGGGGTTCCATTGGCTCGCTCCAGGGTTGTACTTTCCGTTTGTGCCCAACTGGCAACTCGCTTGGCTTACACCCTGATCCAGGTCTAGATCGTGCCTGGCTCCTCCTTACCGGGCCTGTCGCTCCGTTGGGCTATGCACAGTAAATCCCGGTTCGGACTGCAAATCCTGGCTTGCTGCTGCAGCCGCGAAAACTTTTCATCATGTTTCACAGTGAGTAGTGAGAAAGGAGTGCGAAGCAGAGGGTAGTGTGAAAGGTGGTGTGAGACGAGAGGGCCACTAGCATTAAACCAGTACCACTGTTGCTACTATTACTGCTACTTCTGCTAATGTAATTACACTACCAGGGTCATATGGCCTGTGGTGTGATCTCTGGGGAAACGGCCCGGTTTCTTGCCCAGGGACCGTGCCGAATGTGCCTGGGGTAGGGCAAAATGGCGCATGCGGCCCAACAAGGCAGCAGTGGAGCGATGGGACAGATAACTTCTGATTTCCCGAAGCGGGAAACAAGGAAGTGACGGCACTGGTTGTGGCGGGGGCTGGCACTGGGTAGGGGCTCCGGCCGGTCACGTGCCTCCAGGCACGTGACGTACCGCCAGGGTCTTGTGGGGATGCAACCACCCTGGCGTGGCCGGTCCCTGGTCATGTCCTCAGGTCCTTCAAGTGCAACCCAAAAAGCACCGTCCACGTCCAGCAACACTCCTATTCCACTTCCCAAAAAGTGCCCTTTCCACACCTCCTCAAATTACACTCCCACAATTACACTTCCTCAAATTACACTTTTCTCTCTACTACGAGACCACTCGCTCAAACTGCACTCTAGCCCCAATCCATCCCTGTGGTCTCCCTCACTACAGTGTGTCCTTCTAATGTATATTGATGAAACGGCCGTTTAGTCCTTCTTTTCCAAGTCAATGAACTTGCCACCCGAGGCGAATCTGGGGTGTCTTGGGTCATTGATGAACTCGTCAGAGTTTTGCGAGGCAATGGAGGCCTTGTAGATCAAATAGTAGGTGATAGCAGCTAGATGTTAGTAACACACAGTGTGCAGGGACTGCCAAAGAAGGCGAGATATTGAGCTCGAGCCGGGTCTAGATCGCGTCGCATAAGGCCCTTCTACCACTCCTTCGGGTCCTTTGGGAGGCTTGACGTGTGGACATGTGGGATTCGCTTCGAATGGGCAACTCCTGGAATGGTGTTGGGTGCGCTTGAATGCGTTTCGTGGGATTCGTTTGCCCTGTCGACCTGTAAAATGGACTCGGTATCGTCCTGGGGCGTGATGCTGTCTTTAACTATGTGGAATTCCAATTGGGCTCTTCTCAACGCATTTTCGAACATTATGCCTCGACTCATGGATATCTGAGTACCGTATGGTGACTATGAATGACCCTGTTTCAATTCTGCTCTTGTTTCCCGGCTCGTTGGACAATTTTTCATTCAATTGATCTTCCTTGTTTCTTCATCCTCTTCTGGGGCTAAAACTTCGCCATCAATCTCCACTTTCTTGCAGTTCAGCTGTATCCGTCTTTACATACCACCAGTAGCGTATGGCCACAATGGCTTGGCAACAGGAGTAGGGAATCTAACAGCCATCTTGATATGTATATTGAACAAGTGAGAATAAATTCACAGTTTTTTTGCCTAGTGTCGGGAATCATTGGAGTCGTCCTATTGGTTGAGACTTTCGGTGTGCGCACTACCTATATAGCCTAGGCAGAATAGTGATGGAGTTTCCACCTGCTGACGTGGAAGGATGTATGTTCCAGAGCAAGTCACATGTGGATGAAGTCCATTCCAATAGCTTCATTTAGCACTATTTCATTTTTTTCAAAAAATTTTCTACACCAATATGACTTCTCACCATTCGATTTCCTCACATCTATGTACGTCTATAACCAACCAAATCCAAAAATTAAAGTACAATGCAATATATAATACCCTACTTAGCTCGACATTCCTGTCTTGGTATTTTTTATCTCGTAGATCCGTATTTCGGGTGTGACTTTGGAGAACCAACACAATGAGTCAATGTCTCCTGGAGCAAGGCATTGCTCCAGAATACTCCAGTCGTCAAACCACCTATTCAACGCAGCGTCCCAATCTCTTATTGTGTTTTCGTTTCTGACCGTTGCCGCAATTATGGCTAGGGAAGTACCTGTCTTGAAAAAGTCATTAATTGTGCTAGCCAACAAGTCCAAGATCGACGAGTCATATGTCACGTCAGCCGCGACAAGCACATCGACTCCTGACGGTGGAAGCTGAATAAACTCGGAATCGTCTGGATTTGTAGTGCCCCACAATAATTGTTGGCACCTTATTTTGGCGTTTTGTTCTGATGGGTTTGAATGAAGTGTCTCGCTCAAGTTGTCCATTAATGCAGCAGAACCGTCAGTTATAATCAATTCCTTTAAATTGTGTTTTCTGATGGCTAATCCAAGAAGTCCGGTTCCCCCACCTAGCTCCAACACGGTTTTGTTCGTCAAGTTTCTTGACCCTGAATTGAGCACATTGGAGAGGTATAGTGCAGCTTCCCAGGTACGGAGACCAGTAGTGTTGGAACCTGAAATCAATCTGGGACTTTCATGAATACATATGGTATTTTCGCTAGTTTTGACTTCTTGGTCTCCCAAGAATCCACCCACATAGTAGCTCACCTTGTCCTTTTCCGTAACTCCTAGCTCTCTTGCAGACAAAAGCTCACCACAATACATAACGTACAACTCTTCTGCCATCTCTTCACCAGATTTTTCAATCACATCGATGTAACTTCTTAAGAAAGTTTTCACATAGTATGAATTTGATTTGACTATGTCGGACGTGCTGAGGAATTGTATTATTTCACTTTGCACTGAATAGTCACAAAGATCAGAGACGTCCATGGAGAATATCTCCCGGATTGCAACACGCTGCTCGAGCCATGATAGAAGCTTCTTAAGAGTAACCTTCATGGTTGATGCTTTTCAAGACGTCATTGCAACTAAATGTGTGTTTGCATGCAGGATCATGAAATAGACCTAGAGGCATACTAGAAGCTAGAGTGTAGTTAAAATAAAGTGAAATTCAATACAAGAAAGCTGGAGTTAGCTAGTAGCAAACAACTGGGTCCATTCTATTGAAATTACATTTGGGTTTTGTAGATAGTATCTACGGTCAATATGAAGTATTGTTACTTCTATTACACTGTTAAAGTGATGTTCGAGCAGAATTTAATTGGAGTGTTCGACTTGATTGTTGTACCAAAAGAAGTGAATAATGCAAGGTTTTAGATGTAGTATATTCTCTATCATTTTAATGGTGGACATCATCGTATTTTTTCATATTGCTGTTTTTTGTCAATTTTCACAAAAGTTACAATTATTACAACAAGTTCGCAAAAAATACAAATATTAAAAGATTCAGTTTTTGAAAATTGGGAAAAGTTTATTTTAAAATATTGATTTAAAAGACGGTAAACGGCATATTAGAAGAGTCATCTACTTGCCATAGAGGTTTAGAAATTTGCAACAAAAATTGCCTTATGGGACTTTCCAATAGCTTAGCATGAATTTTTTGATTCAATACTTCTAAACCAGTTTTCCTTATTGTAAGTAATTTTGGCTACAGTCAATTGGCTACAGTTAAATAAGGAATTCAAGTGAAAGCAAATTTGAAATTATAATCTAATACTTTTGAGATCCAGAAATTATAGAGACTGCGATGGACTCAGCTTGCTAAGTCCAACATTTGCACTAAGCAATTGAAATGTGTATTGTGGCCAGCAGTCTATGCAATAAGACCCAACACCCGAATTCTCTTGATACCACCGTCAGGAATCATTGTCAACAAGACATGCGAGTAAGTACCAGAATTGGAGATTTCAAAATGATGTTCCTTGTCAGGGCCCGTTTTGGAGTCGCCCACCAATTCCACCCAAGAGGAGGAGTCATGAGCGGGAATCTTCGACTCGTCTTCCACCTTGATGGCCTTGACATTGACCTTCTGTGGGAAATTTCCTCTGAAGTGTGCGGTGTCCACGACAACTTGTTTGATGGTCGCAGTTGCGCCCAACCTAATCACCACCCAGTCGACATGGCCTGGAGTTCTCGATCTGGTTGTTTCCCAGCCGTCAGACATGTCGTGGCCTCTTCCTGGAAGAAGCAAGTTGTCGGCGGAGCCGAAATGCTGGTCGGAGACGTTGATGGCAACACCTCCATTGTTGACCGAAGCCAAGTCCAAAAGCGTGCCCTTAGCTCGAGGTTGAATGGGGATCACCGATCCGTACAATCTGAAACGAGCAATTCCTCCATCGGGGTACATTCTTAATCTGGCATGAGTGTAGTTCTTCTCAGTAAGGGAGTCTCTGACGAAGAAGAATCTCAGAGAGGGACCACATTCGACTTTGTCAATGACGGGTTCCCAGTCGGCTTCCTGAGCCGTGCTGATATCCTCGCCATCGAGCTTCTGGATGGCCTCAACAGAAATGAAGGGTGCGTGGTTTCCGCTGAAGAAAGCCGTGTCTACTTCTGCACCAATCAAGCGGGCAGACGAGACTCCGAGCTTGAAGGTGACCCAATCAGCCTCCTCCACATTGTGTCTTCTGGTTTCCCAACCGTCGTACCAAGCGCCGGCGTGGGTGAAGCGGGTAGCGTCCCTAATGGCAGGCTTTGGCTTGATCAAGTTTTCAGCAGCTGCAAACCATTCGTCACTGGTTTGCAAAACTTTGCCGCCAACCTTCTCACCAATGACGTCGGTGTAGTTGAGGACAATTTGGGTGTGGAATTCTTGTTCGGAGAGGACTTTGACCATGGTTGTTGAGAAGAGAGGAGGAATGGATCTGGTTATATAGGGCTTCGGTGATACCCGTGGTGATAAGGGTCACGTGACAGATAGGGAATTCCGCGCGGAAAAGAATAATGAACACGTGATAGAAAAGGTGTGACTCGAGTACGACTAAACATGTGACAAGGGAACGTGATATGTATCATGTGACGTGGCTAACCACCAACATGTGATAAGGGCACGTGATATATATCACGTGACGTAGTGATCAACCAACACGTGCCACACGACCCTCTTCAAACTCTTCTCACACTTGATGATTCCCCACGTGACCCCATGCAGTCACACGAGCTTAGGGGCCCCGGTGTCGCTAACGCACCTATCACACATGGCCGATCCGCTTCTGCACCCCATTTTCCAAGTGGGGCATTTCACTGCGATACGCGGCTTTGAATGCTTCAAAAATAGACACCCACTTCTCACACTGGAGTGTCCAAAAATAGCGCTCCGTTCTTTCCGTGCGCCTCTTTGGAAGCACTTTGAGCCTCCTTCCCAGGCTGTGAGGTCCCAGGCATCCCATCAACTTGGCTCTTGTCGAGAAAGATACCCAGAACCCTTTGTAGACCGTGGATGTCGTTGTCTGCTCCCCACAGGACCAATTAATTACAGACATAAATTGTGACAGCTTTTTACGACTACCAAGAAAAAATTGCCTCGCGAAGACCCAAATTAGTTTTGTGCGTAATTACGCCTCAGAATTGATAACACTTTTACGAGCCAGGCAAGGAGCCTTCGTGGCCATCTTGTTGTCTATTGTGGTTCAAAAGAAATGGACAGATGTGAAATATGGGCTTGCGCTTCAGGGGAGGCACGGCTCGAGCGCAACGGCTAGCAACAGGCAGCCCATCCGTCACTGGTAGATGCGTAGTTACTACCAGACTCATGCGAATTATACACGTGGAGTACCACGTTGGGGAAGCGTACAGCGAAACGGCCAATCACGGGATCGCCGAGAACCGTTTCCGAGCCGTGTGTCCAAATATACCTTTTGCACTTCAAAGTCTAGGAGATGCATAGCATCGGCCGAAATGAATGAGCATTTCTAACAATATCTTCCGCCTCCCCCGGAGGTGCACCGCATGCAATCATCGCACTTGGACATGCGGACAGAACAAGGTGAAATCGACCTGAATTTACATGACAGAAGGTCGCTCTTTTGGGCAGATGACAGGCCTCGGATGGCGGAGCACCCTGTCAGTGCTTCCCGTTGACAATAGGGTGTCACGGTCGTGGCAGGGCCCGCGTTTCAGTGCTTCATGGCACGCAATATACCCAGCTTCGGTCGCTAATTTAAGCTCGGACGCAGTTATTTTTAGGCAATTACATCTTGAGCAGATTGTACCTAATGATGGAAAATAGCGTAATTCAACAGGGTAGTCAGGAGGCGTATGATTTGAGGCTTCGGCTCATCTCGCGCCACACGTATATATAGAGAGCCCCCTTCCCCCTTCTGTCTCCTTCACTACCCATCCATCCCATCTCACCATGCTCAAGAACACCAGACAAGTCTCCACCATCGCCTTGTCGATGGTTCTCATCATGGGCATTGGCGCCTTCATGCACTTCACCCACGGCATCCACCAAAACTTGGCCTCGGTCCTTGCACTCTCCAGGAGAGAGTCGCCCAATGCAGTCCACTTAGAGGAAGCCCAGCTCCACGACGCCTTGGACAAAAGGGATGGCGAGCCACAATCCGACTTCGAGTTCAGAATTTACTCCAATAACGTGCGGTATTCCGGTGCCAGAATTAGACAGGAGGGCGAAAAGCCATGGTCGGACAGAAGGGTCGGAGTCGTCGATGCCATCAAGTCACGCGCCTCGGACCTTCCCATTCTTGTGGGCTTGCAAGAGTGCTTGTACCACCAGTTGGTAGATGTGCTCAATGGCTTGAACGAAGGTGCTGAAAATAAATGGACACACTACGGAATTGGCAGAAATGACGGCAAGAAGGCCGGGGAATTTTCGCCCATTATCTACCAGGAGAAGGAGTGGAAGCTTCTCAACAGCACCACCAGATGGTTGAGTTCCACTCCCGACAAGCCCAGTATCTATCCTGGCGCTGCCACCAAGAGAATCGTCACCATGACCACTTTCAAGCACATCAAATCGGGCAAGGTGATCAACTATTTCAATACCCACTTCGACCAGAAGTCCGCCGATGCACGCAAATTCAGTGCCAATGAGGTCTTGACCTACATCAAGGAAATCCCCAACGACTACCCAACCTTTTTCAGTGGAGACTTCAACTCCATCAACACCGACGTGTGCTACCAGACCTTGAGTGGCCAGTTGGTGGACACCAGCGCTGCTGCCTACAACGTGTACAACCAAAATTTGGATACCTACACCGGCTTCTCGGCCAAGGCCAAAGAGAGCAATATCGATTTCATCTGGGGACCCCATGGTGCCAACACTGACAACGACAAGGTGCGTATTGTCAGCTACGAAGTTCTCGAAAACGTCATGCCAGACGGCTACCGCTTCAGCGACCACAGACCAATCAATGCCCACTTCAAGTTGTGGAACTAGTAGAGACTACGCTGGGTCGTGTGAAAATTCTCTACATACATTCATCAATAGAGCTTATTCGACTAGATAGGAAAAGAAATATTTATAGGCAATTAAGGAGACATCGAACGTCCAAAACGGGACAAAACAGCTCAGCTATGACATTAATTTGTTATTGTAGTTGAAGGGGCCTGTATATATAACCGGTTAGATCTATGTTCTAGTCTGTACATAGTTTAGTGAGGGGTTATTGTATGGGGTAGAGCATGAACGCATGTGTAATTGACAGAGCTGTATAATATGAAAGAAATCTACTCACTCTAGCAATTAAGACAGATGCCTACACCATGTTTCACTTGTCCACCACCACTACAGAGTCAATTGGCGACCTGCCCATGGAGCAGGATGACGAGACTATTTCCTACATGCGCAACTTGGCCGTTGCAGATGATTGCGAAGAGCTGAGCTACAATAAGGAAAAGTACTACGAAAGTAATGCAGGCGATGGAACCAGAGCCACCGAGCATTACCTTCAGGGATTCAGATTATTGGCCACAATGCTTTCCTGTCTTCTCTGTATTTTTATCTCGGTGTTGGATCTGACAATTTCCATCACCATCTATACCACGGTGGGTAATAAATTCGATGGTTTCAACAGAATTGAATGGCTCACCACGGCGTATTTGCTTCCCATGTGTATCATGTGTCCCACGTACGGAAAGTTGTCCCTTGCCTTTGGCCGGAAGTACACATTGATTGGAGGAATTGTTGTCTTCGAAATAGGTTCATTAGTCAGTGGACTTGCCACCAGCATGAACATGCTCATCGGTGGACGGGTTATTCAGGGATTGGGTGCCGGATGCAGCCAGTCTGTCATTGGAATTATCATTTCTGAATCAGTCCCCATCGCCAAAAGGGGAATGGCACTAAGTATGATGGCTATTGCTTATTCCTTAGCAAGCGTATTGGGTCCATTTATTGGTGGTGCCCTCACTACCCACGCTACCTGGAGATGGTGCTTTTACATCAACATCCCGATAGGCGGAGTAGCCTTGACAACTTTCATTCTTAGTTATCATCCACCCAAACCCAAAGGAACTGTCCTTGAAAACCTCAAGAAAATCGATTTCATCTGCAGTATATTGTTAGTCATTGGCTTGGTGCTCATGATGCTAGGGTTGAGTTTCGGAAACAATCCATACCCTTGGCTTTCGGCTCCAGTGATTCTATGCATTTTCTTAGGTTGCTTTTTCCTTACGGCTTTCTTCTTGCACAACTTTATAACTTCCAAGGCTCCATTGATTCCTAGCTTCGTCTTCACAATTCCCCAAATTCTAGCTTCCTCACTTTCAGCTTTTTTCAACTATGCATTCTTCCTTGGAAATATCACATACCTTGCGGTGTATTTCCAGGTCATTCTCAATCATAGCGCATTTCAATCTGGTGTTGATTTGCTTCCGTTGATCGTGGCATCTGCCGTCACAGCCATAATTAACGGCATTCTTATCAAGGTCACCAGGTTTGTGAAACCATATTATGTGTTTTCTGGGGTCATTGGTGTTGTGGGATCAGGTCTCTTGCTTTTGTTAGACAGAAATACCAAAGTGAATGCTCGCATCGGCATCCTTATTGTTCTGGGATTTTCCGTGGGCTTCCAAGTCCAGAGTACTCTTTTGTCCTGCCAATTGAAAGCACCAAGGGATTTGCCAGGCTCACTCATTACAGTTACAACATGGGCCAGTTTCATGAGATTTTTGGGTGGTTCTTTTGGAGTTGTTGTGTCCACGGCAATTTTTCAATCGACCAGCAGGTCCATAATAGAAAGAATAATTTTGAATGCTCCTACATCTGTCGAGTTGCAATTTGCCAGTGTGGATCCTGCCAAAATCCTTAGTTCGCCCCAATTATTACGGGAGTTGCCTACAGAAATTGTTGACAAAATCCTAGATGGACTCATGCAGGCGATTAAGTACCTGTTTATTTTCGGGTTGATTTGCTCCGCCATTGCCTTTGTCAGTTGCCTCTTCGCAACCAACAAGAGAATACCCAAGATGTCCAATGTGATGTTAGAGTAAACCCTAATGACTTGAATGACGACCTTTAATATTTTAAGTATATATACACGAATAGTAATCCAATTACATGAACCATTTAACTCTATATTCCAACTCCCTGTTTGCCACCATTAAGTAAAGTTCTTATTTTGCGACAATTACTTGGTCGCACAAAGTGTACCCGAATTGCACAACTTTACCAGCTCGCGCACTTCTTACCCAAAAGGGCAGTCGACACTTTTCCACCTCACTGAAGGCAAAAATTCAAACCGACCAAATACCAATACTCCAACTTCTTACACCAGCATGGCCCTAGGATTAAGCAAACGGTCGGTGAGGTCGTTGCTAAGCCACAGACGCCCATGTGCGCCCATATTGATACCTCTAAGACAATTCCAGTCGACAAAATTAGTCAGACAAAGTCACCAACATGACGACGGCGACTTGGTCAAAAAAGAGATCAAACGGTTGAAAGAATTGAAGAACAGCTACAACAACGCAGGATTTTTTGAGAAAATCAAACTTAGACCCCAGATTCTTGAACAGGAACTCAAAATAACCGAAGCGCAATCCAATAAGGTGATTGACGACAATATCAAGACTCCCACCATACTAGTGGAAAATGTTGCAGACCCAGCCAGCATCAAAAGATATCAGGTGGTCTACAAGTTCATGTTGAACTCGTTTTTGGATCAATGCAAGATATTTGCCACCAACCCAAGGGCGGTCACCAACGTGAACCCAGACATCCTCATAGAAGAAATCATTGACTTGTTCAAGAAAGTGCACCCAGACGTCACTCCTATCGGCAAACCTGAAATATTGTTTTATTTCCATATTTACTATGCCTTAGCCAATAATCTTGTGTTCTTGGACGAACTCAAGTTCGAAGACCCCGTGGTAAGCAAGCTCTTGACCCACTACGTCAACATGACCCCTACCGATGATAGACTTCAATCCATTCAATCTTCTGCCACCGAATTAGGCGTGAATACAGATGTTGCTCAAGGATGGTTTGAAATCTTCGAGGTATTGTCTTCTACCCCATTCAGCGAGGGCAGCGAAAGAATGACATGTCCATTGTGTCCTTATGAGTATTCTCGTTATGAAGGTATAGCTAACGACTTTGAGAAGTTGAAGAAAAGATTCAAGTACGATGAAACCTTCAAGCCATTCAACTTTGATACCTCCCTCAATAACAATGCCAACACACAAAAGGGCCCCAACCCTAAGAAGCAATCTGACTCGCAGAAGGACCCAAACAAGCCAAAACAAATTGATTTTGAAATTAACCTTAATAGCTCACCAATGAGATACTTCCAGGTTGGTGCTATTGTTGGTCTTTTGTTCTACATCTTTTACAACATGAATTCAGACTCTCACAACGAGGTTTCATTCCAAGAATTTACTTCCAAGTTTTTGAGCAAGAATCTCGTTTCTAGAATTGTTGTTATCAATGGCAGAACTGCTATGATTGAGTTAAACGATAACGGTAAGGCACAAATGGGACAACACGAGAATCAACCTCAATATTATTTCAACATTGGATCTCTTGAAACCTTCGAAAGAAGTTTGCGCGAAGCTCAAGATAAGTTCAATGTAAGTGATGCCCTTAGAGTCCCTGTTATCTACTCGTCTGAAGGAAGCACTGGCAAGATTTTGGCTAACTTTTTGCCAACTGTTTTGTTCTTGGGTGCAATCTTCTATATGACCAAGAAGGCAGGAAGTATGGGAGGTATGGGTGGCCCATTAGGATTTGGAAAGTCGACAGCCAAGAAGTTCAACCAAGAAACTGATGTCAAGATTAGATTCAAGGATGTTGCTGGTATGTCTGAAGCCAAAATGGAAGTGATGGAATTCGTCAAGTTCTTGCAGAACCCAGAGAAGTACGAGAAGCTTGGTGCCAAAATCCCTAGAGGTGCTATTTTATCAGGGCCTCCAGGTACTGGTAAGACTTTGATTGCAAAGGCAACCGCTGGTGAAGCCGGAGTTCCTTTCTATTCAGTCTCAGGTTCTGAATTTGTGGAAATGTTTGTTGGTGTTGGTGCCTCAAGAGTCCGTGATTTGTTCAAGACTGCCCGTGAAAATGCTCCAAGTATTGTTTTTGTTGATGAAATCGATGCCATTGGTAAGCAACGTTCTAAAGGAAATGCCAGTGGAGCCAACGATGAGCGTGAAACCACCTTGAATCAATTGCTTGTTGAAATGGACGGATTTGAAAGCTCAGACCATGTTGTTGTGTTAGCTGGTACCAACAGAGCCGACATTCTTGACAAGGCTTTGATGAGACCAGGTAGATTTGACAGACACATTTCGATTGACAATCCTGAGTTAGAGGGTAGAAAAGAAATCTTCCAAGTTCACTTAAAGAAGATCAAGTTGGTTGACAATATCGATGAAGACTTGCCCGGCAGATTGGCTGCTTTGACTCCCGGATTTTCTGGAGCAGACATTGCCAATGTCTGCAACGAGGCTGCCTTGATCGGTGCTAGATTCAATGCGGAAGCTGTTACCTTGAGACATTTCGAGTTGGCTATTGAGAGAGTTATTGGAGGTGTTGAAAAGAAGTCGAAGATTTTAAATGCCGAAGAACAGCGTATTGTTGCGTACCACGAAGCGGGACACGCTGTCTGTGGATGGTACTTGAAGCATGCACACCCATTGTTGAAAGTCTCGATTATTCCTAGAGGCCAAGGTGCTTTGGGATATGCGCAATACTTACCACCGGACCAATACTTGATGTCTACACTTCAGTTGTACGATAGAATGATTATGACCTTGGGAGGAAGAGTTTCCGAGGAACTCCACTTTTCATCTGTGACCAGTGGTGCCCACGATGACTTCAAGAAAGTCACCAACATCGCGCAATCCATGGTGTTGAGATTTGGTATGTCCAAGAAGGTGGGTATGGTCAACTATGCCGACACTCAGTCGCAGGATAACTTGACCAAGCCCTTCAGTGACGTGACCAATACCATCATTGATGAGGAAATCCAGAGAATTGTGGAAGAGTGCCATTCCAGATGCAAGCAGCTCTTGAGAGAAAAGGCAGATGACGTGGAATTGGTTGCCCAAGAGTTGTTGAAGAAGGAATTTATCACCAGAGAAGATATGATCAGATTATTGGGTCCTAGACCATTCCCTGAGACGAACGACGCTTTCGACAAGTATCTTTCAGGGAAAGCTGCTTTCAAGAACGAACAACCCCCGGAAGAGAAGAAGGATAACGAGTGATCCTTAGTATATATATTTCCTGTAAATACACTAGCATTTGAGCACCAGTAGAAGAAGAAGAAGGAGGAGGAGGAGGAGGAGGAGGAGTAATATTAATAGTAGTATAGTAATAGTTATAGTAATAGTAATAGTAATAGTAATAGTAATAGTAATAGTAATAGTAATAGTAATAGTAATAGTAATAGTAATAGTAATAGTAATAGTAATAGTAATAGTAATAGTAATAGTAATAGTAATAGTAATAGTAATAGTAATAGTAATAGTAATAGTAATAGTAATAGTACTAGTACTTAGAGTGGTAGAACTATTATTGACCCGCACACGACCCGCACCTTCAACAATGTTGATAATATGCACCAGGCGTCTTTCACACCCACAACATCATGTCTAGGAAGACAAGGAACGAATCTTCGGATACGGAAAGATCTCCAAGGACCTCACGCAGAAATCGCACCAACTTTTCCGGTTTGGATGTGGATTCGGATGGTGATGATGGAGAATACGATGAAGGTGACAAAAGTAGAGACATGGAGGAAGACACCGATTTTGCAGAGCCTGAACAGGTAAACACGCGTGGAACGAAGAGAAAGGCCGAAGACGTGGAGCCCGAGGATGAGGAGGGCTCTGAAGGAGAGCAAGAAGGAAAAGAGGGCGAAGATGACGACGAGGAAGATGAAGAAGAGGAAGAGGAGGAAGAGGAGGAAGAAGAAGAGGTGGAAGATGGAGAACAAAAGCCAAAGACACACAAGAAAATAGTCAAGAAGATTCCCAAGAAAAGAGGAAGAAAGAAGTTGGAAGTGATGTTTTCCGAAGAGGGTGCATTCGATGAGGAAGGCAACCCCATTAATGTTGTTGATGATGAGGTGGTGCTCGACGAGGAAGATCCAAAGGGACAGGCAAAAGTGGATAAGGATGGATACTTGGTCGGAGAGAGAGAATACAGAAACAAGACCTTCACCGTGCTCGGACTGGGAAGAAAGTTGTTCATGATTTCGACAGACCCCGCCAGATTGGTAGGATTCAGAGATTCGTACTTGTTGTTCAAGACCCACAGATACTTGTTCAAAAAGACATGTTCAGAAGAAGAAAAGGCCGACTTGATAGATCGTGGATTGATTCCAAATTCATACAAAGGAAGGTCTGTCAATTTGGTAGCAGCCAGGTCGATTTTCAGAGAATTCGGCGCCAAAGTCCTCAGAAACGGAAAGAAAGTCGTCGACGACTTTTGGGAAGACCGGGCTATTGCCAATGGTGACGTCGCTGGAACATATGCTGATCCTCTTGAATTGTTGAGATTCGGCAACAAAAACGCGGTGGTGGGTGAACCAGGAACCAACGGTGGCTCTACCCCAACCACATCTACTCCCTTGATCAGTTATCAAACCGACATGACTTGGATGTTCCAAATTGCTCAGCAAACCAGAGACTACAACAGAAAATTATTGAACGGCAGGCTTGATTCTTTCAATGGTATCAAAGACAACTACACCAACTTGAACTTCGTTCCTAGTAGCACTCAACCCAATAAAGCCAAAAGAGCAGTGATACAGTCAAAACAAGGCACTCTTGTTACCAACGATATACTTTTTTCCAACCCCGACATCACCAGAAAAGTGACAGGTTTGAGAAGTGTACCAAAAGAATTGTTCGCTGACCTTGACGAAGATATCAAGAAAGAGATTTTAGCTCAGCAAGAATATGAAAGAAATGCTTGAGTTGATGAGTGTCTTCGGATTCGAATATGTATTACTAATAAATGTCTTCAAATAATAATGCGGTCCATTGTTATATACTTACCTATAGAGTGTCATTCGTAAAATTGCTTCGATATATTTGAAGTCAATTTAAAAGAATTAAAGTTGTCGTTAATGAATTCTGAGATCTTAGTTGTTGAATACAACTTCTTCATCACCTGAGTCTAGCTCACTGTTGGTGTCTAAGAATCCGGAATCATCCATATCTGGAGATTCCTTGGCCATTTTCTTCTTCTCCATATGTGCCCTTAACTCAAAGTCCACCTTGGTCTTACGTCTTCCAACATGTACTGTTATGTCACCTTCTTCGACCACCTCGGCGTGTTTCTTTGAGTAAGCAACCTCTGCTTTGGCTTCCTTGCCTGAAATTTTATGATTGACTCTGATATGCTTGGCTAGTGTATCATGTCTCGTAAATATTCTTGGTCCAACCAGAGGATTTTGTTTTACGCAAACGTAACACTTGAACAATTTCTTCTTCTTGGAATGGACTGTTTCCTGATGGCGAATCAATTCGTATTTTCTTGAGAATCTTCTCAAGCATACCTTGTGAGGTTCATCCGGTGAAGGTAATTGGCACTCATGTACAACGTCAGGGTCATAATTGGAAGACTTAGTTGATTGTTTTAATGCGGTGGTTTTCTTTATCACTTTGTGCGCAGCGATTTTAGCTTCTATTTTCAATTTCTTCTTTTCCTTTGCGGTTAATCCACTCATTGAATCAGACCTGAGCCTGTCTTCGTAGTCTGCATTCAGTGAGAAGATACCTGAGGGAGTTTGTGAGCCCGAATCGTCGTCATTCGTGACTGATGAATTGTCTGAGTCTGGATAAGCCTCGCGTATTTGGGCTTCCTTTCTCTTTTGCACTGCGGCAGCACGTCTGGCTTTTCTTACTTCCCTTAATGAGCTAGCTTTCTCAGCAGACGGACGTGGTTGGGACATTCTCTTGTACTTATACTTTGCATAATCATTTATGAACTTGACAAAGCAATCATTAAGGTCAAATTGAATAATTGATAAGAAGTGGTAAATTGATGGTTTCCACGACAAAAGATTGTAGATTTCCCAATAGTTCAAGTTCATAATGATTGTTGTCAAGAAGCGAATTGTCCTCGTGGATACTTCGACGTCTTTGTGATTGGTCGAGATTTTGATGAAAATATCGAAGTTTCTCTCAATCAACAAATACAACTGAGAGTCGAGAGGATCGTAGTAGCTAATATGCTTGTCGAGGTCATCAATCAAATCAAAAAACGTCTTCTTCAATGTCATTAGTTCTTCGGGAGATTCGGTTTTTGCATTGTGCAAGATGGTTGCAATCTTGAAGACGTGTTCGCTGTATTCCCTGATATCGTTAGGAGACACCGACAGGAGAATCTGGACGGTATCAGCGATGGGAAAGGGTTCTAGTTCCTTGGAGTATATTTGGGGCTCGGCCTCACTGGGGATGGGGGCCAGAGCCATGGGTGCAACATTAGCTGCAAAATGCGACATGGAGTAATTATTGGGGGAAGGGAACATGGGGAGGCGGTGGCCCTGAAGGTGGGATGCATGGTGAGGCGAAACATGAGTCTGGTGCAGCTGGGGCGGTGCAATTTGTTGATGGGCGAGGTGCAGCACATGCAGATGCAGCAATTGAGGGTACTGCGGAACTTGAGGAGGGGGATGCAGAAGTTGGTGCGGACGGGCCTGGGGCTGCTGCTGCTGTTGGGAATGTTGTTGTTGCAGAGGAGGCAGCAGCTGCAGCGGTTGTCGTTGATGCAGCAGCTGTTGCTGTTGCTGTTGCAAGTGCAGGTTGAAGTGCTGGAGCAGGTGGATGGGGATGTGGATGGAGGGCAGCGCCAGGGGCAACCCCGAAGGCACCAGGGAGGCGACGGGGGCGACGCGGTCGGCGTGGGGGAGGATCTCCATGTGCTGGGACCGATGCTGCTGGCCCGGGCTGTGACTGGCGTACAGATACAAGGAATGTATGGGAGCACCGTTCATGGCAGTAGCGGCAAAAAATAGAAAGGGGCACGCAGAAAGGGTAGAGGGAGACACCGGGAGGCCAGGTGGGAGGACGAGAGGGCCACTAGGGGGGACGGAGATGGATGGCGGGAGCTAGGAGCAAATCTGGGATGTATGGGCCGGGTGCCGTCAATGTTTGCAAAATGTCCCTTATCGAGGGAGTAGCGGTGCAAGTTAGCAACTAGAGGGTGAGGAGGGGTGGAGACGGCGGGAAAACGGGCACAGAGGCAATTTGGGGAGGGGCACACAGTAGGGCCGAGACAGGAGGCACGTGGGGCGGTGTTGGGGAGCAGGAAGGGGAGGGAGGCAAAGAGGCAGCAGGTAGGAAATGCTGTAAAATTCCCACCTGGCCGTTGGTGACTGCAATAAAATTTTGTGGCTGGGTGGGCGCACGACTTTCCGCACGACCTTCCTGATTGGGCGCAGTTACCCGGCGTTGGCAAGGGGTTTGTGAGACGATTTTGCACCCAAAACTTGGCCGAATAGCGAGATGGGTTGTGATAGGGTGAATTGGAGGCGAGGTGGGGGCTACGGAGACGACGGGGATGAGGGAGGACGGCGTGGGGGTGGAGCTACGGGGGCGCCTTTGGGGGCAGCTCCGGCGTGGGGGACAGTGGGTGTGGTGGTGATGCTCTATACAGTGAATATACAGGAATTAAGCGACGTACAGCACAATAAGATGCCCAAATAATAGGTGAGGAGACGCTGGTGAGTGCAGATTAGACAGGCAGAGTATGCAGGTTAGAGTGGATAGGAATGTACAAGGACAGTGGATAGGTAGACTGCAGACAGTAGAATGATAGTTGTCATGGTTGTATCCTTCAATCCACTTGCACCCTATCTCTCATTCTCCTTCTTTTTCTTCTTCTCCATCATCTCCTTCTGCTTCTTCTATGTGTCTGCTTATCCATTTTCGTCTGCTAATCCTGGTCATCCTCTCGCTACCGTCACGTGTGCCAGGCACTCATGGCGACAACATGCCACAGAGGCCACACTGATTCGGTTGACGGTGTGATGTGGCTATCGGTATACCTGGACAGGCGAGTACCAGTTCTGGAAGATTACCAGAACTGGATCTAGGGCTGAAAGGGCTCACCCTGATAGCTCTGGAGCATTTGATTCTATTGGTCGATTGGCGGGTGTCCGTCGTGCGGCAGTGGCCCGGAGATCTGTTCGTGTCGGAGAGCGTCGGCTGGGGCACCTGCATGGACGTCGGCATTGGCATCTGCTCGGGTGTCTGCATGGTCCTGCATGTCTGCCGAGGGTTGCAGCATGTCAAGCACGTCCATTATGCGGTTCTGGCCTTGAGGTGAGTCGGGCTTGGTGTCCTTGGAGCTGAACAGAAGAAACCCGGCATAGCCCGGCTTGATGGTAAAGTCCAGGTTCAAGTACTGAGGGTGGGGTAGCGGCTTGCCAAAATGGTGTTGTTTGGTCACCAAGGCATTGGGGTCGTCCACCACCTCCACGTTCTCCTTGGCATAGTTCACCGCCATCTTGTTCTCCTTGCCCGTGACTCCGTGCTTCCGGCGGATGTGCCGGGCCAACGAGTCGTGCCGGGGATAGCTCTGGATCTTGGAGTTGTTCTGCAGGCAGTAGATACACTTGTAGATCTTCTTTTTGGTGGCATGCACAAATTCCTGGTGCCGCAACAACTCGTTTTTACCGTAGAATATCTTGAGGCACTTCAGGAGCGTCGAGGGGTCGGTCAATTGGCACTGGTGAATCACCCCCGTCTTATTTCTTTTGCGGTCATCTTGGCCATCCAGTGAAAGCTCCGGGTTTTCTCCGTTCTTTGCTTTCTGAGGCGACTGTTGGATGAACTTTAATTGATTCTGATATTGATGAGACGACCCAGAACTTTCGTCTTGAGCTCCACCAATGCTGGTGCCTCCATAACTGGACATATTAATGCTTGTGGCGTGCTCCTCATCGCTGCTACTCTCATCTGATGGCCGCTCATTCTCAACTGAACGCCCGGATGTTTCGACCTCGTTCTTGATCAGAATTCCCTGGAAGTCCGTCAGAGATCCTTGTCGAGCTTTTCCTGAACTAACATGTCCATCATATTCGCCTTCGCCTTCATCTTCGTCATCGAATTCTTCGGAGTCCGAGTCGCTCATATCGCTGTCAGTCTGAGCATATCCATCTTCTTTTTGAACTGAATTTGTACGAGAACGGGTCAAATAGCCCAGGCCTTCTTTCTTTATACTGGCTTTGGAATTTCTATTATGGGCAGCCGAAGAACGTCTCTTGTGTGGAAGTCTGGTGTCAGCCAATTCGACTCCTTTATAAGATTTAATCCTAATTTGGTCGAACTTGCGGTCTTCTGATTTGGAATTGAATGAGTGGTACGAATAATTGTAGAATGGATATGGGAAGGGGTACTGTAATCCCGCCAACATGTTGTTGTTTAGGTAATTTGATGGAGGCTTGATGAGGGGCCCAAATGAGGTCTGTGTTACTTCAAAATTGATAATCTTGAGGAAATGCTCTAGGTCTGGAAGAATGTGGACCAAATGGTATAGTTCCCAGCATTGCAATGAGTAGATCAATTCGACCAAATACTTGGTGATATGAGAAGCCAAGGAAAGGTTGAAGTATGTGGAGCCAAACTGATGCAACTTGGCATAATTATCGATCAAGATGCGAGATAAAGATTCATTTGGATAAATGGGCTGATCTTGCGATGCGACCGCTGAATGTTTCTGGTTATTGTGAGCTTGCTGATGGGTAAAGGTCCAGCATTCCATGGGGCTGGGAATATAGGAAGTCACCTCAAGAAGGAGGGATTCGATGGAAATACGGGAGTTGTCGTCCAAACCCGAGACATCGAGCAATAGGTACAAAAGCTCGAGTAACTTGGCCGAGTAGGCGTTGATGGACTCGACATGGTCGGGCGATCGTTCCTGGAGTGCAAACGGTCTATGTGGAGTAGACTTCATCAAGTCATGGATTATGGGATCCGCTATGTACGCAGCATTGCTGTTTCCGTTGCTGTAGGGGCTGGATCTTGGGATGGTATTTTCGACCTTTCGTATAAGCGCTGTAGTTAGTATGGGAACTAGAGAAAGAGCAAAACTGGCATCACGGTGCAACTTACCATCGGGATGAAAGTCTTGACTGTAGAAGTCACTGGGCTGCTATATGTTAGTATGGGAACGTAGGGATCCAGTGGTATGCTAAGAGCGTTGTTGGTTGCTTAAGCCAAGAGGGCCACGGAAAGTATTTGCACTCTGGATTTGGCAGTGACTGGAATGGCCGGCACTGGTGAATTCAACTTCAAAATGAAACTCAGAACATGTTCAACCCTTTTCAACTGGAATCGGCTCGGTGAATCGTGACTGGCACTTGCCGTTGACCTTGTTGTAGTGGATGTGAAAACAGGGCAAACGGAGCCAGTAGCAGCGAGGGGCCAAGTCCACCAAAAACGGCCGGAAAAGTTGGAAAAAAAAAGTTACTTACCCCCAAGAGGTGGTCAGAGTCTCTAGACATCGCTAACTGGAGCACTGGAGAGCCTTTAGCGGTGTATTTGTGGAGACACCGAGTATGGACAAATTTTGTAATACTGCAACACTTTATTTGGTGCGATAACTACGGCACGACCCAGCTTCCCAATTGGGAAGGCACGAACTGAGTGCAACTTTACGTCTACTTAGTGATATATGAAGTGTAGTACTTGTTCGAGAAATACCTTTCAACGTCTACTGGTGTCTTGAGAATTGAATTTAAACATCTACTTGGTGCTTTGAAAATATCTTTCAACTACTATTTGGTGCCTCGAAAATACATTTCAACTACTATTTGGTGCCTTGAAAATACATTTCAACTAATATCTGGTTTCATGAGAATACATTTCAACTACTATTTGGTGCCTTGAAAATACAATTCAACTACTATTTGGTGCCTTGTAAAATGCATTTCATTTTCTAATCCTTGGGGCTTTGACAATGCATGTTGGTGTATATAATGAATTTCGACGTGCGTAAATGAGTGTAGTTGCAACTCTCGCCCAAAGAGAACAGACTCTTTCCAGAAACTGCACAGTAATTGCCAGAAACTGTAGTAATTTGCCAGCAAATTAAGAAAAGACCGAACCTCCAGTCGACAAGCTGCGGTGGGGCTTGGACTTGTGAGAGGCGGCATATGCATGGGAAATGTCTGCGGGCTGCACATAGGCGTCTGCCTTGAGGTAATTCAAGGGCAGGGAGTGGAGAGTCTCGTCGTCGCCTTCACGAGAAGCTATGTCCTCGATGAGCTTCACAGAATCGTTATTATTCTTCAACAATCTGGCCGTAACGTCCTCTTCGCCCAAATAGCGGAACACATGGCTGAAAACTTCGTCGTACACGTCCTCGCCCCAGATGTTATCCAAATGCTCGTGGTCTTTCACCGGTTGCACGGTGATGCCAGTCTTGGGCAACTGGCCCTTCATGACGTCGATGTCCACCAAGGAATCGGCCGTGCCGTAGATCAAGTGGATGGGAACCTTGATGTTTTCGAGCGGATAGCTCATGGGATTCATGCCGGTGAACCGCGAGGTGCCGGAATCGTGGTACATCTGGAAGTTCTTGGAGGAAATCACCTGGAACCAATGCACAACACTCTTCACCGAGGTGGTCGAATAAAGATGGGCGTAACTGCTTATTTTCTGGTACTTCGAGATGTTCGACGACTTCCAGTTGAAAAGGAGGTAGTTAGGTATATCGATCATCACATTGAACAATGGCGGATACACGATATTCTGCCAGAACACCACAGAAGGAAGCAAAGTCTTTCTTGAAAAGAGCAAGAACAAGATATTGGGCGAGGATTTGATGAGAATGTCGAGGAACTTGGAGTATAGTCCGTGGGGGGTGGTTGCAGGAGAAATGGCCACGAACTGTTCAATCTGCTCATTGAGCTTGGGAACCACAGACAAACTGGCGAACGCCTGGGCAGTGCCCTGACTGAAGCCGATATACGTGACCTTGCTGGCCTTGGTCTCTTTGATAATGTAGTCGATGGTGTTGGGAATGTCGAACAAGGCGAATTCATCGAGACTGAAGTCCCAGAAGCGCTCACTGCGGAGCTTGTGGACCAAGTGCTTCTGGCTGTACTTGTTGCCCCTGTTATTTCCCAACCAGACGTCGTAGCCCAAGTCGTACAACACAAGGGGCAAGTTGTTGTACTTGTCCAACATGGTGACCCAGACCTCGCAGTTCATCAACAAGCCGTGGTGGAAATATGCCACCTTTCCATTGGGCTTTCTGCCGGAGTGCTTGGACGACGAGATGCGCTGGATGTTCAACAAGTAGCCGTCCTTGGTGGTGACGATTCTGTTCTCGATGTCGTAGCCAAACACAGCGCACATCTCCTGGATGTTGTTTGCATGGAGCAAGTCGATCATGTTATTGTATTTCTCATCGGAGAGATCGCCGTCTGAATGGTAACGCGATGACTTGGATCTTTTGATCAAACGGATGGGCTTGGAAGTGAAGCGACTGAACAAGAGGCTGGTTGTGGAAGTAAACAAGTTGATGAGCGGCTGAGGCATAAGAACCACAATAATGGAGATGAAGAACTCGAACCATGCCAATATGAGGGAAATGGCGATAATGGGCCAGTCGGTGAGGCCGATTCGACCAAGAACAGGAAAAATCATGGTGGTTAGTGGCAATCAACTGGGGTTGCTAAACATGGGTGGAAGTAGGTCGGGTCAGCCTGGTCACGTGGACCAGATGGAATAGGGCATGACTGCTGGAACGTCCGGCATCTTAGGAGTTAGTGCCAACAGGAGATGGCGTCAAGTCAGTCAAACAGGCGATGGGTGCTAGGGATCTAGACCAATGGGGTCTTTAGGCGAGTATGTATGGAAAAAGGAAAAGGACGTGGGTGTTGGTTCCACATTCTGGAGTAATAATGGACCCTTCAAAATAGTGCAAATACAAATGAGTGCAAATACAAATCAGTGCAAATGAGTGCAAATACAAATGAGTGCAAATAAGTGCAAAGTACAAATAGTGCAAAGAAGCAAATTAGGAACCTAGTGCACAGTGTAATTAGTGCAAAAGAGGAGAAAACGAAAAAGGAGAACCAGACACGAAACACGAATTGCGTGAATGGGGAATGGAGGTGGTTCAGATAAGAGACGCGGGCGGAGTTCAGGGTCCGAATTGACGCAGAAGGCGTGGATCGGCACAGCACCACCACATGGAAGCATAGCCCCGTAGAATGGCATGATGGTCTGGGACTGCAATGATACGAATGAATGGTAATAATTGGGATGAATAGAATAATGGGAATAATGGAGATGATAGGAGTGGATGCAGCGATACAGAGAGACAGCAGTGGATGCAGTGGGTGCAGTCGATGCAGTGGGTGCAGTGGATGCAGTGGGTGCAGTGGGTGCAGTGTACAGCATTATACGCAATACATCAATAGATGCATCGCACTGAATATTCACCCACATTGGACCGTGTTCCGCATGTTCCTGGACGATGTTCTGTACGTGTCATTTACAGATGTCCATGCGCCGTTTCGGGCCGACCCCAATGGGATGAGTGGATACTGTGTATGAGACTCTGGGTGATGGTGCGTTTTTCAAGCTGCGATCCCACAATAACGTGATTGCCAAACCCCGAGCTTCACTCACGTCACCTATTCCACACCTGCTTCGCCAGCTTCGCCAACGTCGTGACACGGCAGCTGCCGCAAGCCGTTACCACGGCACCAGGCCCTGCCCACTGGGCCAGATCTGCAGTCGAATTCGTAATTTCCCCGCCAGGGCTATCTGAAAAATGTCTACCGGTGGACGATCGCCAGTGAACAATCCCCACTGGGTCTGGCAGTGCCGATCACAATGGCGTAATGGATTATTAATCAGGGTTGTGCAGATTCCGCCCCATGGCAGAGATCTAATCAACACAATCAGTGCGTGGTGGTTCCCCAGACTTTTTCTGTTGAGTGACATAATTTGCTCACTGAGGCTTTAGTCCAGCCGGATAGATGCAAAATATGCTCACGCCAAAAGTATATAGATGGGTCGGGACCCCCGATTCCTGGGACCACTTTTTGCTTTGAACCGTCTGAATCCAGATGTGAAGGAGACCTTGCGTGTTGGGGAGGATTCTCCATACCCCCACTTTCTGGACCTGGCCCCAATTGGATTTGCATTCTAAGAATAGGGAAGGCGAAGCAGGGATAAACAACGCGGCCTAGTGGACGACCACATCCAGCAGAGATTTCACAACCAGAGCCAAACAACCAGAGCCAAACACAACCAGAGCCATGGACACATCCGTCACCACGACCTCGACGTCCTCCTCTACAGCTCAGAACCAGACACTCCTCCAATATATGGCTTTGCCGGTTTCGGGTTCTGATCCAACAGAGCCAATTACAGCCCTGCAGTTAGGGTTAGTCCCCATTTAGCAGGCGCGTCAGGTTGCAGGAAGCCCCGCGCGCTCAAAACGGATAATGCAGCTCCAGAGGCCCAAATGATGTCAAACACAGCATGTGCCTAATCTTATTACAGACCGAGCCGCAATTGTTAAGCCGGATGTGTAGACCAGGCATTGTTACAGCTTTTCTGACTTTTATGGAGGCGGCTGCGTATAAAAGGGCGGCGAAACCGTGCCGTTTCTTCACTTTTCACCCCCCAATTACATCTGCTACATTTCCATAATGGTTTCCTTCAAGACCTTGGCTGGCGCTGCTGCTCTTTCTTCCGTTGCCATTGCTGGCGACGCCCCAAAGGTGCACAACTCCCCCGACGACGTGGTCTACACCGCCACCTTCAAGGCCAACAACACCGAGCCCATCTCCGGTACCGTCGAATTGGCCGGCCTTGCCAACGGTTCCACCATTGTGTTGGTCAACCTTGAGGGCTTGCCCAGCTCCGGTGGCCCATTCCCATACCACATCCACCAGAAGCTTGTTCCCGACGACTTCGACTGTTACGCTACTCTTGGCCACCTCAACCCATTCAACGGTACTCCTGCTGCCACCACCTTCGCTGGAAAGGAGATCGGTGACTTGGCTGGCAGACACGGCAACCTCATGGGCAACCACGTCAACTCGTCCTACGTCGACGACTACATCTCGTTGAACACCACCGACAAGTCCTTTGCCGGTAACTTGTCCATCGTGATCCACTTCTTCAACGAGACCAGATTGGCCTGTGCCAACTTGGTGAAAAAGTCTGTTCCTGCCGGCTCCGTTGGTCTTGGCAACTCCTCTTCTTCTTCCTCCACCCCATCCACCCCCGCTTCTTCCGACCCATACGGCAACGGCTACACCACCCCTAAGAGCAGTGGCAGTGCCAACGACACCTCCAAGGGTAACGGAACCAAGAGCCAATCCAAGAACGGTGTTGCTGCCTCCAGCAACATGATCGGCGGTGCTGCTGTCGGTGCTGCCCTTGCTGCTCTTGCCCTCTTGAACTAAACGTAAAATGTTAATTATATCAATTAAATACACTTAATGGATACTTGCAAAATTCTAGACTACTGCGCATCCTCTTAATACGAGCAGACCTTGTATTGGCGATCAATGCACGGTTTCAAATTACCCAGTAGAGGATTTTAGCGGAATCTCAGAGGCCCGGGTCTGGTTGCTGCCTAGACGTGTCGTAGCGTGCTATACGAGTAATAATGTCGCCTGTAATTACTCATCATAGCCATCGTGGTGATTGGCTGGAAGGGGTTGAAAAGTAGACAATCGAGTAGCATTAATTGATGAAAATGTACAAAACCACACATACACAAGATTTACACTTAAGCCTCTTTGGGGCTTGGACTTTGCTGGCCTTGTTTTCTAGACGTTCCGGCATCTGGGCTTGTGGTGGTTGAGAAGAGGGGAAGGCTTTTGGCAAGTTCCAAACCCCTGGTTTCAGATCGTTCCTGTTGAGGGCAGAACGAATCTGAATTGCCAGCTCTGAGACAGTGTCATCACCATCTGAAACACTAGTCGATTGTTTTTACGACATACCCATATGTTTTGATGTTCCATGCGCTATCTCTACCTTCCTGACATGTTCCCAGATACACAACTAGGCTCTGTGCGTTTCAATTTTGACACAATACAAAAGCCAACTTAATCAAGCACCACCAACTGCGATCCAGTTTTACCCGGATTACCGTGATACGCCGTGCTGGATCGAGTATTGCAGTATGCGCTTGTTCTCAATCGAGCAGGACTCATTTGGGGAGTTTACTTTCTTCAGTTCTTGGTTCAAGTAGTTTTACAAGCTGTGTCTGTGGCTTCTCGAAATTCCACACTTTAATTCTCGTTTTCTCCCTAACCAAAGTCTTTGGAACACAAAATTGTTTCACCTCTCAACCAAGGCCTTCGGTTTTGACAATCGAGACTATTAGAAATTTAGTAGCTCGTGCCGTTGGAATAATAGGAGATCGTTGAGATTATGTGAATGAACAGTTCGATGCCTGCGCTTTTAGTAGTGGGAGTCCAATGGGTATAGATGAGGTATTTTCGAGACCTATTTTTAGGTATCCCGAGAAGTAATCATTCGCTTGCTTCTAAAAGCATCAGCAGGGGCCGCTTACCGATATCACTCTTCCCAAAGGTTCAAGTGTGAAAATAACCTGTTGCACGGCTCTGAAAATAGGTGCTTTTTTTCATAGAAACTCGATATTTTTCACTCGTGAGTACATGGCACCTCGGCAAAAAGCTTCACTTTACTGCCTGGCCACTTGCACAAGGGGCACTCTGATGTCCTAGTCTCCTATTACTACACAGCCTTGGGGCTATAATAGGCAAAGGGTCCCGAGAACTTGTAGGTGCTCTAAGGAGTTGCTAGGATTTGCGGTTTCTCAGTAAGCAATTTTGGCTCATCTACACCATCGACCGCAAGAACTTGCGGGCAATAGCATGCCTTGAACCCTTCAAATACAGCATTCAGTCCTCGAATTCTTGTCTGCTTGTCAAACACCTTCTCTTTTCTGTCTCTACATTCCAACCCAAGTAGCGAAATAACTGGCTAGACACCTGTTGAACATTCTCATTATCATGTAGCGCGAATATTCTTAGAAACCAGGATTCTGCTCAGGTCATAGGTACATTGTTCCCGATTGGGGAACGGACTTTTCTCCAAATGTGACGGAACTACGTGCTTATAAAAATATGCAATTAAGTGGCACCTTTTCTTTTCAGCTCACACGTTAAACTCACGATATGGTATCTTTCAAGACGCTAGGGTCGCTCTTGACTCTTGGCACGCTTGGTTCGGCGTCCAATGCTGGGGTTGAAAAGAGCTCCAAAACGGTCATGGGCGTCTATGCAAATTTCAATCTGAGCACAACCAAGTCTGCATTCAGAGGAAGCATAGGACTATTTCCTATCTCCAATGGAACCACCATTATAGCATTGGAAATCGATTACCTTCCTACTGGCGGACCGTACACTTTCTCCATCAACAACGGCACTGTTCCAGCCGATTTGAACTGCAATGCACTAGGAGATATCTGGAATCCTTATAATGGCCAAAAGAATAGCAGCAGCAACGCGGACAAGCCACTAGGAGACCTTTCGGGAAAGTATGGCAATCTAGGAGGAACCCTGGGCTTGACCACCTTCGACCAATTCATCTCGGACTCATTCATTAGCCTCAAAATAGGCAGCCCAGCATATCCCAGCAATAACTCCATAGTCATCACCGCCAAAAATGGAACGCGAATAGCTTGTGCCACACTCGAGACAGAGCCCAAACTCTTGACCAGTGGAGTCTCCAAGCTAGCTGTGAATGGTATGGCCGTTGCAGCTGCTGGTATTGCTGCATGTGGGATGTTAATATAGCTGTAATTAGATGAGGTGGAAGAATAGACTTGTCTTCGTATATGTTATCCCCGCGATTAATAGCATCGGTCAATTCGCAATTTGACCAACAACGTATGATCGGCTTGAGGTCATTCATGGAGACAAGAAGCGTTGGGAAGGATACAAACGGTAGTTTGGTCGTGGTTGCGTTGTATGGAGGGAAATTGGAGAATAAAGACATATTTCGAGAATGGTGATGGATATTCTTAAACGTCTGATCTCCATTTCTAGTATTGTCCTAACGCATAGCGAGAATTGCTATACTGTGGTGCACAACGTGCTACATCCGTACAATTCCTAAATTTCAATACATAGTTTGATGATTTCAGGGGACTGCTCTCTTCATATAAGTAGACGAATCAGATCAAATCAGGCACCGTTGAGTTTGACGTATCTGCATTCGTCTTCCAAGAAATTTGGATTCGTATTTGACGTGGGCAGGTGTCCTAAAAGAGTAAGCGACGCGGTGCTTTGTGCCATTTCTCGAAAATGTACCAACGCCGTGAATTGGTCCGCTTACCTAAGCGCAAGGACGGCTGAAGGTCAGCCCCATGCTTCTCCTGCGCCATATGCTCATCTTGCGCTTATGTAACCGGAAGCTGGAGTATTCAGTGAAGATGAGACAACAGGAGAATGAAAAGGTATAAAAGTGAAGGGATCCTACAATTGAAGTATCATCATCTTCATCTTCATCATCATAATTAAAATGCACGTCCAATACTTGACCCAATGGGAGGTTGTTTCCTACATTCAAACAGTCTTCTTCTTCCTTCTCTTTGCGATTAATTTCGGAATATTCTTCTACTACTTCAGAAGACCCGGAAGCAAGAGAAACATGCTCTACTTCGCAGGCTATTTCGGACTCTTGTGTTCTCTCAAGATCGTGGGTGGTATCACCTCGCTTGTGGTTCTTCATTCGGCCAAATTCAACGAAGGTGTCTATATTGCAACCTATGTGTGCGACACTGTCTCCAGAGGTGCCATTATCAAGGTGATTTTTCCCTTTATCACTCGCATTCTCAAGTCCGAGGAAGAAGTGTTTGTCCATGTGGACGAGGAAAAGAATTCTGCTGAATACATTCCTCCACGTTCGGATTCGAAATTCTCCAGGTACCACCCATTCACTTGGCTTACGGTTTTGCTTTTGGCTGCGATGATTACTGCGATTGTGGGTACTGTTCAAGTCACCTCCAATGACGGAGATTCCGACACCGGAAATGCGGTCTTGAAAGCTGGATCTTTCATCTTTTTGGCAAGCTCAATTCTCTTGTTCCTCATCATGATGTACGCCTATTACATTTTTGCTGAGTTTCGCTACATCTTGTGCTTCTTAATGGCTGTTGGCATTTTGATCTTGGTCAGATGTGCCTATTCTATTGTTTCCGTTATTGATGGTCTCAATTTCAACGAGCCCTCAAAGTACGAGATCTTATTCGGTGACTACACCTATTACACATTCTTGGGATTTTTGATGGAATCCCTTGCGGGAATCTTCTTGTTGTACATCTTCAAATGGTTTTTGGATAGCAAGAAAGTCGTCTTCTAGAGGCCGCTATAAATTTACAGTGTTGAAACGAGAGAATATAGAGTTTTTGAATTATTTATATGGAATTAACGGTTTAGTATTTTTAATTTTGATAATTGGCTACACTTGTATTGAACACTCTCGATATTCGTTTTATGAACAAGTATAAACTAACGTCTAATTCCCTTTCTGGTCATCTCAGGCAACTTGAATGGAACCTTCAAAGAAGCAAGCTTGTAGTTAGGAGCCATACTCTTTGGAATGGACAACGCCTCAATTTGGCTGGCGTTGATAGGTTTAATTAAAGCACCTAATGCCTTCATCAAGCCTGCCAATCTAGTGGGCTTGACGTTCAACTCGTTGGCAATTGGAGTAATTTCCACCAAAAAGTCGTTGATGTGGAATAAGAGTGCCAACAAGTAACACAACAACTTGTCTTCGCTGTGTGGGTCGATGGTGAATGATCTGTCTTTAGACTTACCAAATTGAGAAGCTCTGGCAATGGAGAATCTCTCCAAGATGCTATCAATTAAGGTCTCTGGGACGGAGTTGTTGAGTCTCGACATTAAGGTTTGTTTATCCCTGGTTCTTCTATTGTGATACACTCCAAGTAACAAGGACGCATAGAAGATCATCTTGATCTTGTCGTGGTTCTTTTGCTTCACCAAAAGAGGCAAGTTCTTGGAAACGTAAACCGAGTTGGCATATGGGAAAAGTTCGAGTCTGGCTTTGTCGTTAGTTTCCTTCAAGATAGCGTCCACTCTTATGAAGGACCAGTCATTCTTTGGTATTATGTTGTGAAGTGGGTAAATGTCTTCCACGTTGGTAGCATCCACATTGGCAATTGGGGTTGGACGGTCGCTGAGAACGTTTTCTTCCATGGCTTGTCTGCTGGGCAACTCCTTGGTGGACTCTTGAATATTGTCGATGATGTCCAACTCGTTTTCTTGCAATCTTTCGGCATTGACTCTGTTTCTTTCCAAGTTGGTAATAGCGGCCCTGGCTTTCTTGGTACCGAAGGCTTCACCCAATGCATTTCTTTGTTCATTGTTACGAACGCCAAGCTGTCTGACTGCTGGTCCCTTGTAGGTTCTCTTGTCTTTAGATGTGATGGTGGTAGGTATGAAGGGAGCCTTGACGAGCTCGATAGATTGAGACTTGGGGTCATAGACGCCCACAATGTAGTCATTCACATCCTCTTCCTCTGGAGTCTCTCCATTGTAGTCTAAGTTGTCGCTTTCACCGTGAAAAACGTACTTTTGAGCCTTTTTATGCTTGTAGAGATCAAATGCAGTGGAAGAGGGCACCGAAAAGCCGTTGAAAAAGGATCCAACAACGGCACTAGGGTTGTCGTTGTACGAACTGACCTTGATATCAACGGTCTTGGAATCTCTCTTTCTTTTCACGCCAGACATGTGTAGTTGTATGGAATTTGATGAAATTTGTTTCTCATCTCATCGTGGGGTCAGGTGACCGTATGCACGTGACTTTCACCACAAGTGGGCTCTATTAAGTACACCAAGTACTCCATCTACCTCTTCTACTTCCATGGCATATATTGACGCTGCGCTGATGCAGCAGAGCTACTACGAGGTTCTCAGCATTTCGGAAAATGCAACCGATCTTGAAATAAAATCCGCATACCGAGAAATGCTCCTTTCCAACCACCCAGATAAAGGTGCTAAAGAACAGACTCTGATCTCTTTGATCAAAGAGGCGTATCGAACGTTGGTTGATGTCGAGTTGAAAAAGAAATACGACGAATCTTTCAAGGAAAGTCTCAAACGCCTGGGATTTAACGTCAGTGGAGATGGTCTCGACACAGTAGGTTTGGAAGAATTTGAAGAAGATGAGCATGGGTGGAGTTTGCAGTGTCCCAGATGTCAGATACCCGAAGGGATCAGCTTGACCGAGGAAGAGCTAGAAGGAGGAACTGCAGATGGCCACGGTGGCCTCGATATCATTGTGCAGTGTACGAGCTGTAGCTTGTGGATCAAGGTCAAGTACTATGAAGCAGACGAAGAAGAAGCATAGTGTGGATTGGTGGAATCAGGAATGGAATGGATTCCTGCTCTTCAGGATACACTCCCACTGGTCTTGGTGTTTTGGAGGCTCGTAGGCTTCCGTGTATATAATGTATCATAGAATTAGACAGGCTCGAGCATGAGCAAGAAGGAAACGAATTGATGTAGTTACTCGTATTGTATTAATGAATCACAATGAGTGGATATTGTGGTGACTTCTGCTGATATTATGACTAGAAAAATAATCAATGTGCTTCTATTCGATCAAACTCCTGAGTTCAATCCAGAGGTTGACAAAGTATTCGATTGGAGACAAGTGAATGCGTTGTTGAGTGTGTTTTCAGTTGTGACTGTGGTTGTTGTGTGTGTTTCAGTTGTGATTTTGGTTGTTATTATGGCTCTATTGTCTCTTGCCCTAACTTCTCAGGGTTCCATTCGTTTCTACCTCCTTGGACCACGAATCCAATTCAGAAGCAATCGTCTCCATCTTCTGGACCCTGGCCTCTATCGAGTCCAATGCTTTGCTGTATGATCGATATTCGTTATCTATGGTTAGTAAGGCCCACTGTGCAGTTTCCAGTTACTTACTCAACTTGTCTAATGCTTTGGAGTCCTTCTCCAAAACATTGAGTTTCTGCTCTAACTTGATGTAGTTTAACGATTGATTGGTATTGAGGTTTTCCAAGAGATTCAAATCGATACTGGACACCTCTGTGTCTGATTCGATGACCTTGGATAGCGAGTTAAGTGCACTTGTGGTTAGCTTGGGTGTATTTCTTGACATGGTGAGTTGAGGGTGAGAAATATTGGATTCTGTAAATCATTAAACTAGTTGAGATAGACAAGAATAAAAATTATAATAGTTATTCTTCACACTAATTGTAATTCTACAAGTATGCTTCTTATGTCAGCACTTTAATAGTTATATTTCTTCACTTATATTCTTCACTTTATTGTTATTTCTTCACTTATATTTCTTCACTTATATTCTTCACTTTATTGTTATTTCTTCACTTACAATCGTTACCTTTCAAGTATTCCACATATATTTACATCTGTTTCAATGGTGGTTCTATTTACATTAGCGGCCTCTAAACATCTTGTACACGGACTCCTTGGACGCCTGGAGATTGGCCCACTTGGGGGTTGGGTCTGCATTTAACTTTTCCACGAAGTCCACGGGTTCGGGCTTGTCCACAAACTCGGTCAAAGACACTCTGATTCTGGACTCCGGAGTGATGATCTCGAAAAGTCCAGGCAACTTGTCGGCTGCCTTTCTCAAGGCATCTCTGGCCACTTTGTCGTGGATGTCTCCTCTGATCTCAAACAACACCTTACCCGTAGGAATTCTGCATGCCCAGTGGTCGAAAGGACCCTTACCCTTACCCATTCTGGTCTGGTTACCCTTGACACAGACGGGCGTGTTACACACGAATCTGGTGATCAAGTCGGATTTGGTGGGTCTGAGCTCTCTCTTCAACACCTTGTCGGCAGCCTGGAGTTGAGCTGCTGTGAATCTGAGACCCTTGGATTTCAATCTCAATCCGATCTTTCCGAACTGCAAAGTGTTTCCCTTGATAGAGCCTCCAGTTCTGACGGTCACTCTTCCCTTGAAAGCCTTTCTGAGCTTCTTGAATCTAGGAGCATACTCGTGCTTCATTCTGGCAAACATGGTGGAGGTGGCAGTTAAACCGGTGAAACCGACCAATCCAGATGCAATACCACCGGGAAATCCCGTCAAAGGAGCACGAGGGACCAACCCATGACGGAATATACCCAGGGCTGGGCCTCCAAGAACGTTTCTGGCTAAACCTAGCATGATGGTAGTGGTAAAGTTTTGATAATTTTTCACTTGTGAGAAAGTGAGGTGCGGGTTGGGTTGATCTGGGGGACGTTTTGAGCGGACAAAAAGGGGGAATAGGTGGTTTAGAGGGACGCTGAAGGACAAAGGATGAGAATGGAGTTGTTTCGGGCCTTTTTCGCCCAAAAATGGCACACTACACTGGTAGACAGACACAGGCGTCGGATCTAATGGGCCGCGCACGACCGGGCTAAATACAAGTTAGGTGGTCAAGACTAAGGAATAGTGCAGGTTAACGGATGGACACGGAATAGTGCAGGTTAACGGATAGACACAAGGAATAGTGCAGGTTAACGAATGGACACATTGAAGTGCTGGATCAAGTCGTTTTCCACCCTGGCGTGGATCTCGTTGATCTCGTCTCGCGTCAAGCTTCTGTCCATGGACTGGTAGTTGATTCTGTAGCATTGACTGTGTTTTTGAGTCTTGGGATGCACAAACTCGTCGATAAGGACGACACTCTCGGCCAAGTCTCCAGCATGAGATCTGACGTATTCCATGACATCATTGACATGGAGGCCCGAATCGCCGGGCAACCAGTAGGAAATGTCTCTGTTGATGCCGGGGTACTTGGAATAGGGAGCGAAAGTGGCGATTTTGCCCTGTTGGAATTGTTTGCTGAAACGTTCGTCCAAGGACCAGAACAAACGGATGTCTGGAATTCCGTAAAGCAACATGGCGATTCTATCGAGACCAATGCCAAAAGCCCACGAGATCTTGTCCTCTCCCACTCCAGAATTCAACAAGACCTGCTGCTGGACAATTCCACAGCCACAGCATTCGAGCCATTCTCCCTTCCACCAGACCTCAATTTCCCAGGATGGAGAGGTCCAAGGAAAGTATGCCTCCACCCACCGGATCTTCAATGGCTCGTTTAAGTAGGGCTCGGTGGAACCGGCCAATTTGGCTGATTCTCGGGCAGTTTCGAACACCTGGTTCACCAAAAACTCGATAGTCTTCTTCAAATGCGTACTGAGTAAAAGCACCAGTCTGTCGGACATATTGTCCTGTTTGGGGTTGCCGTCGTGACAAGGAGCGTCTCTAAAGGGGTCCTCCACGATGATGTTGGTCTTGGGAATGGCCTCGATATCCTTCACGATCTGCTCCTCGAAGTCGGGCACGTTTTTGGACCACACTCTGGCACCTTCCATCTGGTGAAAAGCAGGATAGTGGGTCTTGTCGATCTCGTCCCTACGGTAGACGTCTGCAGTAATAAAGTATCCCGGCGTCGTGGTACGCTCAAAGCACTCCTGTTCATGGGCTGATGTGTGGGTCCGCAACAAGTTGGTCTTGTTCAAGTAGTAGGTGTCGGATTTGGATCTGCCAGGATGGTCTTGGGGAAAGCCCAAGGTATCAAAGTTCTGAAAAGTCGTGACTGCTGGCTTGAAGTCGTTGTAGAAAGTGTATCCCAAGCCCTTGAAGTTGGTCTCGATCAAGTCCCTAAGAATACCAATGGGGTGGTTGGGATTCTGGTGCAATTGTCTCTTGGTCAACTCCAAAATGTATGGAGGAACATTGGTCCATTCGTCGGTTTTGTAGATTTTTCCATCCAAATGGATCTCTTCGGGGTACTTCTGAGAGTAGGCTCTTGAAAACAAGAGTCTAGTCCTGGTTGGAGCCACGGCCCGCAACAATCTTGTTCTCATGATGAAGAAGTGTATGAAGTTTAATTTGATAGAAAAGTATAATGCACTTTTGTGCGAATCCCGAAGTTGGATAATATTGTGGAAGAAGTAAGGTCAAGTGAATTAAAGAGAAGATCTAATTGATAAATTAGTGAATATTGATAAATTAGTGATTTTCTCTTCTGTCAAATTATAATAGTTCCTACTGTTCGAAGTCTTTGGTGGTTGTTTTATTGGTGCAAGTTAGTGTTTAGACTATGGTGCTGTAGAATTGCAAATCATCTATTTCTATGGTGTATGTGCAATTGGCTATTTATATCTTTCTAAGTATAATGTTAGTGAAACTTTCAATCTTGTGATATTACTATGGTTTTGGAGAATTGCAAACTGTCGATTACGCTTGTTTTGTTGAATTGCTAACTATCGATAACGCTTGTTTTTAGAGAATTACTAACTATCTATTTCTAACGCCATGGTGTTTTGAAAATTTACTGTATATATTTATGGTGTTAGTGAAATTTTCAACTATTTATTTCTTTCAACTAGCTTTTTAGAATTGCAAACTGTCTATTTCTTCTACTCTATTGTCTTTATGGTTATATACATGTCTCACTTTTTCCTGCTTTACCACACGTCTTCCTTGTATCTTCCGCTATTTTCTAAATCCAAGACGTACTTCGTAGCTTCCGATTCATCTTGTCCTGTGCTCTTGATAATTTCCACCAAGGTCATTCTGACCTGTTTTGGCATATTTCCACTGGAGCCACAGACAAAAACCATGGCATTCTGGTTCAAAATTAGCTCAGCTATTTTCTCTTTCTCCTTGAAAAGACGGTCCTGGACATATCTCGCTTCACTGCCTGAGTCTCTTGAGAATGCAGGATAGTATTCAAGAGACTTGCTCTCGTGTAATTTCTTCCAAACATCACCAAATAGCTGGTCCTTTTCGCTGAAACGACATCCATAGAATAGAAGCAACTGTTGGGAAATATTCTCACTCGTAACATAATCAATAATTGATCTCATGGGTGCAATACCAGTGCCTGGAGAAATCATAATCAATGGCGGAGTAGGATTATTGGGCAAGCTGAACTTGATGTTGGCCTTGTGTGTTTTGAAAACCAACTCATCGCCCACGTTGAGCAGCTTCAACCATTTGGAACATAAGCCTCTTCTGACTCTTCTCAACATGGTCTTATATTCGACAATTCCCACCACAAGCTCAACCTGGGTGGGAGAGGGCCTTGAGGCGATCAGGAACAACCTGGGCTTGATTGTAGGAAACAAGTCAAAAATGTAAGTGATGGGTATTTCAAGATTTGACTGAAACTCAAGGATGGTCTCCAAGATCAGTCTTCTTGGTCTATTAGCGTAGTTGTACAACTCGTCTGTTTCTTCGAGACCACCGAATTCCTTCAACTTCTCCTGCTCTCTTTCTCCATCTGGCGTGGATGCATCGCAAAAGTGCCACAAGCTCATGAAGAACGATCTTGTGGGGATTGCAACAATGTCAAGATGGTACTTGAAGAGACTTCTCAATGTGAGGCAGTCCTTGGCAATGAATCCTCCATCCAAGGTGGGGAGTTTGCCATGGATTGTGATGGGCATGTCTGCAAATGGAATCCAATGGGGCTGCAGTTGGATCAACAATTCCACACTGGCATCGTCATTGGTTGGATATAAGCCCACGGTATCTCCAGGAACGAAGCGTAAACCTTCGGATTCAATCACGACGTGTCTAACGTCTTGGAAATGGTCCTTTTCTGTAATTCGAGCATTTTCCTTGAGAGAACCAACGTGTAAATCGGCATCTGATTGGACCCTGGTCAACGAGAGGCTTGTGGACTGCACGATGTCGGCAGTCTCTTCGTATGTGACTGGGTTGAGGGCTGGAAGAAGGAAATCTTCACTCATTGGCGAAAGACCCGGAAAGAACCGGGAAATGTTGGCTAGCAACTGGGCCTCCCATTCCTTGTAGAAACCGTCCACACCCTCTGGCGACATCTCGTCGGCCTCACACCGCGGCAGGAGCTCCTTGCAGCCTAGCTGGACCAATCTAGTGTGCAACTTCTTGATGGCATAGTTGAACTTGGCATAAGAAGAGTCTCCTACTCCGAACGAAGTAAGGTGGATGTGGTTCAACAAATCAGCAGGAAGCTTTTTCTTGATGAGGAACTTCATGAATTTACGGGCATTTAACGGCAATTCGCCCTGTCCGGTGGTGGAACTAACCACTATCAAGATTCTGGTCTGAGTCACAAGATGCTTCAATGGATAGTCGTCTAGAGAACTGAGCGTTGGCTTTAGCTGCAAGTAACGAAGACGCAGATATAAGTAGCGGGCATATTCCTCCGCATTGCCCGTCTCTGATCCGTAAAGTATGGTCACACACCTCGGGTCTGACGTATAGTTGTCCATGGTATAGTTTGTCTATGTCTAAGTGAAGCTTTTTTGCGGGTTATGGAAGTCCTCGTAACCCGCACTTTGCATCGCACTTCATTTCACCAAAAAAACAACCAAACCAAACTCAACATCTTCTAACATGGCAGGTGCCACAAAACGTTCCAGCAGCTCGCTGTCGTCATCTCACAAGAAGAGCAAGACCGCCCCAGTGGCCGAAGACTTTAAGCCTTTGTATTCTCTGCTTTTGTCCAAGATTCTCCTGTTGAAAGATGATTCGGACGAGGCCATAGCAGGCCCTTTTCTCAAGCTTCCCCCCAAGAAAATGTATCCCGACTACTACGACGTGATTGAGAATCCCATTTCCATTGCCGAGATCCAGAAAAAGACCAAACAGGGCAAGTATCCGTCAGAAAACACCGAGGAGTTCGTGGCAGACTTCCAGCTCTTGCTCAGCAACGCGGCCAAGTACAACGACCCCGAGTCGTGGATTGTGTCAGGAGCCAAACAGATCAACGAGTACGTGCTGAAGGAGATCGCAGAGTTCAAGAAGCCCGTGGTGGAACTGAAGCCAGAGAAAGAGTCCAAGAAAGTCTCCGTCAAAGAAGAGTCCGGCGAAAGAAAGGTCACATTTGAAAAATTGCCTCTGGTGTGTTCTGCGGTGTTGAAAGACGTCATCAAGCACGAATTCCCCGATGAGGGCATTATCAGCAATCCGTTCATGGAAAATGTCGACACCGATGAGTATCCAGACTACTTGAACTACGTGACGAACCCCACTTCCTTCAACAGTGTGTTGAAGAAGATTGAAAGGAGGAAATTATTCTCCAGCAAGATTTCTTTGGCCGACAACATTGAGCGTTTCTACAATGCCACTAAGTTGATCTTTACAAACGCACAAATTTACAATGACCCTTCTTCGGAAATCCACCAAGACGCGGAAAAGTTGAAAAAGGTATTCGAGGAGAAATTCGGAGAACTCAAGGACGAGGTTATCAGATTGAGCAAGTTGAGATTGAAGCTCAAGCAACCCAAGGTAAAGCTCAATTTGAAATTGAAGGGTGAAGATAATAAGGAAGGTGATGTGAAGAAAGAACCATCAGCAAATGATATTGATGAAGAAATGGCAGAGGCCAAAGAAGAGGATGGTGAGAGGGAAGGTGACGCGGGAAATATTGAAGCTCTTCTTCCTGATAAGGAACAGCCTAATACTCTTGGTAAGTCATTACCTTCTATTCCAAAGGGAGACTCTGTTATACATGAAGTTGCTCTCTCTTCTTCTACCGCCGCTGTCAATCAGATCACCAAGCATGCTCAACAAAAGGCTTATCAAACGAGCAATCTTCCACTTCCAAAGTATGAAGAAGTGAAAAAGGCATTATTTCCAACTCATTCGCTCAGTCCAGTCACCACTTTCTTCGAGTACAAAATCCCTTCCAATGGATATGCTTCACAATCATATACCTTGTCCTTACCAATCAATTCTCTGCCTTTTGTGACAATGAAGTTATCTTTACATAGTCTTCTTCATTCTATCAAGAAGTCTGACTTGATTGATGGACGTGGTTACTTGAATTCTTCTACGGATGAAGACTTCCAGTGTAAATTGACTGTTAACGAGAGAGAAGTCGGTAGTGGTGATTGCTTTGAAGAAAAGGTGAACAAAAAAGACTTGTTAGGAATCCAATATGACTTGAAATTGACCCATGGTTTGAATATTTTGGACTTTGAAGTCAAGATTGCACCCAATTTAAGCAAACATTTCAAGCATTTCAAAATTCCTGATGATAACGAAGAATTGGCAGGAAGACATACCAGACACCAATTACAACAATTGAAGATGTCTTGGGAAGTTGAAACTTTTACGTTTTTTGTTGTTTGTAACACTTCTTAGACCTATTTACCTATACAGAAGCTGGAAAACACTACCCCTAGGATTTCCTCAACACCAACAGCTTCGCCTGTTATTTTCCCTATGCCTTCAATGGATTGTTTCAAACTTTCACAGGCTAAAACCACATCATCATCATCCTTCCATTGATAGAAATGTTGGAACCCTTGCAATACGTCATTTTCTAACAAATCCTGAATTCTAGATGAGACAATAATTGGGTCAGTGGATTCAGATTGCGAAATCGTTTTAAAACTCTTGACTAATGAATCAGTGAAGTAATCAAGTCCCACACCATTTACGCAAGACACTAGATGGAATTTCGAAGTATCAATGTTCAACTTTTGTGAAAATTTCTTGATGATATCATTTTGAGACTGGCTGTTTTGGTCAATCAAATCTGATTTATTCAAAACAACTATGATCTCTTTATTTTCATTTTGAAGTTTGGAAACATGGTCTAAGAGGTCCACATAGTCCACCATTTTTTCATCGTTCACTGGCAATACTATAATTACAAGGTCACTTCCAAACGACTTGAGTTTTGCCCGTTTGATGCCTTCCATTTCAATTCGATCTTCTTGAGTTGTCGTTCTGATGCCAGCTGTATCTCCAACGATAACCTTGTATCCTACAATGTCGATTGGAACGTCGATAATGTCTCTGGTTGTGCCTGCAATGTCGCTGACAATTGCGCTCTCGTTGTTCGAGAGTATGTTTAGTATGGAAGACTTTCCAGCATTGGGAGGTCCCAAAAGCGTTATTTTAATGCCCCTCAGGAGAATTTCTGATTGTCTGACCTTAGATAAGTATTGCTTTATCTTAGATTCAAGTTGTATTATATTATCATTTACTGTTTGAAATAGTTCATTGACCTCTTCAATATCATGATCCTCTCCGAAGTCAATGACCGTAGTCATGAGTGCCACATTTTTGACGATCTGTTCTCTCCATTCTCCAAAGAGATGCTTGGTGTCTCCTGACAATGATGAAAGTGCAGCTACTCTTTGGGTTTCTGTTTCTGCATCGATCATTTCTCGAATTCCTTCGATTTCTGTAAGGTCAAACCGACCATTAATGAAAGCTCTCTGACTAAACTCTCCATTTTCAGCATATCTAATGTGAATTCCGCTCTCTGGGTTGTGTAGTTCTTTAATGGACTTCAAGACTGCCTGTATGATTGCCACACCTCCATGGACATGGAATTCCAACAAGTCCTCGCCTGTATAAGATGAAGGCCCCTTGAAATATAGCACCAAAGCTTCATCCAAAACTTGTCCTTGTGAAGAACGCAAGGTCTTTACCGTAGCCAATCTGGGTCTTGGTAGTTTCGAATTGGTCAATTGAGTGTAGATGTGAGCTGATTCGGACCCTGAAATCCGGATGATTCCGATAGCAGACCTTGCTAGATGAGTAGAAAGTGCATAGATGGTTGGACGGGTGTAGTTTCTGGATAAATATGGTCGTATATGTTGCCAGTTTCGGACAGACCCAAGACTATGGAACATCATGGTCATCGCATTCAATCACTGTATGCGATGAAAAATCAACCATAACTGGCTTACTAAGAAAGGTGTCCAGTTGAACACATTATTTCAATACCCAAGACCTAATCGATAGTGTTGCTGGTCCTTTGCGACTTAATATCAACGTCAACTTTACCTGACACTGTCTTGGTCCTACATCTAGAGTTTTCACTGTTATCTACATACTGAAAATGTTCAAATTAGCATTCAGATCAGTTCGCCAATTGCATTACTCGCCCAGAGTATCACATGAGAACCCTTTGGGGCTTCCAAAGGAGCCTTCCATCCCTCGAATGTCAAGAGGATTGCCAGTCAGACAGAAAATACCCGGAGTGGACAAGATCTTGCTTGTGTCTTCTGCCAAAGGTGGAGTCGGAAAGTCTACAGTATCGACCAATTTGGCACTTTCGCTACACACATTGGGCAAAAAGGTCGGAATACTCGATGTTGACATCTTTGGGCCCTCAATTCCTCGCATGTTAAACCTTTCTGGTGAACCACGGCTTTCTCTGACTGGAAAGTTACTCCCATTGACCAACTACGGAATCGAGTCCATGTCCATGGGCTACTTGGTTCCTCCAGAGAATGCCGTCGTATGGAGAGGTTTGATGGTAATGAAAGCACTCCAGCAGTTGCTCTTTGAAGTCCAATGGTCTAATTTGGACTACTTGGTCATAGATATGCCTCCAGGTACTGGAGACACACAATTGACCATAGGTCAGCAATTGATGGTGGATGGTGCCATTGTTGTCAGCACGCCTCAAGACATTGCCTTGATCGATGCAGTGAAGGGAATTGCCATGTTCAACAAGGTCAATATTCCCATACTAGGCTTGGTGCAGAATATGAGTTATTTTGTCTGTCCAAACTGCCACCATGAATCGCATATATTTGGATCTGAAGGTGCAAGGCGAGAGGCAAAAGCACTTAATTTGGACTTGTTGGGATCCATTCCATTGAACGAAGATATTTGCATCCGTTCGGATGGTGGAAAACCTATAGTTCTCGATTCAGAATCGGTTATTGCAAAACCGTACTTGGAAATTGCTTCCAAGGTGTTGGAAAAATTGAAATGAGACATGATTTGATTTGAACGTTTGTATATAGTTTATATTAACATATGCTGGAGCACAATCCAGATTATATTCATTCTGTCTCTGCTTGTTGTATTTGTGAAAATGGTTTCCCATTAGTATTTACTTTATTTAAAATGTGCATTAAAGAGGTTTACAAACAAACTAAAAATCAATAATAATGCTAGTAATATGGATAGTCTGGACGATTATGCTAGGAATGGTGGGTGCTGTGGTGGGAAGTGACAGTGAAGTTGCTACTGAAATATTTGAAGCTTCGATGATTTTGCCAGTTGAACAAAATCAACCAGAACAGAATTCAGAAGAGGGAATTCGATTTGTGGAAGAATATTGGGACGAAATGGATCATATGATTATTGAGCAGAGTCTAACTGTTGAACCATCCCTTTTTACAACTACGGTAACCGAAGTCGTCACTTTCACTACATATATTCCTCAAACTACGAGTTCAGAAATTGAGGTACCAGCTAAAGAGAACTATCGACGGATCGAGATGCTAATTCACCAGTTATTGGACCGTACAGAGAAACAGCCTTGGTCCAATATAGAGATGGAGGATTCAGGTGCTACAAGTCAATTGCTAGAAAACGAAGAGATGCAAGAAATGGAAACGGGGCTGAATTTTAGTGATATGGTCCCAGAGACTTATGTCCAATTCGAGGTAGAAGACGAAGATCGCAAACAAGAGGAAGGAAATAATAATGTAGCAGTTGATTATGTTGAGCATGAAACACAAATTGAACGGTACGAATCGCCTTCCTCTTCCACGGATACTTCTATCTATGATAATTCCCTTATCGCCGAAATTCCATCAGTGCCATCATCAAGCAGTGAATGGAACAGATACGACATAATTGCAACTTCCAGATTTGAATGGAACAGATACGACATAATTGCAACTTCCAGCTTTGAATGGAACGAGAATGTTCCTCAGAGCACACTCCATTTTCCTGGTTATGGACTGGAATTGAGTATCTCGACTTCCGGCTCTTATCATGCTATTGTTCTAACCACAGGCCCTCCAGGGCTAAACAACCATCTATCTCTGGCAAATCAGGCAGTGGATGCAATAGATGACTACACCACACTAAAAGATGACTACAACACACTAAAAGATGCCAACACGAACTCTGGTCGACTTTTAAGTACATCTGCTCCAATTGCATACCCTGTTTCCCTTGAAGAAGACCCAACTATCTCTAATCTTCTTACTGTCATTTCGCAGCTAAAATCTATGCTCGAAGTTTGGAATCAGCAGCTCATTCACAAAAACGACAAAAATGATAAAAGTTACAAAAACGACAAAAGTGATAATTACAACAGTGATAATTACAATAGTGATAATTACAAAAAAAAGGAAAAAGCCTCGGAATTTCACCTTGCTACCAAGACCACCACCAAAGGGCCCCAGCAGCCTATTATCGGCCAAGCCCCGTCCTGGACACGCCCCGAAGGGCCCGGTCAAGGTGTGCTGCCCAATGGCGACGTGTTTCGAAATCTGTCTTATCCCCAATGGGCACTTGCTGGTGCACTGCAAAGCGACAGTTCGCCAAGGTACACTGCAAGGGGCCGTGAAAACGGTGCGGTTGCAGTCCCGTGACAAAATCAAGAGCACGTCAAAAGACCCGGAGCTCTCGGAAAGCAGGTCCACAAACGGCCCTGGTGGCCGGGCCACGCGACCGAGCCCGCGTCATCTTCCGGGCTCTGGCCCCACGGAACGTCCCTGGCCATGGTGGCCTCCTATTGGCTGTGGTGGCCCTTTTGTACTGCTAATACACACCCCAGCTTGAAGCATTATCACAGTCACTCGAGACCATCGCGCGGTCACGTGACGCCACACTCCCACCTGATCCAATGTTTGGATTGTCTTCCTATACTACACCATGTCTTCGGCCCCTGCCACCCCCAGGACCCCACGGGCGTCTGCACGTGCCATGCCCAGCAAGACCATTCTCGACTACGACTCCAACGAGACCTACATTGAGGACGACGACGAAACGTTCATGCACCAGAGCTCGGTGATTCTGGTGCCTCTGGACCTGCTGGAGGAAGACGACGTGGACGACGACACCACCGACACCATCCAGGAAGAACTTGACAACTTGCTCAAGCCCGAGGACACGGTGGCACCCAAGCCAGGCCGCGGTTCTGGCGAAGAGGCCACGTCCAAGGCCAGAACCCGCTCCAAGAGCGTGCTAGAACAGCCCACGTCGGAGCTCAAGAAGTTCATCATGAAGCACGAGGTCGTCCGAAAGTTGTTGCATTCCTCGATCGGCGTGTTCACCTTGTGGCTCTACACCTTGGGCGTCCACCAGAAACAGTTGATTTTGCCGTTGTCCACGTTGTTTGCTGTCATCTTCACCAACGACTTCATCCGGTTCCGGGACCCCGAGTTGAACCGCAAGATCGTCAATGCCATGTGGTTCTTGGTCCGCGAGCAGGAGGTCGACCAGTACAACGGCACCTTGTGGTACTTGGTGGGCCTTGTGATCATTTTCGCCGTCATGCCCAAGGACATCTCCTTGATGGCCGTGTTGTTGTTGAGTTGGGCCGACACTGCGGCCTCCACCGTGGGCAGACAGTTCGGAAAGTACACCCCCAAGCTTGCTCACGGCAAGTCCTTGGCCGGCACCCTGGCCAGTGTCGCCGCCGGAATCTTCAGCTGTTACCTCCTCTACGGATACTTCATTCCCAACTACGACGTCAACACCCCCGAAGATATCTTGTGGACAGAATCCACCAGCAGGTTGTCTTTCTTGTCGTATGCCTTGTTGAGTGGTTTTATTGCCGGTGTGTCCGAGCTTGTGGACGTCGGAGGCCTCGATGACAACTTCACCATCCCTGTGGTTAGTGGTGTGTTTCTTTACGCCGTGGCCAAAGCTTTCCAGGTCTAAACCCTTACTTCAAACAGACTAGATCTTTTTCGTTTACGTACTTGCGGTATTAATACTTCTACACACCGCCAATTATAGGAAATATTGTATAGGATATCCACATATTATAGCTTCTCTTGGATCTCCACGTAGGAGTCGTAGTCCAAGGACAGTTTGAGCCCGTCGTATCTCGTCAAATGGAGCCATCCCTCGCTCAATCCTGATTTGTAGAAGTTCTCCACTTCCTCCTGTTTAACGGTGAAGAGATCTGCCTTTCGAAGGAGGTAGAAAAGGGTCACCTTCTTGGTCCAGCCCTCCTCTTCGGCCACCGAAGGCAAGAATGTGCCCAGATGGAACGAACCGTCATATTCAAATTCGACCTTGAGTCCGTTGAGGCCAACGGTCCAGTCATCCCATTTGTGGATGTCAGTGAAGTTGTCTAAAAGGGTGACACTGACCAGCAAACTGGGCAATTCGCTCGTTGACACCGGTCTAAACCGGGTGTCACGAAGAGCTGAGGTCAATGCATAGCTGGATACTCCAGTTTCGATGGGATTGGAAGCAAAGGTGCCTATACATCCACGTAGTTGTCCGTCTTTATTCCAGGTGATGAAAAGGGGAGCCGAAGAAGGCAAATCAGTCGCCAGTTCTCCCCAAACAGAAAAGTGCTTTGCCAAAGGAGCCTGCTTTGTGGAATTGAGCTTGGAAGTAAGAGAATCAAAGGCGTATGAACATAATGCCTTGGACATAGTGGCGTCCCTAGTTAATACTAAAAGTAAGGGGTTGCGAAACGAGTTGGTTTTCACAAGACCCCACATATTCCTGAGTTACAAATTCCACATGTAGACCAGCCAATTAACACAGACTACGGAATGTGCCTACAATTATTTTCTTGTCTGAGATGCAAATTAGCTGCAACTTCTTGGTATTTTAAAGTTTTTGCAATGCCTGTTGCAATACTCTTTTAGGTAAAGACCAACTAGATACGAGATGAGCTATATGAGCCTAGGATGCTATACAAGAGGAGTCTTTTTAGTAACCAGAAGACGTGAGCTTCTCCTCAGTGGAAAGGCCATTGAACAAGTTCCCTCTGATTTGCAAGCGTCTCAACATCGTTGCCTTGGACAGTGTGGTGATTTTGTCAAGTAACTCCACCTGTTCATCTTCCATATTGGTGTCAAACGTAATGCGGCAATACGACAAGTTCAAGTCGACCAAGGACTCGGGAAAATGGTTGAAATTGAGCTTGCTAGCATCAACCAGTAGATAATTACTGGAGAGATCAAGCGTGGTCATTTTCTGTGGAAACGGCTTGAGACTTGATATCAAGTTCCTCGACAAGTCTAGTTTCTGCACATGAGTGAAAAGACGAAAGTGGGATAAGAACCTCAAGTCGCTCAAGTTATTTCCCCTTAAATCCAATGTCTCCAAGCAATAAGTTTGACCAGTGGAGAGTTGGGTGTCAGGCAAATCGATACGTATAAGGTTGTTATTGCAGAGGTTCAATTCCTTGAGTTTGGTCAAGTTTTGCCATCTGAAATTGGAGGAACTCAAGCTGACAAGGTTATTATTGGAAAGATTCAAATGAGTCAAGGAATCGGGGAATTTAAGCGAGCCCAAGTTGCTCAATCCATTGAATGACAAATTTAAACTTTTCAAATGCCCATAGTCAAATGCATTAACTGATAAGAAATTTCCCAAGGCTTGATAATTCATGGCTTGAAGCGTGAGTCCTTCAATTTCAAAGGCTTTAATGGGAGAGTATGCTTGAAGGTTTGAATGGATATTACGAATTCCTGAGAGTTCAATCATGCTATTGACAGCAGGTTTTGGGAAGTTGATCGACGAAGCCATTTCTTCATCTAAATACCGAACTATGACGGATTGGTTGTTTTCAGCTGTTGAGTAATGAAGTTTCAAGTTGCAGATTTCACAAATGCCGTGGTTTATCAAACAGCGAAACAAGTGCTCGGCAATGATGTTGGTGTGGTAGATGGGATCAAGTTCCAAGTGCAATTGAACGTTGAATCGGGAAGAAATGCAACGTATAAATTGCATCAATGGAGGAGAATTGAGGACATTGAAATAGTCTATCACGTCCTTTTGCTTGATTTGTGGTCCCTCCTCTAAAATGAAAGAAACCAGATGAGGCTTTATCACTAGATTATGTCTTTGTAGATAAGCCAATTCTGGGAAGGTGATATGATTTCCGTCTTTCAAGGTCACAGAGCTGCTATTGGTAGCAATGTACAATTTCAAGCCCGAATAGTAGTGTAGGAGAGCTAAGTGTCGGATGGGAAGGTAAGGATCATTGTCATTGGTATGGAAAACTTTGGTGATTTGAAACAAGCGTTCAAGATCAGAGGTTGGAACAAACGAGAAAGTGGTACTGAGTAGCTCTTGCGGAAGCCTAGCTAGAATATCGGTCATTGTAGGTTTATGGATGGTATATGCACAAAAAGAAGGGAATATTAGGGTCTAAGCAACGAACCTGAAAAGATTTAACTGCAGGGTATTTGTAGGTCCTTATCTGCTTTCTGGGGTATTAGGGTATGCACTTTGCAGTAATTGGTGAACTGAAGAGGTTGGGTACTGAGAAATCTCAGTTATCAAGATATACCAGAGGTTATTGGAGCAAATGAACAGTTTGTTTGTTATACAGAAACAGCTGTTTATGTATCTCCACAGTTGGGCTACATTATGAGATCGCAAATTGCATATGGAAAATCTCATTGCCTTGATGGTCATGGGATCAGAATTTCATTGGAGTAGACCAAATTCGGGGAATACACCTTGGTGGTCCGGTTCAAGTGGAGAACTTCCTCGAAACTTAGTTTATCGCCTGCGATGAGTCCTCCATGTTGTACTACCCCTCCGGTTGTTTTGTCAGTAGCCGTGTACAATTACTATTGATGGCAAAATCCCCGAACATATATAAAGGTACAGAAACTAGGTCCATGTAGACTGCGAAAATGGAGTCGGGAGTACTTCATTCAGAGGAAGGGAACCAGAGTATTACAGAGAATTAAAGAGATTTAAAGAGAATTTAAAGAGTAGCTTGGTAATGGGATTTAGGATCTCGATTTCTTCTATTGGTTTGGAACGGCGAAACCACTAGTACATAGAACAATCGCTATTGGAACGCGCTAATTGTGGAAACTATAAAGGCGTGGGGATGGAATGACGAGCTAAAATTAGTCAAGGTTCATGTTCTACCAATACGCGTGTCTTTCATGCCTATGACCGGCTTGTGCAAAGATCGACCTACATTTTCTAGAGTTTCTTCTTTATATATTAGACGAGTGGTGGAAGCAGTTTGGTAAAATAATAAGGTGCAATTGTTGGTGTGCAATATAACGGAACGTCTTCCCTTTGCCGCCTGTAGAATCTAGAATATGGGTCTATTTCCTGCGGCTATGCATGGCCATTACGAGGTGTCACTGTAGCATAACTTCTAGGGTGGCCTCCTGTCGTGAGCTTACCAATGTGGTACCACCCATGCTGTAGTCTGATTCGAACATGTGGACTATTTGAACAGAGTTGTGCATGTAACCACACGGTCCACTTCGTCACCTTACATTCCTGACTGTGATGTATCAATACGCAGCCTGTATATACCCCGAGGTCAGCTAACGTGGTGCCTGGCTTATCACCAGCCATCGCACCGCATTAGGCAATGACACTAATATCAAAACTTTGGTGCGCTACACTTAAACAGTGATTGTATATCAACCTTTCATCATATTTGTACTCCATCAAACACATCATGGGATTGTGTTTATCGTGCATACGTGGAAATGCAGATGACGACGACATCAACGAATCGTCGTCCTTATTGAGAAACCACCAACTCTACTCCAGCGACTACACACAAGAGGCGGAGTTAATAAAACAGCAACAGCGTCAGAAAGAACTCAACTCCATTGTCAATGACTTGTCCGACAATCTCATCGATGTCCTGACGTTTTTGACCAACACAGGAAACAACTCCAGCATCAACTCTCCCACCTTGGCCCAGCTGCATAGCGGGCTTCAAAACGACGACATCGTCGAGCCCCAGGATGAGCTGTTCCGCAGCTATCCCCACGTATATAGCGAAGACGAGAAGTCTCGAGTGGAGCAAGAATCAGACGAGTTGAACGATAATGTCAAAGACGCATGCAAAATCAGCTTTAATGAGCCTTTATATTTGAAGCTATAGGGAAGTCGAGGGAATCTGACTAATAAACGGGTTAATTGGACGATTTGTAGCCGTTACCGTAACGCGGAGCTTTGTATCCATCTGGTGCTTAAACGGGGCTTGTGCTCCATCTGTAACCAGTGCCTCTGTATTTGTACCCAAATAATCTTAAACCGAGTCTACACACACTATGTACCACATTAACCTTTCGATATTACTGATATGCATAGTCATCACTCGTGTGATTGCTAACGACTACCAGAACCTAAACGGTGCAGAGCCAATTAATTCTCGTCCTTCGCCCAAATTTATCTACAATGGTCGAACCAATGGAAATCGTAATTATATTAGAGCTAGGAAGTTACATGACATCCAAAACGAGTCAGGAGAGAATGAAATTAGGTCATTAATTGAAGACAGCACAAACGGGACACACAGCAAAGTGAATTTGATGTTCTTCAAAAAGAAGAAAAAGCCTGTTGAAGAGCCAGAGGAGGACGAGAAACCAGAAAAGCTCCAAAATATTCACGTGGAGACTGAAATCACGGTGGATGTCAAACTCAAGATTCCTAACACCAATGACGATGATGACGACGAAGATGATGACGATTGTGACTATGATGATAATGACTCAAAATCTGGCCGGTTTTGGCCATTCTCATTGAATGAAGCTAATGCTGAACATAAAAGTCTTTTGATTTCCAGTAACAGTAATGAAACCCACAATCTTTTCGTTTCCAAGCACCACGACATAGTATCTATCAATTTCTCGAGGGAACACACTCTAATATCGAAAAATCACACCAATTTCACGAACCTTTCTACCACCGTACAACTTCAACTAGCTGAACCTTCTCGAAATACTTCCGATGCTCCCATTTGCCAAATGTATGTTAGATTCATCTGGGTGCTAATGATTGCTCTAGTTTTGGAATTGCTGTAGCGCAACGCAATAGACACGCCATTCACTCCTGTAAAGCCTTTAATCTTTCTCTCATCTCGTCCAAAGCTTCTTGGTCCTCCTCGTCGTGTAAGGAAACGGGCTCGACCTCGGGCTCAACACTGACACTAGGAACTTCATTGTTGATCTTGGAGAACTTGTCTTCAGTCAAGCTCTGAATGATCTTATTGACCTCTTCCTGAGACTCGCTTTCGAGCTCTTCGTCCTCTTCTATGTCCAAGTCGATCATGTCATCCATCATTTCATTGATGATGCCTGCCTTCATCAATTCCTTGGAAAGTTCTTGCATGGTGCCCAGCACCACTCCAAGGTGAATCAACAGGTTGACGTCTTTCATTACTAGTGTCGATGACTGAAGGGATTGGGTCAACTTATTCATCTGCCACTGTTCATTGACGGCCATCAGGATAGAGTCTATTCTGGCTTTAGAGGTGTGCAACTTGGTGTATTGTCTCTTAATATTGATTAACTCTTTTGCATAGAGCTTGGCGGTCTTGATATCTTTATCTTTGGCGGCTTTCTTGATTAAGCCTTCGGTCTTTTTCATTAACGGTTGTAATTGGTTCATGGACTTATCCAACTCCCTCTTGTTCTTGCGGAGAAGTTGGTTGATTTTACGCATCTATTTGTTAGAATTGAAAACTTGACCATAAAGTGAAAAAAGACGTACTTGCTCCTTGGGGTCAGGGCCCCAGATGGCCTTTTTGATGTAGTCCATCCGATGTAGATTATACAGAAGCCTAGAAGTGGATTTCTATATTCATCACGTGAATGATAAGACGGTTGATAAACGGTATGTGCACTACTTTAGGAGGTGAAGGGCTAGAAGAAAGAGTAATGATAGAAGGGTTACAATTGTAAATGTAATTATCAGATAAGATTTGCCCAATTGGAGAGAAGTAGTTTACAAATTATTTCGTAAACTGTTACTATTAATGATACTTCGAAATATCTCCTTTATAAAAGTCACATACTGTAAGTCTGACATATAATAAGTACAATGCAAAATCTACGAAGACACAATAGTCTCGTAATGATCATATCTATTCATTGATTCAATTAGAAAGTATATATGCCCCAACTCATGTTCGAGAGGATTTGATATATTGTGAACTGTATTGTTTCGTTATCAAATTAGACACTTTTCTCAATCACTACCATTGCCTTTGCAACGAAACCCTCCAAGTGAAATATGCTTTTTTGGCCGAGACTCAACCGTTCGTCAAATATGGATGCCAAGTCAACTAATTGATCGATCACATTGGTGTCATTAAATAATTGAATCAAATCAAACAAAAGAGTTTTGAGAATAGTACGAGCTGGAATGCAGTGAGCAAGTAACTCGTAAAACAAAACTCTGATTTTGGCAAGGGTGGCGACATTACGACTTGTCCTTACTTGCTTGGCCAAGTTTTGAATAATAATTTCCCAGTCAAGATTCAATATGTCCAAGCTATTATTAATCTGTATGGTTTCGTTTTGCATTGCCAAGGTTTCGAATGACAAAAGGGCACGTCTCAAGTTTCTATTGGAGTGTTCTGCCACATTCTTCAAGAATCCCATCAACGCATGCTCGTCGGGGTTGCTAAATTTGAGATTTTCTTTATTCGAAATCTTGTACAAGACCTGTGCTATATCATCGACGGTAGGACTTGGAATACGCACCAACAATGTTCTTGACTTGATTGGTGCTATAATATTGGAAATGGTGTTGCACACCAAAATCAATCTGATGTTAGTTGAGTACTTTTCCATGGTTCTTCTCAACGCGGCTTGAGCATCTCTGCTCAAAGAGTCAGCTTCATTTATGATGACAATTTTGAATCTATGTCTCTTCTGGGAGTTTTGGAAGTCCACTTGCTCGGTAGAGGCCACATCCTTCAAAAGGTCTTGAATAACCACTCTATCATTATTGCCCATATCCGAAGGAGTGATTTCCAAATGATGGTTCGAACTCAACACATTGAACTCCAACTTTCTGTTTGAAGACGTGGTGAAAGTCTTGACGTCGATTTTCAATTTTTCAACCAGAGCACCAAAAATCTCGTTCAAGGTGGAATAGATTCTGGTCTTTTTACCGGCACCACTTGGTCCGTACACGAGAAGATGTGGAAAATCGCCGGATTTGGATAATGCCTTCAAATTTTGTGTGATTGAATCATGATAGGAGAGTTGATCCAAGTTCTTGGGCCTATAGCGGTCTACCCATAAAGACATCGTGGTACGCGTCTTAAGAAATAAAGATGGAAAGTTGAAGTTGATAAAATTGCATGCAGGAGATGAAAAGTGAGAATCTGCACGACTGGGAGAAAGAGACAGTAGGTAGTAGCGAAAGCACAGGACAAGAAAATGAACATGACAGTGGCCAAATGTCACTAGCACAGGTTCTGAAACGACATTCGGGTTATCGGTTTTGCAGGTGTGGCATTTTAGAAAATTGCTATCTGATCAAAATGCATTGATAGTCCAGTCAAGTTCAAGAGAAGCAAGCTGGTTTCTTATAGGCGTGGAGGTTTCCTAACATGGATTCCTTTAATATGCTGTAAGATCTGGCCGTTGTGGAGAATTGTAGATCCAAAATCGCACAAACAAGATAAAAGAATAACTTGCTACCATATATTCTAGAATATAATATACAGATTCTATTCTCCAATAACGCGACTTCAACTGCTTTGTAAGTGGAACCTTGTTATCACGACACACATACGCTCCTGTGTAGTGTGATTTGGTGGGAACTTTCGGAGCCGAATTAGGACTTGGAATTTGGAGCCACAGTGGCTGCAACTTTGTAAGCAGAAATCTCACACCATTGCTTGTCTTACCGATCACGTAATTCAAATCGGCTTAGCTTTCCCAACAAACCTGGGGAAGTGTGGTGCTCTTGCTGGGGCCATTGTGCACTACGGGGTCTGTAGTCCGGGATTACTAAGCCGGCAATTGAATCTGGTGACATGCTGTTCCGTTTCCCCAGTTAATTTTTCACGATGTAATCACGGTGTAATTCAATTGAAAGAATAGCTGAAATGCTAGTGCCGGGCCTATCTGATGCCAATGCTGGTTCCGTAGACTCTAAGGACTGTGGAATTCGCGGCAAGACGTACCTTTGTCTCGTCGGTGAGCCACTTTTTGATAGATATTGTCAATTTCAGATACGCATCATGAAGAGGCTTTGCTCATCTCGGGCTATAGTTCTCTATTCTACATCATTTCTAACCAAATAATTATTACCATGCAACTATTTACCAAGAACTATACCAGAGACTTGGAAACCTTTTAAAGTGCGTATGAGATGAGATCATACTATTATACAAGTGTTGAACCTTTTGTACCGTGTTGAACTGTTTTTCTTTGCAAAAGGGTGTAGCTCTAGACCTTGGGCTTAGTTCTAATGAAGTGAGAAGGGCATTCGTATCCTCCGGGGTTCTTCTCTAAGTATTCCTGGTGGTAGGCCTCGGCGTCGTACCAGATCTTTATGGGCTCGATGATGGTGGCAATATTGTGATTGGGGTACCAGGTCTTCTGGCTCTCGCTCTTGACGTCCCAGGCGACCTGGTGGTCGGACTCGTCGTGGGTCAACACGGCGGAGCGGTACTGGACGCCCACGTCTGGACCCTGTGAGTTGACGGTGGTGGGATCATGCATTCTGAAGAAGATTTCCAAGATCTCCCTGACACTGGTCAAGGTAGGCTCGTATGCAATTTGGACACTCTCGACAAACTTGGTCTCTCCGGAGCACACGGTCTCGTAGTTGATGTTGCCGAAGGTGGGAATGCCGTTGGCGTAGCCGACACGCACGTCGATCAAGCCTTTGTCACTGAACTGTCTTCTGAACACTCTTTCCACGCCCCAGAAGCAGCCAGCAGCCAACGTCACGATCTTAGCAGTGGGGGTGGTCTTGAGGGTAGGCGACAAGGTGGTGGTGGTCATTTTGGAGGATTTTGTGTATTGTGGAGGGAAGGGGGCCAGGTGAGTTTTATACACTGGAACCAGATGTAGACGAAGGGACAATATCGCAACTGTGGATCTACCTCGAGGTTATATACCCATAGTGTGGACTGTGAGTAATCACGGGTCACGTGCGCTGCCGATGGCCAAACTTTTCTTTTTGGAAGACAGGGCCGGCGATGGCGCCATGGCACGTGACACAGGGTTCCGTTTGTCATGCTGACATGGAGTTGGGTCACCGTGTGACAGCTGGGTTCTAGTAAGTTCCTATGGATGGATAGTATGGGAGCCGTCACGACATTGTCGCCCTTCTCTGATGCTCAAGCATCGCTTTCACGTTCTTTCCTTTCATTGACCCTGGCTCTTCGGGATGGTGCCATTTCACTGCCACAGCCATGGCATCTGCCCACAATTGGGTGCAAATCGGCGAGTGACAGGCCCAAACAAAACAGACAGCGAAGAGAGCTAAAAATTCTAAGTGAACCGGAACAGGGCACCGGAACTTGGCGTAGGACAAACCTACGGGATTCCTGACAAACAATGCCAGAACAGAATGTGAGATTGTGCGATCTTGTGGTACGAACTATACAATAGCGAATAGAGCCATGGCTGGTATGACTAATGGTAGCCGGAGTCAAATACCAGGTATCGGACTTGACTAGTCAAGTTGAACACGTGAACACACAACATAGGTGCATGGCATAGGGGTTTCTGGCAATGACACGTGAAGGTGCACGTGGAGATTGAGGTGGTGCGATACGCGTATGATAAGCCAAGTACGCGTCTGGGCATTTTGGGTTTTGAGTTGTGGTTGTGGATGTGGAGATTGCAGAGTGTGTGGAGAGGTGAGTGTGGAGACAGAGGTGATTGTGGCTTCCAAATTCTCTGCAATTTGCTCCAATTTCGAGTTTATTGTATGTATAAATTCGGCATTTCTCCCATGGCAAGAAATCAATTTGATGTATTGTAGGATGTTTTTGAAAGAATTTATGAAACTTTGAAATTATTGTAATTTGATGAACAAAACCACATTTGAGAGTTCCATCAAATCTACGTCAACTACTGAACACTATTAGTAGATCTATACTGTTACTATTACTTTAGTCTAGTACCTATACTGCAATACTGCAATACTTTACTCTAGTAGATCCATACTATTCCTCTCTTTACTCTAATAGTACTTTTCTATTCCTCTCTTTACTCTAATAGTACTTTGCTATTTCTAGATCTACTATTCTAGACGTAACTCTACTAGAACTTTCTAATTTGTGATATTACCTAACCTAGAAACCGGCACTAGTTTACTTTCTTTTGAAGCCGAAAATGCTCTTGCGTTTTTCAGTGGAGCCAACGCTACTACTTACACTTCCTTTCCTCTCCTCTGGCACCTCAGCCTTGCTCTCCCTGCGCTTGAGACCACCTACCCACGTCTTTTTCTCCACTATACTTCCAGATCTAGACAACGGTCTTTCATCCCTGCTTCCATCAAACTTGAAAGTCTTGAAAATACCCGTCTTCTTCTGAGCTGCATCAGCTCCAACGTCCTTAACATTGGGTATAGAAGGCCCCGTAATTGATGTAATAGAAGAGGTGTCCGATTTAGCCTCGCCCTCTTCCTCTATATTCTTATGCAACTTTCTGAAAGACGATTCAGTGGAGTCATTATTCCATTGGTTCAACGCCGAGTAATCTCCTCCATTATATATATCTTTAAGATCATAACCGAAGTTGATCGCACTCACTTCAGTATCTTCACTTTCATCTTGCGCATCGGTGTGACACTTGCTGTAGAATAAGATGTAAGCACTAGCCAAGCCGGGCCCATTACCAAAAAATCTCATCACATATGAATCTTCCACCAACTCCACTGTTTCATCGTCGAACAAAAGCCAGAGTCCGCTCTTGATTTTGCAAATCGATACATAATGACCATGCATAGGACCTCCACCAATATGAACCACAAGAGAGTTTAATTCGTAGAGTGTAGACTCACCTTCATCATCAGTGGTATTGAATAAGCGAAGTTTGAATGGATAACTAATCGAATCAAATAATTTCACCAATTTATCAACCTTTTCATTATATTTAAATCTCTTGAAATTTATCACCAATACCTCGGGCAATTTTTTGATCTTGATGGTTTTAACTGCCTCTTGTAACGACGAACATGTGCTGCAGCTGAACTTATTCTGGTTTGTCAACACTTCCAGCTTGGAAAAGTTATTAAGCGAGTAACTCAAAGAATTGGCACATTCTCCGGGAGGAATATCTATCGACAAGTCGAGGAAGTATTCATGTTTTGAAGTCACATTTTCACAGGATAAGCATTTGGTTTCGTTGGTGATCATACCTTGGAAAATGTCATTGCACCAGTTATTCTCAGCACCTACCTCTTTATTCAAGCTTTCGATAATTTCATTAATCAAGTAGTTGAAAAACTCATGGGCATCGTGATGCATGTTGTTCTGTCTAAAGAGGAAGTTCTTCTCCTTTAACTTTTGTATAAAGTAGTTGGGCGATACTACTCCAGTGGTAGACTGGTGTTCAACCATACTTTCGTACATATCTTTCAATGCATACAACAACGCAGAGTCATCGTTTTCCTCACTGGGGAGTCTGAGGGAACTATCCAAATTAAGGATTGGGCCATTGATAAGAGCAGCACGCTTTCTTTGGTCGGGAGTAGGATTGATATTGAAGGGACTGATTGGAGTGACAAGATATGTTTCTGGCTGAGGAATTCCCACAATAACTGCACTTGAGGTACAGGATATGCTTCCCTCTTGATTGGCCTGTTGAGGTTGATCATTGAGGAGCATAGAAGAGCTCTGGGAATAGTCATTTCGGCTATCTGCACTTGCATTCTGGGTCGTAGGACGAGTCACAAGAATGTTGAGTTTCTGGAATTCGGGGTCTTTGCTGATTTTGTTCCTTTGGTCCAAAGACAATGCTTCGCAGTTGCCCGTTTTGAATATATGCTGAGCCATTCGCTTACTATCTTCCAATGATGGAGGCGAAGCAGATGAGCTGTTCATCCCGGTGTTGAATTTGATGCCGAATAAGGACCCCTTTCTCGAGGATTTGGGACGGTCGTCTCCATTTGCCCCATTCTCACCGTTGGTATTTGAGCCACCACTCAGTGTGCTCGAGCCCTTTGTGGCCGCTTGTTCTTTCATTCGTTTTACCACCAATTGTTCGTACTTGGTAGTGAAACCATGTGGCTTCACCCCGTTTTGCTGGAGCTTTCGTTCGTGTTGGGTCCCATTATGGGACACCACCTTGCATCTAAACTTTTCTGTATAGTAGAGACATTGAAGGATGGAGTTGCAATAGCAAGTATTGCCGAAATTCTCCATCCCAAAGATCTTGTTCGACCCATCCCCATAGGGTAGGGACGGATGGGGTGGTATGGATTGGAGAACGGTCATTATTAATAAGAGGAAACTACAATGAATATGGATAACTGAATGAGTGCACACGTGACGTCACACGTGCCATGGCCAATCCTTTCACGGATAACCAATGGCCAAAGATAGCAACTTAGCCGGAAGACGGTGAAGAGCGTTCCGAGACGTGTGGTTCTTATCTACATAAAATATCGTGATTCCAGTTTGTCAGAGGTTACGGAACGGAATGTGCCGATTTTCGGCACTCAGATTTCAGATAGCATATGGAGGATGAAATCGGAAGCATCCCACAAATTACATAAGCGAGGAACACTTCCCCAACTCTGTGAAAGTGGGGTCATGGGGGTGCCTAAGGCCGAGTTTATTATGCGAATACTATGCATGGGAGTCAGACACACACCACACAGACTTGGGTACATTCTCGATGACAAATGCAACTCCAGATACTCCATAGTTGCCCCGAGCTAGCGAGGTGGAGATTCCCCAAGGGGGAGGACACGGTAATTCAGATTGTAAAACACTGGAGGAGTCGACGGATAAATTGCTGCGATTGAGGTTAAACACCTGTTTTACCGTAGTAACTGTTTTCAGGGCACAAGTCGAAAAAAGTTTTTCCGGAGGTGTTCGTAACCCAGATTCAAGGCATGGAAGAACTCGGGATCTCCTCGAGCCAAGATGTGTCTAAATCTCGCTAACTTGGCATTAATCACCTGACAGGTACCTTATTATTATGTGTATGAAGAGGGCAGACCATGTGGCTGTCCCTGGTTGGTCAGGTCGGAAAAATACAGATGGAAAGTGAGATGTTATGATCTGTAATTTATCCGGAACAATAGAGTAATTCAGGGCATAGCTCTAAACCACAGCAATAAAAGGTATCACACAAAACCCGATAAGGCAACAAAAGAAAAGATTTTCCGGAGTGTTTAGTCCAGTCATAGTCCTCTATTGTGTGTCTTGGCAGGTTCAGGTGAAGTGCTTGCACCCACTTGCAGTGGAGTATCAGGAATATAAATACGTATATACCCCATCTATAATTTTGAAGTATACAACACAAATAATCATGAGTACTCCAGAAAACTCATCTTCGCATAGTCAAACTCCCCCAGGTTCTTTAATAGAAAAGCTTGAACGCAAAGAATCTCTATCAGATCCCGGACAAATCTCTGGAGAACATGAACAGCACTTACCTTCTCTTCCTGAGAAGTCCTTCAAGGACTACTTGGGAATTTCTACTTTCTGCTTGCTAGTTGCTTTTGGTGGTTTCGTCTTTGGCTTTGATACTGGTACTATCTCTGGTTTCTTGAATATGAGCGACTTCAAAGAAAGATTTGGTCAAGTTCATGCTGATGGTACGCACTACTTGTCCAATGTTAGAACCGGTGTCCTTGTTGGTATCTTCAACATTGGTTGTGCTATCGGTTGTATTTTCTTGAGCAAGCTTGGTGACATGTACGGACGTCGTATTGGCATCATGGCTGCGATGGTGATTTACGTTGCGGGGATCATCATTCAAATTTCTGCCTCCTCTAAGTGGTTCCAAATTGTGATTGGTCGTGCTGTTTCAGGATTGGCAGTGGGTTGTCTCTCTGTTTTAGCTCCTTTGTTCATTGGTGAGTCTTCTCCAAAACAGGTAAGAGGTACTTTGGTCTGCTGCTTCCAGTTGAACATCACCTTGGGTATCTTCTTGGGATACTGCACTACTTATGGTACCAAGACATACGATGACTCTAGACAATGGAGAATTCCATTGGGGTTATGTTTCGCTTGGGCTATCTTGATGGTGTGTGGTATGGTTGCCATGCCCGAATCCCCACGTTATTTGGTTGAAAAGGACAGAATCGAAGATGCCAAGAAGTCCATTGCTAGATCCAATAAAGTACCAGTTGAGAACCCAGGAGTTTACACTGAAGTTCAATTAATTCTTGCTGGTGTTGAGAGAGAAAGAATGGCCGGATCCGCTACTTGGACTGAGTTGATTACTGGTCAACCTAGAATTTTCAATAGAGTGATGGTTGGCTTGATGTTGCAATGCTTACAGCAATTAACTGGTGACAACTACTTCTTCTACTATGGTACCACCATCTTCAAGGCTGTTGGTTTGGATGATTCGTTTGAAACCTCCATCATTTTGGGTGTTGTCAATTTCGCTTCTACTTTCGTTGGAATTTGGGCAATCGATAAATTCGGTAGAAGAAGTTGCTTGTTAGTTGGTTCAGCTGCTATGTCAGTTTGCTTTGTTATATACTCTGTTTTGGGTTCCGTACACTTGTACATTGATGGATATGATGGACCAACCCGCAAGCCAACTGGTAATGCTTTGATCTTCATTACTTGTTTGTTCATCTTCTTCTTTGCATCCACTTGGGCAGGAGGTGTCTACAGTATCATCTCCGAAATCTACCCACTTCGTATCAGAAGTAAGGCTATGGGAATTGCATCTGCTGGTAACTGGTTGTGGGGATTCCTTATTTCTTTCTTCACTCCTTTCATCACTAACAACATTCACTTTTACTATGGTTTCGTGTTCACAGGCTGTTTGATCTTCTCATTCTTCTTTGTGTACTTCTTCGTTTATGAAACCAAGGGGTTGTCATTGGAAGAAGTTGATGCCATGTACTCTTCTGGTATTTCTGCGTGGAAATCCTCTGGTTGGGTCCCACCAAGTGAAGAAGAAATGGTGAATGCTGGCCACTACGATAATGCATCAAAAGAAACAAAAGAAAATGTTTATACTCTATAGAGATGTACTAATGAAATCTAACGTTAATATTAGTCGGTGGTTAGAATTATGAAACTTAAACAACTTTTTACGAGCCACGCCTAGAACTTTTAAATACTTATGTTAATGGGCATCGTGAACTAATAACTTTGTGTCAACCCAATTTAAAAAAAATAAGGTACGGGTAATGGGCATATTTACTCAAGCATGAAGCCACCACAACGCTTTGCGCCCTATTCTACTGTATTAGTAAATTTTATGTTCGTCGAGACGTTCAGCTTATCAAGTACATGAGGATATATCGTCGCAATATAATTATTTGAAAGTATGATCCGCAAATCCACATTTCTCTCTTATAATGTATATTGCTCTAAAAACTTAAAGGGTCTTTACTCTCTATTTCTGAGTTACACCCAACAAACATAGGAAAGATTGTCAAATTGTTCGTCTTTACGCGTTCTCACTTTATTCTTCGCATGATTGCGAAGGTCGAAAAGTTGGCTGATTCATAAAACTAAAGTCCCATTAGAATTTGAAATTAAAGTAGTAATGAAACTCATTATGTAGTCTGGTGAACAAATTCATTGACAAATATTTCACGCAGTTTTATAACCGTTATATAGCCAGCTAGGCTGAGAGTAAAATGCAGATAGAGAGAGAAAACTTCATAGATAGTGCATCTAGACCTTTGGGGTTCATCTTTTTTTTATGATTTTCTAATGTGTGCGTTGGCTCATGAGTCAATGTTTAGACGAGAACTAACTTGTCTGACAATTTATTACTTTTTTGCATTAGCGAATATATTTTCTTCGCTGAGCTAGCGACGCCTTTTGCAATGCATTGATATCTTGTTACTCGAATTTTTCATTATATGTTTCTTGGGTTCGATCAAAAGAGTTGAGTAAGGTGTCAACGTCAGAAATTTGAGCAATGCGAACCAAAAGTCTAACATCTACATTTGTCCCTCCTTTTGGGTTAATTTTTTTTGGTATTTTGCGCTTCAAGTACCTTTTGCCAACAGAGGTAGTATTACCTAGCAAATGTTTTGCACTCTACTCGATAATAAATCGTGCTACAACTTTCCGGAAACTCTTCAAATACGTTGCACAATATTGGTTTAGTTATATAAACTTGGTGTATAAATAATTCAGACTTTCCGACGTTTTTACAACATCTACAAACCCATACTTCAATACACAATGCAGCTTTTGAAGGTTTTGCTCCTAGTAAGTGGCGTGTTAGCATCATCAGAAACATCTCTCTTGTCTGAGTCCCCCAATGTTACCTTGAAGGGATCTCTTGAAATTGCTCTGAAAACTTTAGATGTACAGGTTGCAAATGATGCACAAATAACTCCAAGTGCTACCATCACTACTGTCAGTGTGTGGTCTGAAACTTACTCATCGACCTCCACTGTTGAGCACAATAACGTCAAGACAGAAATACTTATGGTTCCAGTCCCTAAGGTCACTTCTCTTGAACACTGGGACTTTGCTCACAACTCGACTGAAATTATTCCTGGTAAAAACGGAGGTCATCCAACGTTGAGAGTAAGATGTCGTCTCCCAATTACATACAGAAGTTATTGGGAGAGTAGCTTTTACTCAACCACGACTTATTATCTGGGAACAAGTATTGATAGTGTTATTATTGATGTGCCAAAGAAATGGATTACCTACACATTAACCTGGGATAAATCGTACGCAAGTACACTGACATTGACTGGCTTTGCAATTAATTACGTCTATCTTGATGTCCCAAGACTGTGGGTAACTACCACCCAAACTTGGGGCTTGAGTTACACTGGAACTGCAACCATTTATGGTGTGACCAACAAAATTCTTATTGACGTACCAACGCCAACTACAACAATTTACTCGACGTGGAGTAAGACATATACATCCACATCCACAAAGAAGGTGTACCGTATTGGAGGAACTGATACTGTCATTATTGAAGTACCTAGCCAGGCCACTACTTTAACAACAACTTGGACCGGCAGTGTAACTACTACAACAACAGAATCTGCCCCTCCAGGTGGCACTCAAACAGTAGAAGTTGAAGTGCCAATCCCAACTACAACTATCACTTCTACTTGGACAGGAGATTACACTACCACTGTTACTGAGACTGCTTCCATCGGTGATACTGCTACTGTCATCATTGAAGTTCCTAACACTAGGACAACCCTGTCGCTGACATCTTCAACGACTAAGCGCACTACAAGAACAACTCGAGTGAACATGATCCCACATAGGATTGTTGAAACTAGGACTCAGACCTGGTCCAATACCTATACGTCTACAAAAACCCGTCTTGAAGTTATTGTTGCGGTACCCTCTAAAGGAGCAGGAAAACTTCCATCGAATGGATTGGCTGATACCCCTGTTACTCTTTCAAGCTTTGTGCTGCCCGCTGAGCCAACACACAAATCTGTTGTTGCGCCTGTAAGTAAGTAAATAGAAACATTTTGGATGTCTTTTATTGCCATGCACTCCTGATTTTATAACAATTCATAAGTTCAACGATGCTGATTTTAAAAATTACATAGGATTTTTTACCTTAAGAATTATTGTTATCATGCTGTAGACAGAATTTGCGCCTCATGTCAAGACATAGAACTAATATTTGCAGTCGTTGGAGTGTGTCGAAAAACCATACTTCAATACTCAGTGCCACAAATCTTAGTCAACCTGTAAATTTCGCAGTCATTTGGAACTGTTACAAAAACATGCGACATTCTTGGAGACAAAGCAAAATTGAATAAGATCCATACTTCAATACCATATAAGAGTATTATGAAACAGCTGATGTTACTGGGGTATATTCTCAGCACGCAGAATTCTCATTTATCAGCAATGTATTATATCAATTTATTTACAATATTGTGCTTATTCATAATAACTTAAATTACCTATAATGTGGGCGATGATTCACCTACAATAACTATGAATTTTGATTAGTTTGGAATTAGGAGTGCTTGGCAAAGTTAAAGTTGTATCCATCCAAGTCGTGAATAAGCATACCAGCAACAGCAGCAGACATGGAGGTACTGATACCACCACTGATCAAAGCAGAGATAATAGTGCTAGCGACGTCAGCAGATCTGGATCCTTGAGTTAAGGTGTTGAGCACACCCAAAGTGATACCCATAGAACCCAAGTTAGCAAATCTACACAACGCATAGGTGGCGATCAAGAGACCTCTCTTGGACATCTCATTGTATGGAGCATCGTTGACCAACATGGAGTAAGCAACGTATTCATTCTGAATGAACTTGGTGGCGATCAATTTGGAAACGTGGTAGATTTCATTTCTTGGAACACCCAAGAGGAAAGAGACTGGGTAAAGAATGTACGAGAAGATCAACTCCAAGCGCAAGTGGTTGATACCCCAGAAATTTCCGAACCAGGTCAAAACACCATTGAACAAGTACACCAAGCCGATAATACACAAACATTGAGCCAACATGGTACCGGCAATTCTCAATCCGAGAGTTGCACCCTGAGAGAAATCTTGTAAGACATTTCTTGGAGTGTTGGGGTCTTCGTCATTCTGCTTGTGCTTCTGAACATAGAAACTTCCAGCAGAAACAGGAACTTCGGTTTCTGGAAATCTCAACTTCGAAACAGCCAAACTAGCAGGAATAGACATGACACAGGAAGTAACTAAGGCTTCAGCGTTAAGACCCAAACCAATGTATCCAACCAAGACAGCACCAGAGGTAGTGGAGAAACCAGAGCACATAACTTGATGCAATTCAGCTTTTGTCAACAATAGCATCAAATCCTTAATCAAGACGGCAGATTCACCAATACCAATAAATGGAGAGGCAGCAGCAGTAACAGCCTCAGCACCAGAAACTTTCAAGGACCAGAAGAAGAAGTAAGCGAACTTACCAATAGCCCATTGAATGATACCAAAGTAGTACCAAATATGAACAAAAGCAACGAAGAACATAACTGCTGGTAAAACAGAGAAGAAGAACATTCCAATGTTGGAAGTTTTAGTGTCAGTCAAGAAAGCAACACCATTTCTGGCAAAGCCTAACAACTCTCTAGCTAAGGTGGAGATGAAGTTGAAGATATCATAACCACACTTCGTTCTGAGAACGAACAAAGCGACAATAAATTGCATCAACATACCACCAATAACTGTACGCCAGTTGATCTTAGATCTGTTGTTGGAGGTTGCCCATAAACCAAAAATAGAAATGATAATTCCAAAGAATGAAACAGCACGGTCCTTTCTCAAGGAAAATTCGGTTTCAGAAGGAACAAAACCAGCAACCAACATGACAGCAATGGTGATAGCGGCACCGACAAGAGTTCTGTGGGTTGGGTTTGGAAGAGCTTTGGAATAGATGATTTCCACGCAGTATTTCCAAACTTTTTGGACACCACTGAAGATCCATACCAAAATTCTTGAGTGCCAACTAATGAGTCTGACCATTATCATACCCCACAAGACAGTTGGGATAAACCATTTATGTCTGTGTTCCTTTTGAATGAGAATAGAGAGCCACCAGGCAGTGAAGAAACAACCAACGAAAATGCTGATTGCCAATTTGTACCATGGAAATCTAGCTTTCATTTTTTGAGTGAAGGAACGAGAGCTGTCAGAAATGATTGACTCTCTGCTATTCTCGTTAGCATCGACGATTTCAAGGTCTTTCTCCTTGATTTCGCTGCTCGAATGAATCAGTGGTGCTCATTTTATAATTTGTTTGAGTGTCAACTAAAGCTTTAAATTTACTTAATGGACTGATTGAAGGTAGCTTTTATGCTTGAAGTACATAAGTCAAAAATGTAGAAACAGTTAGATATGGTGAAATAATTGAGCAAACTGGCTCCCTGTTATATCCCCCAGAAATATTTTGGAGCTAAAAGCTGATGCGTAGGGCAATCATGCAGCAGTGTCCGCATTGCCGATGAACGCCTTACTTCACACTAATTGGGGAGATCAGTAACTTGACAGTTGACAGTGCAGAATATACATTTGTGAAGGGTTTTCGTGCTAGAGGATTGTAATAAATATATAAGTGGCGTTTCTACTGGTCCATATGGCAATATCTCGAGGTCTGAACTTAAGTTCTGGTTTAAAGTTCAGCCTCTTTAGAGTTGATAGGCATCTAAGGTGTCAAAAAGTATACGAGAAAAAGAAATTTTTTGTGGGATGTGTGGAGAGATAACAATTAAAAAAAATGATAGTGCCGTAATTCGGCGCGGCTGTCAAATGAGTAGCATTGAATTCAATTCAATCATCACAGTTTCAAGCAGAGTTATAATAAGAAACATATAACTCCAAGTACTTTCTGAGAATCTTACCTTTCAATACAGGGTAGCATATTACAAAATTGTAGTTTACATGTCAATATCCTGTCCCTTCATTAGTTCTTTCTCCGATGAGATCTCGGCGAAAATTCTTCTTGTTCCCCAGAGTCGCACGGCAGATTTAACCAGATTGTTGCACTTTGGGTCATTCTTTTTGCGGCATGGATTCGCCTTTTACTGCTTTTTTCAGACTTTTAATACGTGCCTTTCAATTAAATATGGAAAGAGCAGGGATGAGAAAGTATGATTGAAGGGGTGATGATTGATGCGGAGTTACAGATATTATCCTGACTCAAGCTTGCTTTTCCGTACGATTATGTACATGCAACTTTACAAAAATGGCAAAAATTGGTGGAAGATCCATACTTCAATTTTGCAAAGCTGCCAACGTATAACACGTACTTATTATTTTTGTCGAAGCAGTGACTGTGACACTTTTAAAAGTTGTCAAGATTTCCGAGCCAAGCCCTTACTGTATTTGATGTTTGACTTTTGTCCAATGCTGTACTGAACGAAGCCATCGAAAATCAACCTCAAAGTATTTGCATTTACATTTTGAGGAATATAATCTCTCTACAGATGTTCTTTATGAAAGCTTTGATGAGGAATCGCGAAAAGAAATTATTTTTACATCGATTATCAATATAGAGCTAGAATTCTAATTTCGCCTTTTTAATAAGATTTCAATAGTTCATTGAAGTCTTTCTTCAAGTCGAATAGCTACCTAAGCGACGAAGATTGGAGATGAAATAGCAGTGGAAGAAGCATTCCAGAAACGATACAGCAGGAAACTCAGAGAGGTAAAACTTGATGCAATTGCTTCATTTTTGGATAAGTCTTCCGAGCTCATTGAGACTGTGGAGGTGATCAATGTCAGCAAGTATGTGAATGTACTAGATGATGCTGAATTCCATTGCTCAGTACTGGACACATTCAATACAACGTTACTTTTGCCTGAACTATCGGCAACAAAACTGTTGGTAAAGTATCTCGACAGGTTATAACTCAGGCTAGATTCTGGAGATTTTGCATGGTTAGAAGCAGTCATGCTTGACGGTCCCTTATTAGTCAAGTGAGTTGAAATTTGAGCTGTTGAATTGTTCAAAGTCAAGTGGAGAAGTTTCAATTTTGAGGCATGGACTACGTTATCCTCCGCAAGCTGCAGTGGTACAATTATAATCACGGTTTCGGTTTGTCCCCATGCTGCAGGCTCTGTGATAGTAGAAGTGTATTGTTCGGTCCAAGTTGAAACAATCGTAGTAGTTGGTGTGGGAACCTCGACTATGACAGTTCTTATCGTTCCACCAGGAGCCACGGTACTGCTAGTTGACGAAAAATCAAGTCCCCATGTCCTTGTTATCGTAGTTTCAGGAATAGGGACGATAACAACAACAGTATTCTCATCTCCCCAACCACCAATTTCGGTTGTACTAGAAGTATAAGTATTTAACCATGTACTGGTTATTGTAGTGGTTGGTGTGGGAACATCAACTACCACAGTGTTAGTTCCACCCCAGTCTGCAGTCTGAGTAAAAGTAGTAGTATAGTCTCCTCCCCAACTTGCAGTTATCGTAGTTTCGGGAGTTGGGACATCGACGATTACTGTATTAGTTCCACCCCATGGAGCGGTATTGGTGATAGTAGTAGTATATCCACCTTCCCAAGTTGCCGTTATAGTGACCTGAGGAGTTGGGATGTCGACAATGACCGTATTGAAAGGACTGTCACCTGTAACAGTGATTCTGGTAGTGTAACTTCCTCCCCATGTCTCGGTCCTGGTTATAGTTCCTTGTGGGGTTTCAATGACAACTTTGTTAATTCCCCCTGGTGTGTCATAGAGTGTGGCAGTAGTGGTGTATTGTCCTGTCCAATATGAGGTAAAAGTCGTTGTCCTTGTATTTGGTATTTCAATAATAACAGAGGCAGTAGTGCCTATTCCTGCGCTTTTTGTTGTAGTGGTTGTGAAGTTTCCTTCCCATTCTTGAGTAACAGTCGTAGTTGGAATTGGAACATCAAGAATTTCATATTGCTTTGAATATGACGTGCCAACATAATCTAAAGTCCAGGTTGATGTTGTAGTGATATAGGTAGTAGGGTAGGTTGGGGTTTCTGATGGTACAATAACAAGAACTACATCCGTTCCATCGGCCACATTCTCAAGTGTAGTGTAGGTAGTCCAAGGATCCGTTCCTGTGCTCGTCAGTAATGAAAAATACCAATTGTCATGATCCTGAACATTATAAATTTGAGTAGAATATGCTCCGTTGGCTGGTGGTTCGCCTGAGCACTCATAATTCTCAGTAAATTGGGGGTATACTTCTCCCGCATAGCCAAATCCATGAACTTCAAACACTGGCCTGTATCCCTTGTCAAGTTGAGCAAACGAAAAGGAGAAGGTAGATTCTCCATTTAACTCACTTGTGCACTTGATTGTTGAAGGGTCTGCGGGTGTGAAATCTTTAGGATAACCAAATTCATTGAAATTGTTGGAGAAGCCAATTTTAATATCCAGGCAATCGAATCCCATATCCTCTATGCTCAAGTCCATTTCACCAGTGTAGTATCCTTTTGGACAAGCGGCACCAATACCGACCATTTCTAACGAATTCAACTGGTACAAGTTAAATGCTTTTCCGAAAACATCAGTATGTGGGTTCGCGACAAAATGAGTTTGGAATGGAAGACTAAACCTTCCATCATTAAAATAATATGTTTGTGGACCGGCTTTAAACTTGTTTGCACATTCCAAATCAACTGCGTTTAGTCCACCACCAGCATTGAATTGAACGGAGCTGAATGAAAGTGTTCCGGAACCAGAGCTAGCAGATTTGATTGTACAAAGGAGCGATGAACTACTCATTGCAATTTCACCATTTGACTTGATACAAGTGGCAATAGTTGTACTAAAAATCCACCAACCTGTTGTCAAATCATAAGAGCATCCGTTTGAGCAGTCTTGTCCAGTACTGAGAATCTTAACACAAGGGAAGTTTAATAAGAATGTATCTCCCTTTTCAACCAGGTTTCCGTCTATATTCCAGCCGATATCTAAAGATAAGGACATATCAGCATCATTTCTACCAGTTTCTTTAAATGAGCCAAAGATTCCGTATACTTCTTTTCCGGCCACAACTGAACATAAAAACAATGCTATTATTAGGTTTATTAATTCCATTTTAATTATAAAATTTTGCTAATCAAGCATGATACTTGTATTTAAATCAATTGATCAAATTGCCTTATTCAAAATTAATTGCACTATTTCGTGTCGGTATGATGAGACCTAATGATCATATTGATTAAGATGGCAAGATTTTTCTAACCATTCTTGAGATGAAGCTGAAGATGGTTCAACACATGGGGAGATACTAATTAATTAATCTATTGTAGCTAATATTTTTTCGATCTTTCGCAATTAGTTTACAATTATTGAAATGTTGTAATGCTTGGCAAACTGAATAGTTTACGGATGGAATATTGAAAGAGATCGTATCATACAATTATCATACAATTGTTCAAATTTTGGAGAATTTTCACTAAATCATTTTATAATAGGGCTATTTTAAAAAATTAGTTGATTCTACATAATTCAATTGAGTGATCATTCTTTTGTCACATCTGTTAAGTAGAAATGAAATATCAAGGAATTGATTCCAAGAAAGAAATAACATCCATTATATGGTGATTCTTGAAGGTATTCTAATTTTCTAAGAAATGTCGAATCATTGCCGCAATTGGCAGAAGTGGTTCACTTATCTCAGAGAATAGATTATATAGTTTGGCAACCAGATTTTAGTCCCTGAAGGGATTAGAGTTGATTTAAGTTTTTTTGGGAATGAATGGGACAATTCTCTGAAAGGTCAGTAGCGCTGATATGTTTTATGGTCTTGAAATACCGAGAATGTATGTGGTACACTAGCAAATTTTAGACTCGCTTAAATGTGTCCTATTTGTAATTTTTTTGAGTATTGAAGTATGGATTTTCTGGAGTATTGAAGTATGGATTTTCTGGAGTATTGAAGTATGGATTTTCTGGAGTATTGAAGTATGGATTTTCTGGAGTATTGA